>VZRR01011338.1:0-105054 GCA_013398015.1 Oreocharis arfaki
GGGCCCGCTCTGGCGCGCGCGGCCGCTCTGGCGCGCGCCTCGCCCCCGGCGGGCCGTGTCCGTGCGCCGCTAACTCCCCGCGCACCGGCGGTCGCAGCAGGACGTGGGCGCTCCCAGGCCGGTCATTGTTTACGCCCGCAGGCAGCGGCGGTGACGTGTCTGTGCCCCTTGTCTTTTCTCGGAGCGCGGGGCACCACGCAGTGTGGCCGTGGCACCGCCGGTCCCCGGCGGCCCGGGAGCCCCAGCGTGGTGCTCTCTCACGCCTGTGAACCGTGGCCTTCAGACCGCGTCCACACCGGCGTCTCCGGCCGGGGGCCTCCGCGCAGAGCGAACCCTGCCTCGGGCAGCCGGCGGCCCCCGGCCCTTGTGCAGGAGCACGGCGAGGCCTTCTCCCAGGCCGCGGGCAGGCCTCGGCCCTGGCTCTCTGCGGACATCCCCAAACACAGCGGCTGGCCCCGCTCGCCCCCCGCGCTCTGCGCGTTCCCCCTCGCACTGTGCCGTTATCCCAGCTGTCCTGTCACAAATACCCTGGGGGAGTGATGTATCAGCTAGTGACTGCCGAGAAGAGTGTCAATCTCAGGCCTTCCAGTGCTATGTCTCCCTTCTTGCAAAAAAAACAACAAAAGGGGAGACGAAAGAAGAGGCGAAAGTTTTCTGGTTGGTTGGTTGGCTTTGGTTCTTTTAAAAACACAGAAGTGTAGCTTTGATAGAAACCTTATTCTTTCCCGAGGGTATGTGCCCTGCCTCCATGCAAAGCTGCAAATGAAATACAACCTGATGCCTGATATTTACATGTACGGTTCTTAAAATCAGTGATCAGAAGCTAGCCTAACAAAGGTGCACATAACACACGACTTCTTTTCGGTGAAAAGAATTCACTAATGTATAAAAATACAGGTGTGAAATAACTTGAATAAACAATGAAAGTGCACAGTTTTCTTGCTTATCTGATGTGAGAAATGTAATTATAGTGCTTTTGGTCTTTTCTCTGCACACGGGATCTATTCTGTCTTAGGCTGCTAGCCTCGAAGGACTTTCTGACTCTATACACAAGGGAAATCTGCAGAACACCTTCAAAAGACAATCCTGAGAGCTCAAACTCACAGCTTTACTGCATACTAAAAAATGTTGGTGTGGGTTTTAGAGCGCAGCCTCATCCATTTTTCGCCTACTAACTTCTGAGTGTTACGCTGACAGTCCTGAGCTGACCCTCTGTTCTGTGAGAAGGGAAGAGCTGCCAACCTGGCCTGTGTTCCTGCTGCTCCTTAGGTGCCAGCCATTCTTTCTTCTCTGTGCTTCTGTGGCATATGTGAGGCATGTCCAGAGCTGCCATTTCTGCTCTGTTCATAGGTTGGAAAGTGTTGTGCTCTTTCAAACCTTGAAGCAGCAGATGCCTCTCTCCCCCTTCACAGCAAGGTCCACCATCCTATTGAAAACTGTCACTCGCCTTGTGCGAAAGCGATGTTCAAGCATCACAATTACACTAGAATAGTTACTGGAAATACTTCAGAAAACAAGAAGAAATAAAACGTTAGCCGCTTTTGCCTGGGCCTGAGCTTTATTATTTGGGTCACTTTCTCGTCTCTTCTACTTAGTTCCATCCAGAATCAAATGCTCAGATGGAGTTTTAGGAACTCTCAAGTAGGTAAGTGGTCTTACACAGTAGCACCCCAAAACACGAGGTTTAAAAAGCTGTCACCAGCCGTAATTGCCATGGAAAGCAAGGCTGTTCAGATTTGAATCATCCCCTTTGAGTTGTGCTTTTAAGGACATAATGTGGCAATATGTTCTTCATGTCACACTCTGTGGGAGGGGGAGAAGTTGAAAAGATCTTTACTTATCCCTTTTTTCTTAAAAAAAAAAAGCTTTCTGGGCTGTTACGGAGTTCCTCTCAAATCTCTTGCTAAGTCAATGAATTCAGAACTCTATATCAATCAAGTTTTCATAGTTCCTATTGATTCCAAATAGTAATAGCATGTAAAAAACAATCTTGTCTGTGGAAAGTGTGAAGTGCTGTGCATACAGATCCAGTCCACTGGTGAGGAATGAACTACCTTGGTGTTTGTTGCTTGCAGCCACCAAGCCATTCAAGTGTAACTTCAAGGCCAAGGCTTGAGATGCCTGCCAGAAGGATCTCATCCGTATCCGTGGGTGTGAACAAGGCAACTGGAGCTGCTGATGCTGAGAACTGTCTTGTTTTCCCAGTCCAGGCAAATCCACTTCCCTCTCAGTGCTGTGGCGAGACAGCAAAGGAGCTGCTGCCATTTCCGGCCTGTGAAATTCTCCCGAAGATCCTCATCTTTAAAGTCTGCAGGCTCTTATTGATGAGGAAGACTTTGGCATGGAGCTCATGGGATCAAGCAAAGTCAACTTTTCTTGATTGGACTTTAATGGAGAGCATCAAACAAACTGGCCATGCTGTCGCCTGCTTGTAGCTTAGCGTCCTGCCAGCTGCCAGCATGTTTCACTGATCTACTACACCACTCTGAACTTCCTCAGCACTTCCACATTTTGGGATGTACAATGTGGTTCTTTTTTCTCTGGCTGGGTCCCAGCTGCCTACTGCTGTCTCTGCAGCTCCAGACACAGAGGAGGCAGTTTTCCTGGTTAATAGTGCAAGATGCTCACCCTTAATGGCAGGGTGCTGAAGAAGATAAGTGTAAACATTTAAGAACTGCGTTATTCAGCCCGTCTGATACTTTAAGTGAAGCAGAGGCCCTAGGGAGAAAAAAAATAAAGAAAAAGAATATGTGATCATGTAATTAAGGACTGTATCATAATGGATATGCACGGAAGGGTTGAATTAAGGTTATACTGGCATCCTAGCTTCTGATATTTCCTAACTTTTAAGGAATACAATGCAACTTTTACAACATTTCTTTCATGTTGTTTTTGCAGGAACTGTTTCTTGACATTGGTTTGGAGAGAGCCTAGCACTTGGTGAGTTCTGTCATAATGGAAATAAGCAATAGAAATACACTTTTATCTGTGCCACACACACATACACACTCTGCAACTATTTCAACATGCTCTTTTCACAGCTTTTTCTGAAGGAAGCTACTGAGTGTTCTCCATGGTAAGTGGGAAGATTCAAGAGTTCTAAGGGGAAGAATTAGAGTTACTTGATTTTTTAAAAATTCGTTCTAGTCTTAGGGTCTGAATTAGTATATATTTGTTTATGAAAATAAATACACTACATATTCAGAATGGATATTTTTTCCTGTTTGAGAAATGATTCCTGGCAGAATTAGGGAATACAAGAAAGTGTGAAAGCATTACAGGCTTTTTATGTGGCATCTTGTTAAAGCCTTTTAGTGTAGAAAAGTGTTAGGTCTCTCCTCTTCCTGTTTCACTGTTGGTTCTAGATAATTTTTTGCATTGTTTGGCATTGACCTAATAAAGAAATAGCAGTTGAGAAATGATTGGTATTTCTTTCCAAAAAGCACCATATATGCCTTAGATTGGCATAAGCTTTCTCTTACCTGTTAGCTGAAGAGTACTGTTTGTGATACGTAAAATACAACGATGATCCATTCTATAGATACAGTTTAGTTTCAGCATAGGTTGATGTTATTAAAATGCCAAAGTATTTTTGTCGTTTACCGAATATCTGAAAATGTACAGGAAGAGGTTGCCTCTTTTGTTTTTTCTTTCTGCGGAAGAAAGCTTTCCATGAAATGCTTAAAACATTTTTTAATGTTTTAGCTCTTTTCAGTCTTTGCATATGCAGTGGCAGCTGTAGTGACATTAAGTTGCTGCTCCAGGAGGCAGATGTAACCCAGAGTCCATCACCAGCCCTAGTGTTTCTGCTGCTCCTCAGGGGACCCCATGGCCTGGTTGTGAGTTGCCACCATGTTGAGTAAAATTTTCAAGCAGACACTCCTCAAGCTACAGTGGTGATATGGGAGTCCTCCCTGGAAAAACTCCTGCTCCATGGCTTGGTTGTAGACAGAGACAGCAGTAGCCAGCCCCCTCGCTCCAGGTGCGTGCCCTTACCTGCCTTCCAAGGGGAGTGTTGGCCCTAAGGATTTTTTTACCTGGAGCTTTGAGAGCAGGATGTCATTCCTATTGTGCTGCCACTAGAAAAGTTTGGACTTCAGCTCAGGCTCAGACTTGGGCTCAGAAACGTCATATGGATCCAGCCCACTGGCTAAGCAGCACTCTGCAGTGAGGAGGGAGTAAGGGCTTTTCGGCTCCCATTGTAAGCCTGTCTCTTGACCCAGCATTGCAACACTGTTGGAGCTATGAGTGTTTCATCCTGAAAAAGTGTGGGGGTGAAGAAGTCAGTCACATATTCTTCCAAAAGGGAGAAGTCTCACATCTGAAAGGATGAGATAGACTGGTATGAGTCAGAGAAAGGGCAAAAGTCTGATTTGTGACCGCACTGGGAACTTCCCTCTCTCTTTAACATGCTCATGCTTACATGCAAACCCACACGCCTGCAGTCTGCATTTCTAAACTGGTCTACCAGGCAAGGAATTCCTCAAACCACTTCTCACATAAGTAGAGCCCAATTCAAGCAAGTGGGACTAGTCTTGTAAGCCAGAGTCCCGTTCTACAGTCCCGGCAGTTGTTCAACAAACATTTCTGCCACTGCAGGAAGCTCAAGAGTGGATGGAAGGATTCAGAGGGGCACAAACAGGCTGTCAGCATCGGTCATAACTATGGCATGTTCATTTCAGGAAAACCATCTCATGACATCCTAAATTGACAAAGCTTTACTGCATTTACTCCATACAGAAAAAGGTTTGCTGTGTGGGGGATAAGCTTGATTTCAAAGTGGCCACTCACTGAGAATATATTCCTTGTGGCATGAGCCTCAGGTGGCAGAAACCAGAATCTGGCCAGGACAGATTCAACAGAAGGCTTTTCCTCTGCTATTGCTTTGACTTCAGCAAACAACATGTGACAGCATGCACATATAGCAGATGAAAGGAAATTCAGAACATAGTATTGTTTTGCTTACGAGGATGACTTTTTTCCTAAATGGGATAGTAGTAGTGTGGCAGCACGTGCAACACTTGTTTTTAATAAAGCAATCATAGTTTAGATCCAGTAAAACCAAAAATTTAAGAAGACAGTAGAAACAGATGATTTGCAAGCTTGTCAATAGAGAGAACTCCTCGCGGCATAGCCATACATAACCATTATTACATATACAGGTTTTCATTTTTATGAACTTATGAGTAAAACAGGATAGACTAACCTAGGCGAGATAAACAATCATTCATTGCAATCCTGAATGGAATTTGTTAACAATAATATTAAAGTGAAAGTAGCTTGTAAGTAAAAAGAATGATTCAACCATTTGTTATTGGGCTCTGCAATCAGATGATGTCATCTCAAATTCCAAATTTTTACCTTTCCTCTAGTTTTTCATAGTAAAGCTGGGATGGGAGGGATGATAAAGAGTTTTATAGTTCTCTTCTTCTCAGGGTTTTATTTTTTCTGGCCAGCCATATAATTTTAGGAAGACCTGAAATAATTTCAAACACCCTTCTCCATGTGGTGTATTATGGGCTGTATTATGGGCTCTTGCACTGCCTAGTGACTGCCAGAGCAGCCTATGTTGGTCAGCACGGGGCTCTTAGTCACCTGTGGTTGGGCAAAGGAAAAACCAGGAATTTTTTATGATACTTTTATAACAGTATTTCCTGACTGTTAGAATTAAAACTGTGACTGTCTTCAGATTTCAAGTGCAAATTCCATTAAAACACTTGAAGATTTTAAGAAACCAATATTTTGATGCTGCAAGTATTTTTTTCCATAGTATTTGTACCTTATGTACTTTGATTTATGATGTAGTTAAAAATCTAGACATATTTTTAAAATCTTTTAATAAACGTCTGAGAAAAAACCCTTTTATTTATTTTCCATTGATGTCATAAAAATTTCTTAAGCAGCTCTATTAAGATTTGTGATTTAGAAATCAGATACACTTTTAAATAGATGGCTCCTTTGGACCAGATATTGAGTAGCAGCAACCAAACCTTCACCAAATCTTCCTGTCTCAAAAATTCCTCAGAATAGCAAAACATGGCAATGTTGTAGTGGTAACACTGGAGATTTTAGGCAAGATCTGCAGAGTCTACAAAGGATGTTATCTACCATGCACTTACTAAGACAGAAAAAAAACGGTAAAACAGTGGTTGCAATGTTTAGCTAGACATACATACCTGACTCACTATACTCCAAGCATTTCTCCACCAAAGCTGGACATGTGGGGTTTTTGGCTTGTAAATCAGGTGTCTATGCATGTGTTTCATTTTGTGCAGGGTCTGGCGTTGGAGGTCAAATTATTTCATTTTAGCTGGGTTTTTTGTCCTTTTATTGTGGTCTGTCTATCTAAACCCTGCACATCAATGCAGTGAATACTTTGCTGCAAGAACAGGCACTTACCTTTTTTTTCCCCTCATTTTTTTCTAGCCAACACTTGCCACAACTTATTCGCTTTCCCACTGTCATTTCTAGTCATGGCACTGCTCCTGTTACATCTTTTTTTCTCCTTGCAATGGTATTAACTCAGGCATTTTAATCAGTCTCAGACAGAATTCTCAGGACAAAATTAATATAATTAGTACTCTAGGACAGATTTGGCAGGCTGAGGGAACATCACATAGAGAGTCTGTGTATTACCTTCCTTTGAGTACTGAGAGATTTTCTGGATATTATCAGGTGGGAAGAAAAATTAAAATCACAGCTACACAGTTCTTACTTGATTGTGTAGCTGCATATACAGTGCTGTTCAGCTGCATTTATGTGTGAACACTTTAATCATGCTTCTGTGAAAGTGTAGCCACTCATCCCTTTAACAGGATTGTAGTGCATGTCACATGCCAAAAATTAAGCTGTTTGGCCACTCCCCATGCGACTTGAATTCTTTCCCCAGATGTGATGAAGAAACCTGACTTGATGAAGTCAATAACTTACTTTCCCAAAATCAGTCATGTGAGTAATGTCCCTGACGATGATAAGATTATCCTTATAATTGCTAGTGAACAGGGTTGTGATTTTAGGGCACATAATCCAAGACTTTGAGTATCAGAGCTCCCACTGGTTTTGCTCCTTTCTTAGACATGTGCCATAAACTGAGGAACCTGCTTTGTCCTATACTGCCTATAAATTACCTATTCCTAACAAAAAAAACCAAACCAAACAAAAAAAATCCCAAACAAACAAACAAAAAAACCCCAAAAACCAAAAACCCAGCCACCCAAAACCAAGCCAACCAAAAAAAAAAAAAAAAAGAGGAAAAAATGGTTCTCTTTTTTTAATGATACTATTTTACAGGAAACAAGAGCTATCTGACCATTTATATAAGTGTCTTTTATGACCATGCTTGATAGCCCTAGAAAAGCAGGGAGAGGGGCCTGAATACAAGCAGAGGCAGTAATCTAGTTATTTCACCGAAAAAAGAAAGTTGGAGTTTTTGCCTCCATTTTTTAAAGAAAATCAGAAAAGACTAACTAAAATAGGAACAAAAATCTTGACAGCAGAAACAAACACCTCTATAAAATTAGGCTATCAGTTCTGACTTTGAGTAACCAGATGTCTTAAACACGCCTGTGATGAAAAACAAGAAAAGCACAGATTTTTATTTTTTTTTAAAAAACAGATGCATCGCATTCATGAATCCAAAAAAATCCCAGCCTTTCAATCCATGTCTTTTCATTTTCTGCTTCCAACAGTGCCTTCAGTGACCATTTTTTCCCCCATGTTTGTCTCTGATGCATTTTCAGAGACAGAGGAACAAAAGCTGCTTGATACCCCTCTTACAAGAGCAAGGAGATGTGCCTGGCTGTGTGGGAGGAGCTGCTCAATTCTTCCATGTAGCACTGGGTACACATGCTTCGAGCAGCATTAAGTGTTCCTGGGAGCAGGGAACAGAGTGTTCCAGCAGGATCCAACATACAGGCAAAGACAGAAAGCCATTTTCTTTGCAACTGTGCAGTGCATTAATACATGATCCCAAGCTTGCAAAGGATGAACCTACTGTTTCAGGACTTTTATTTTTCACATCTTAATTCACTTTTAAATTATTTAAGAAGACTCTCTGGGGTTTTTTTTTGAAACATGATTTTTTAAAAATTTGCCGCTCTATGAAAGCCTGCTTATAAAAAATTACGTAAGAGATATAGCAGTTGCATAATGCATCCCTTGAGGAACTTCATAAAATGTCTTTGCAGCCACATAGTTCTCCCTTTGGGTTTTTGTGCCCCACAGCTCAGCTAGCAGTCAGTGCAGAGGGAACAAGCAGAAATTCATTTGAGATAACAGGGGAGAAGGGAGACCTAGAGTCACATGCATCTACGCCATGGAACAGGAACTCGGGGCTGTGCTCCACCAGAAGCAGGTGGAGTCCCACCAGCTGTCTCAGCCCTATCTGGTGCCACATCACTGCAGCCAGCTCAGGCCCCGAAACTGTGCTACTTCATACCAAGAAACCCTGATATGAAAGGCCGAGGCAGAGAATGTCTGCAACACATTCCTTTCCTCCGCGTAGACACGCCTTTATTGTTTCCACTCAGTTTTGTTACCCTGGAGCTGTAGGGTATTTCCTGCAGACTCATCTCCTCCCACCAACTCAGAGCTTCAGTCTCATCTTCCAGGCAGCATGGTTTCAGTAGGGCTGTGCCAGAGTTGGTGATGCCAGCACCCAAACACTTCTGTTTCACATAAGATTCATGAAACCAAAAGACAACAGCAACAACAAAAAACTTTCCCAATTGTCCCCCTTGCACTGAAATTTCCAGATCTGTTCCAAGGTACCTCCAAATGTGGGTGCATACTCCCTGGATTTTCTGTATTGATATCACAGTATAAAGGTATTATTAGGGATGTCTTGGAGTGATCATGAGAAAACTTCAGTTGCTACAGTCCTAGAGAAAATTATCTGTCCACCAGTTACACAATTTCCTACTTTGCATCAAAAGTAGATTCAATAGTTTGTATAAAGATGGCTTAGTAATAGCTGACATTTCCTGAAGACTGGTCATATTTTTTGTTCTTCAGGTAGCGGAATGTACAGTAAGAAATAGTGATTGAAACCTGAATTTTTCATGTACGTGTTTTAAATTGCTAGACTAATGCAGTGATTTCAAAACAAAACAATCTTAGAAGGATGAACTGATCCATACTTCACTGCTTTGTTGGTTTAAACTCAGCATTTCACCCGATGGCCAAAAGTACAACAAGGATGAGCTTCGGTTGCTCAAGATTTGAAGAGAACAGTAGCTACAACCCTCAGCCTAACACGCCCCCTATGAGGGTTCAATACCTCAAGAAGTTTTGATGATATGAAGAATCCCACTTTCTTTGGGTGCAGGTGGAAATTTCACTTTTTGCCAGCTTGGAGTGCGTTAGATGACTGTGAATCTCATCTCATTTTTAATCTAATAATCTCAAATCTTTTTGACCCTGTGTAAATACCAGAAGCTTGCTTCAGATTCCCCACTCCAGCTATAAAGCAGGTACGAACAACCACAGAAATGCCCATTTCATCAGTGGAGGTTTTAGAACAAAGGCAACAGCAGTTTTACTACTCCTTATGAAGGTTAACACCCTTCTTTGTGAAGACAGATGAATAAAAGATTACCTGTAGTAAATAAAGTTATGGATGGTCACATAAAAATGCAGTAATGTTGCTCATTAACTCCAAAGATTGGAGACCAAACAGTTGTTTAATGGAGGGTGGAAGAGAACTTTACATGCACTCATTTCTGAAGCAAATGAAACAAAGCTAGTGGCATATTTTTATTTTATAACTGCCATGAGTTCTTTCCAAGTATTTTTATAGTTATTGGTGCTAACTCCTTTGTTGATTATGTGTCAGTCACACTAGCTCCTTAAAAGGAAGCTGACCAACCTATTTATCCATACCTTCCTCTTCTGGAAGCATAAGGTCAACATATTTGTGTGCACTAACATCAGCTGTTTGCTGGTGCATACACATCCCAAATCCAACGTGCTCTCTTCTGGCGTCAGAGGAGTTTTGCCATGAAATGCTGCAGAAGGATTTTTCACTGTGTTGAATGATTTAGGAACCTTGCCTTTAAAATTTACCAAGCCTGTTTTCTTTTCTTTCACTTGGTGGCTTTTAACCTATTGACTGACTTTCATGCTTGGTTTTGGTTGGGTTTTTTTTCTCAGTTTTAACCGACAAAACATTCAAATGCCAGGAAATAGATGAGTTCCTTCTTGCCAGTAGCAGAGTATGAGATCAGGAGCTGTGGAGAGACAGAGCCCTGAGATCTTCTCAGTGGTCCTTTAGCAGGTAGCTCTAGGTTCTGTGAATTGAGAACGTTTGTTACCCTTTGCACATGATGAATGGGTTTAAAGGCTATCAGATTTATTGAAATACTGAAGGGTCCCTTCAAAGGTGCTTAGGCACATACATCGTTGAAAAAGCAATTATTTTTTTTCTAGGATGGCTGAATGAACTGTTTTTATCTTGGAAATCAAGCAACACAAACACAATGAATATCATCCCTATGCTGATTTGAATTATTTGAACCCCTCTACTAATACTGAAAAAACTATGATCCATTTTTAAAAAGTGGTCCCAGTATAGTTAAAGTTTTTAATGGTATATTTTGTTACAAAATCCAAGAAATGTTAATTTTTTGAAACCTGCAGATTACCATGTGAATTACAGCACTCATAAAACACACTTCAGCAAGCACTTTCTTCAACAGTTCATTTGCAATTTAGGTACGAACACAGTATTAAATGCTAAAGAAGTTTGAAAATATTTTAAGTTATCAGAATTTGAAGTTTTGCTGTTAAATTGAGATGATTCTATTAATACAAATAGTCCCACTCCTTAAGAGGACTAAATACATTCCTACTTTCCATTTCATACACGCAGGTACTACTTTCAAGAGAATCGAGTATGTCCCATGATACAAAACAAAACAAAAAAAAAAATTAGACACTCTTTAACCTGCCAGGATAGAAAGCAAGGATAATATGTAACCGAAGATAGTGAAACATTTCAAATTTATTTAGGAATGTCATTTGTACATCCCAGAGCTCATAAAAGATGGGTAATTGTTTTCACATCCACTTAGCAAAGCCTTTTCCAAACAGAAAAGAGAATAAAAGTCAGCCCTTTCTTCCTTCCAGATTCATGCATGCTCTCCCATGCAGCTTCTGCTTGGCCTCAGTTCTGTCTCTCCTCTAGAGATGAGGGGACATTGGGCTGAATAACTAAGGTCCCTGACCCCCTCTGGGAGAGCTGCAGAGGGTTTAAATAGTGCAAACATCTTCCACAGACATGTACAGAGGAAAAGCCAGGACAGGAGAGTGTTTTTGTTGCTGTATGATACCTGTTTCACCATTGGGTAGCTAACACTCCTTTAGCCTGCTCTGCGTCTCCTCGCCCTGAGTTACAGCCCATGGCTCTGTCCACACAGTCACTGTGCCTGCGTGCTGTGACCAAGAGAAGAGAATCTGCAGAGCAAAACTTCAGTTGCTAGGGCCCAAAACCCACAACACACAGTTTCTGGTGCCTGGTGCTGTGGGCTGTATGTGACCCTCTCTGTTTTGATCCCTTGGGCTGTAAATGCACTTGTGGATGGAGCACATAGTGCGCGTGGTCCTTCACGAGGAGGGAGTGCGTGGGGCTGCTTACATGTGTGACCACGGACAGAGGCGTCACTGCAGTGCTGCAGTGAGGTCCAGGTGTGGGGAGCACTCTGGAGGGCCCCATGGCTGACAGGACAGAGGGAAGTCAGCCACCTCAGAATATTTTTGTTGCCTACTTGTGGCAGCTGCACCAGCCAGGGCACCGGTGCAACAGAGAATCTGGGCTCTCAGCGGCAATCAGGTCCCCCTAGCAGCTGATAATGTGGCTGTCTAAATATATCCATGATTAGGGCTACCCTGCACAGATTAAAGTCACAGCTCTGTATCTCCCAGCTGAGGCACAACAGTTGGCTGATGACAGCACAAACATGAACTTTATGACCTGTTTTTTCAAACTGTTTTTTAGAGCATGCTTTAAACATACTGGGTCACTGTCTGTAAGAGTGAATCACAACAAATGTAATCCCTTCTCCAAGGATGGCTTCTTTCAATTCTGTGAATTGAATTGGAGTGGAGCAGGCAACATGATTAGGAGGTCACCTCTTTAATGTTTCAGATGCATCTAAGTATGCCACCTTGTATTTTTAACAGCAAAAAAAGCCAAAATCAAAAACAAACAATAAACCCTACAAAAACCACCAAAAAAACCCCAACAAAAAAACCCCCCTGTTTTTGTATAAAGTGTCACCAAAAGCTTCAAGCAAAAGCTCAAATCCAAGCATTTCATTTTATCACCACTATAGTAGTGATGCATAAGATGCCCTGTTTTGTGATAATTCCACCTCCTCTTATACAGGGGCCTTTTATCTGTCTTACACATTTCAGGGGACAGAAATTGATCCTGTGATCCTGAATAAGCCAATCTAATTGCTTGTCTGTCCAGAGCTGAATTTAAGGCATTGCTGCCTTGACAAACAGGAGCCCCTTTGCTCTCCCTCAGAAATCCCCAATATAATTATGGAAGATTCTTCATGCATTTTTCCCTAGGCAATGACCTGCTTTCCTAGAATGGCAAAATCAACTGCAATTTTTTCATCCAGAGGATAACAAAGTTGCCTTATCTTTTCCAAATAAATACCACTGGGAATTGGGAAACAAGGAAAAAAAATAACTTATTCCTTTAATTGTTCACTATTTTAGCATGAAGTTACACACAGGGGAGCCTTGAAACTTCTTCCGTGTTCATACCCTTTAATTCAATTAAGGCCCTAAGCTAAAGCAAAGAGCTAGCAAGAGTCAGATACTATTGCTACTTATAATGTAACTGCCAAAAAAATTAATGGCATATAAACAACTCAAGTAGCCTTTTTGTTATGAGATTCCCCTTCTGAAGCAGGTTAGTTTGCCTAGGAGATGAAAGAATTATTGATGAATTCCTGACTGACTTTCTTCAGTCCTTGATTTAAAATAGGCCACTGGATTTAGGCACTTGAGGTGCAAAGAAGTATTTATATTTTCTAAATGGCCTTCTGTAGTCTGAAGAGATCAATGGCATACATTTTACTTGCATTGCCTGCATTTGGAGCCTAGGGGGAAAACAAAAGCACAAATAATGGATTGATTTAGATGGAATTTGGGATTACAGTCTGAGGATTTCAGACATGTTTAGAGGATGTGTGAGAGGTCATGTAAAGACTCAAAGATATGCAGGGTTTCTTGTATGGTCAAAGTATTGGCTGCCAAATGTGGGACTTTAGAGAAAATGGAATTTAGGCTTAAAATCATTAGTGTATTTGAAAGGAAGGATCATCATCCTGATCCCCATACTTAAGGGGTAAATAAAAATAGGCAATAGGAAACCAGAAAAATATGTTGTTGATAAAAAAGAAAAAAAGCATGTTACTTTTATACTGACACACATTCATGTAGTACTAAATAAAGAACTCTGAAATACCTATTCTGGCCCAGAGGAGGAAAAAAACAACAAGAAAAAATGCTCAGAAAAATGTCTAACAAATCCTATCCCCTGAAACCCATGAAAATACCTAAATCTGCTGAAAGTATGTGAAGAAGTAGATTTCATGATCAAGAAAGATATTGAAATAATTGACACGGTGTATTTAAAGACCTGTATTTTTCTCAGGCATGTTGTGTAATTAAAAAATGACAAAAAAAAAAAAAAAAAAAAAAAAAAAAAAAAAAGAGAAATATGGATAATATTGGCTGTACACATTTTTGATAATTGGACTAAAAAGGCATCAAATTCTCACCTCCTATCAGGGGAAGTCAGGTAGCAGCTGTTGCTTATGTATCTACATACAGATCCTCACTCACAACAGGGATTTAAGAAAGCAGATAGCTTGATATTCTCTCACTTTTCACTCTCGAATATCGATTAGGATCAAACCGATCAGAACATTCCCAGGGAGGAGCTCTAAATGGACTTGAAAGCAATGATACATTGGCAAGCTAGTTTCCTTATCATCTTCTCCCAGAAACTCTTGAGCCACAGTATATCTCAAAGTGTGAAGTGGGAGGAACCTTCTCCTAATGTAAATGTCCAACCTCCTTCTTAGGACAGCAGTGTGGGTCTTATAGCTTATACTTAGGAAGCTTCTTCTGCAGGAGCATTGTATGAGGAGCAATTTACTTCTAGTGAAAAAGCTGGCTCTTGGACTTTACTGCACCTCCTTAGTATGTCTGTGCTGCCTGACCTCATTAATCTTGTTTTTCATGGTCACTGTACTGTGCAGTTATTCCATTAACATATTGTAGTGCTGCCTGAGGCTTCTGTAATGTATGTTCTATTTTATATTTGCCTAATTTATTTAGGCATTTGTAGTGCATTGACCACTGTAGGGTCTCCCTTTCTATGGGCAAATGAGGAGAGCATATGGCATGGAACAGTGAGCTATTGACTGTGTTCATGGGAAGCCCTGTGAAAGGGCATGGATTCTCTGACACAGAAATTCTACACACCAGCTCTTTAAAAAAAAAAAAAAAGAAAAAAATCAANGTGAAAGGGCATGGATTCTCTGACACAGAAATTCTACACCCCAGCTCTTTAAAAAAAAAAAAAAAATGAAAAAATCAACCATTTTCCACATAGGGAGCCCTTTATATGTGTTTAGGCCTATGCATACCCTGTGCTAAAGGAAGAGCAGAGAGAATGTGCCTACAGCCTATAATAGGTATTTAAACCCCCCAACAAATTTGGGATCGAGCTCAAGGAGTAGATGTTGCAGAGCTCAGAAGCAGACCGTGTTATATGGTAACGCATGGAGCAACACACAATTGAATCACTGTACATTCTGTTTTCTGTCATTTTTAGGGGGAACAATAGAACTGGCCAGATTCAGCAAACAAAATGGAAAGCTATGACAAGGCGCTAACAGAAATAGGACGTTTTTCCATGACATCATCTCTTCTGCATTTTACATACATACATACATTTCCTTGCTTGGAACTAAAGGTCCTAATTTTTTTTAATCTTTTTTAGCTTACTAAATGTGCATGGTCTCTTTCTTCAGGAAGACAAAAAAGCTCAAGATGTCAACTGACAGAACTTATAAAGCATAAGAAAGCTCCTTCTAAACTTAGGTTTAATGTATGTTGGTGGAAGTTGAGAATCACATGTAAATGATTTTGATTTGCAAGAACACATAACCATCATCTATTATTAAAAATATTTTTAATATCAAATTGTTTCATATCCAATCCTTAACAGCATCTTAGTTTTATTGTTAACTGTACTCAGTTGAACAAAAGGGGAGAGAAAGTCTAGCGTATTACTGTTTCATTCATTCATCATCAGTGTTTAAATTCTATTCCATGTTTAATGGATAATCATCAGATGGTACCTGTAGTACATTCTGAGTTGTTTTCCCTCTTTGAAGAAAAATGTTATGGACTTTTGATGACAATTTTCAGGAAGGGCTGGTGTCTGGGTGAGAAATATGAGGCCCTTTCTTTAACAGCAGTTCCCATTGTTACTGTCAGTGGAGTTTACACACTAAAGCATCAGCAGGATAGTAACAGTAAGAAACACTTACTCCAAGTCTAGGGAAATTAAAGATCAGGCAGTGCCTTTTGTGTAAGCTTTAAAACATTCACTCATCTCCAAAGTAAGCCAGGACAGTGCTGCTCAAAATAATGAAAATCCAGCCCAAGCTTGCTCTAAGTACCTGTCACCCCTCCGTCGCTGTCATTACATGTTCAGTTGCTGTAGGCACAGAGAAGACATGCTTTTAAACAAGGGAGAAGCTATGCGCTCACAGCCCTGCCTTCACCATTTGTCCCTCATTAATGGCATGGAACAACACAATCGTGAAAACAGAGCTGAGTTCTGCTAGAAGAGTAAGAATACCCTGAAAGGCACAAAAGCTTGTTCAAATTGTTTTATGGCAACAATGTAGCCTTTGAAACCATTTGAATTGCAAACAGTGAAAGTTTACTGTTAAACCAGTTATTGTTTCTGAGCCATGGGGGGTATCTGAACAGGGACAGAAGAGCTGGAGCCAGATGGAGGAGGGAGTTGCTTACTAGCCTGCTGCCTTTGTGTCATCTTGGGCAACCCAAAGATCAGATATTTGCTGGGGACAGGAGAGCCCTCAAATCTTCAACACTTACTTAGTTACCAGAGCTGCTCAGCCTGGTGCTGAGCACGGGCTACAAGGGGAAGGGGACACTACGGAAATATGAGAGGGGGGGATGCAGAAGTGTTTACTTTCCTCCCCAGATGCATTTTCATCTATAGTATCACACATAACTGCATCCTCCCATGTGATTCTGACTTCAGTTCTAGGTGGAGCTTCTGGAGGTGAGGAAATACTGAGAAAGTGTTGAAAGACAGAAAGTAGTGTTTACACTGTGTATGTCCTGAGGGAACTGAGTTCATCTTCTCATGGCTGTAAAACCTGGGTGCACGTCACTGTGCTGTGCAGCACCTACGCTATGGGGTCATATGGACCTAGTTTTGCTGGAGGACTGATCCTTTCCACTGATTCAGGTCAAGAGAGAAAACACATCCTCTTGGGAAGAAGCTCCAGAAATAATGTTAAAACGAATCTTGTATAATGCACAGAGAAAAGAAGCTTGAAAACTGCTGTACGTGTAGCTCCCCTAACACGAATGACCAGATCTCCAGAGCAAATCATCCCATCTGCACTTCCAGCCTGAAACATTCTGGATCATCAGAGAAGCCAAATGCAGCCACTTGTCCCACTGATAGGAACAGATCAGCCTTAAGTCCTTGACTATAACTGTACAAGTCCATTCTTATAACAGGAAAATGTTATTTGTTTAGAAACTGATGTCCAGAAATTACATGAGTTCTGGTTGATCCAAGGAAAAAACTACTATTTGCAAGTTTGAATAATTGCCATATACTTCTACTGAGAGGACACATCACAAATAAAATTGCTATTTATTCCAGCAAAATTACTTCTTATTCCTGCCTCCAAACAAGCTGAAAGCACATTATTAGGGCAACAAGTAAGAGCTTCAGCTCTGGATAGGATATAGAGACCCAACTCTGTGATGAAATACAGGAAAACCTGTATAACTGCATACATTGCTCAAAGTAAATTAAGGATTTATACCTCATTCACATAATGCAGTTACTCACAGTAGGAAGCAGACAACAATACAGTATTCACTGTATTCACTGAAGCTTTAGGAGGACATTATTTTCCCTCTGCTTACGACAGACAGTTGCTATCAATGGCCTAAAGGAGATTGTAGGTGTTAGCAAGCCTCACCATTGTGGATTTGACTGCCAGTTTTGTATCATAGTGAGATTGTACATGCTTGCCTGTACATCTAAATGTCAAACTCCTTACATGCATTGCTACTCAACTGGGTCATGTTAATGAGATCTTCAGAAGTGTGTCTTTAGGTATTCTCCCAGCCAAACCAGCTTTAATCAAAGTCTGTCCTCAGTTGCATTCTCAGTAACAATACATCTGTACTTGCCTCTTATCCTCAGTGTTGTCAGAGCTCTGGCTTGATGGTCTGAGAGAAAATTCGTACACATGCATTCACATGCAAAACAATACTGGCTCTTATTTCGTGAATGTCAGAGCGTTTGTCTTTGGAAATTTGTTTGGGTTGCTTATTTCCTGTCTGAGCTTTGTGGAGGTGTCTCACAGTGTCACTTGGGGTGAGTGAGTGATAGTGCATGCAAAACATATATGCCCATGTCATTGGTATATTTGCTAATACCAACGTGCCCATGCCAAAAATGAAATAACTTAGAACAAGTTCTATCTCTATTTATGTGGACTTTTTAAAAATTCTCTTTCACCTGAACTTAAGCAGTACCAAAGTAAAAGCTGTATGGCATGGTGGAACTTGATCCAAAAATAAAGCATGTGACTACTTTCATGACATGTTATTATTCTGTATGATCTTTAAGTTGCTGAATGATTATGCAATAATTTAGACATTCATATGGTATTTGCCAAAAAGAATTTCATGTTGTTTTCTCTCTCTCACATTCAGTACGTAATGTAAGTAATTTCTGACCTATATAAATGCTGTACAAAAATATTCTTCCCTGCCTTTTCCAAAGTTTAATCCAACAATCAAAGATGACAACAGCATGGATAAGCACAAATGTCAGCCAGCTGAGCACTAGCACAGACACGTCTCATGGAGAAGGTGGTAACACTTTTTTACAGAAGAAAGGCTGATGTTTGCTTTCCAGTATATGTGTTCTTCAGAGTTCTGTATTGCTCAGTTTAAAACAAAGTAAAACAACTGCTGCTAACATGAGGACAAGCTTCAAGTGACCCTTTGTTTTTCTAGGTCACAGTTTGTTATCTTGACATAACACACGCACACAGATCTGCTCTCATATGCAGAGGAAAACTTTCTAAATATGAGCAGCAGATTTTCTAAGGGCTCAAATGCTGTTGTTACAAAGACTGTTCTCTAAGACAGAAGGAATATTTCAAGACAAATTTATTGATTTTTCTTAAACTACACTGAAATTTTCCCCTCAGAGGCCAAGCACAGGGAAAGCATGGAAAGAGAAAAAATAAGGACTGTTCTTTGGGAACGGGTGGCTGGCTTCCAAGGGCATAAAGGAATACATGTCAGAGCAGCTGCAAATTCTTGAGCTGGGATTCAAACACATCAACCACAGCCCTCATGGTGATTAAGGAATAAGTTAACTCTCTGTAGAAAGATCTATTATTTATAATGTGCAGTGCTCAGCACTGTACAACCAAGGAGAGGAGCACCAACCTGGCTCCTTTTCTCCACTCTGACATTTATCAGAAGCTCTCGGATCATTTCAAGAACACGCTGCACTTGAGGCTCAGACACCTGGTTATACCAGCTTTCTTAATCATGCATTTTAAATGTATTCCTCCTCTGATTTTATACTTTCAAACCAGTTCAGCTATCACCTGATTGCAGTTTGCACACAACCCTAATCAACATATTACAGCTTGGGAACTGCTGTGCCATGTCATTCCATTTAAAGGAAATGAGCTGTTCCTGTACTGCATCCGATTGCCTGATCACACAACAAAGTCAAACTATTAAAAAAATTTAAAAAAAAAAAAAATTGAAAAAAAATAAGAAGACAGTAAAAAAGCAAATATTAAACACTTTTTGAACCATGCAGCCATATGTGGTTAAGCCTTTCCCACTCCCTGCATAATTCTGCTCATGTTGGTCCTCTGAAAACCTGTCCAGGTGTGCATCCCACTGCCTGAAATCACTGGGTTGGTGAGACAGGATCTTAAAGCCACTGATACTGGTTTTCAATACACTACTTATTTCCAAGTAAATATTCTGCAAGCGTGTGATTTTTTGGCACTGCCTTAACTATTGTGGCATTGCCCTGAAGGACAGACTAACCCAGTTTATAATAAGTGTATTTAATAATGCAGAGCTGTATAGCTTGTCTAGTAGGACTTTAACCATGGCTTTGTGAATGATTTCAAAATCAAGTTGCAAAAAACCAAAGGGAATTTATTTGTTGGCTATTTTTTTAGTAATAATTTAAAGGTTGCTTTGCAAGTTTTTGTTTTTGTGAAGTGTACATGTTTATTTAACTGTAAGCATATTTGTGAAGGCATCAGATTTGATTTTTGGTTTTGAATCAGAGCATAAGTTCCTGTTTAAGAAAAGATTTTTATATTGAGCTTGCTCAAAATATGTGCAGCAAAGAGGAAGACAGACCAACACACTGATCATCCCTCTGCTGCCAGCACATAAGACCCATACACTATGGCCAGATTGTAAATACTGTTTCAGAGGGAGGTCATTTCAGCTGCTTTAGTTTATGTCCAGCACATTTGTTGTGTTTTATGGCAGTGGAAATGCACTACAGAAGGGAGATTCAAATGTTTAATGTCAAATACTTAGCTGTGTTCTTGGTAAAGGACTTGGGTTTTAGTTTGTGTACTAATAACGGAACATGCTTTAATCACATCTGTTACTGTGTCAGTGTTTTAACACAGTATGAAAAATTGCTGTCTTCAGGACGAAAATAGCCCTGAAGTTATTCAGCATGGACAAAAATTACCCAGATAGTTCAAAGGGTTTCATAACAAAACCAAAACCATGCCCATTTTTCTTCTATGACCAGCATTTTTGGACTGGGTATGCTGTAAGGTCTATATGCTTCTCTCAAAGATTCCGCACTGGATTTTTGCCATGTTTCTTGTCAGCCATTGCATAACCAAATGATGGGAAAAGTGTGGTTTTACAGTTTAAGCAAAATCTAGTGAGTTTGAAAAATTATGAGAATCAGACTCCAAAAATTGGCCCAGGGTCACTCTCCAAGTACAGAATATTAAATACCAGCATGCTGCTTCTTGCTGAATAGAAATTTCCCTTCCTTCCTGTTCCTGGTGAATGACAGAAAGAAAGTGATTTTGGAATCCGAGTTAAAGCCATTAAATATTATGTATGTCATAGTAATCTTTTTTCCAACCTTTTTTGTTCTGGTGGTAATGCTGTTCCAATTCCCACAAAAATCCTGTGTCACATCTGGAGCGTGGACAATGAGCTAACCCCAAATAATACGAAAGTACAAGGTTGTATATGCACATCACTGTCTATTTTTGGTCACTGATATTCTTTAAAACAGTAAAGAATAACTTTGTTAGCATATTCATCTACAAAAACATTAGAATGAAACTATTGCTTAGATTACATAAAGTAAAAAAAAAATATATGACACTTCCCCAGTGTATGCAATTCTGTGTTGTGTATGCAAGATACAAACTAAATGTTGTTCTTAGCTGTTCTTTAATGAGACTTCTCAGGACTATTCGAAAACTGCTGAAAGGCACTACAAATCCAGAATGGATGAGGTCAGTAAATCAAGGGAAAACAGTTTTTTTTTTTCCCTGCAGACTCACCTTTGATGAACTCAGATATAACTTTGATGTAATTATATTGGCCTAAGTATGGTCCTGAAAATTGAAAGTGTTCTTCATGCTAAGTGAGCATGGAGACTTTGCCTCTCTCTGCAAGCACAGCCTGTATCAGAGCGCTGGTGTTTAAGTCTCTCAAATGCTTGGTAATGGTTATGGAGACAGTAAATAAGATGAGAATTTTTTTACCCGGTATATTTGGATTTTTAAGGAAGAACCAGTGCTGAGGAGACAGGTGTGTGGACCAGGGTGACAGCACTAAGTGTTCCACCATCTGACAAAGCTGATAATGCCAGCATAGCCCCGCTCACGTCAGCCAGACAAAGCTTCACAAAATCCTATTTTTGCCTCAGCAGCAAGATATTATTTGTTTCAGGACACAGACAGCAGAAAGGTGGTACACAGATGAAAAGTGGGTGAATCAAAGGTGAGGAGATACAAGAGGATGTGTTTAGTTACTCCTGCTTCTTGAGGATAAGATTATCTGAAGCCATGCATTTTCAGTTGTTTATAGACACATATTACTATTTGGTTCAAATATTTACTAGACCCCATCAAATAATCAAGCAAGTGAGAATTGTTACTGTTGTTTTCAAAGCTGATTACAGAGCACAGATATTGCTTGTTAATCTTTCCCATTCCTTGATTATACGTTTAGAATATATACCCCTGCATCTCTTTTCAGAGCACAGATGCTGAAACCACAGGATGTCATTTTAATCCTCATTTACTGTCGCAGCTATGGATCCAACTGGTTTTATTCCAGGCAAAGCACAGCCAACTGCAATATGTCTACTTGGGGTAACTGTCATCTAAGCAAATAATATTTTACCTAACCCATGCACAAAAACATCCCTCTCCTTTAGATATTAATCTGATAGTCTCTTATCGCCTTATGTGGTTGGAAAGGTAGAGGCAGATTAGGAAAAAGGTGTTTTAGTCCAGTTTTGGTAGCAGGGCACAAAATGTGGATCTTATGTGACTTGAATGGAGCCAGACTTTGACTCCAACCAGCAGGGAAACACAGCTATTGCCAGAGTTGCAGGTGACTCTTGCACTTTAACTGTGAACTCAGTAGAGAAAAAAAACAACAAACCAAAAAGCTCCTGAATTCAACAGAAAGTTTCAGCCTCCAAGCTGCAGAAAGACTCAAGTGAGCTGAAACAGCAACTTTATGCAGTTGATAGAGAGCAACTGGTATGATGGCAAGTGATTATGCAAATGCATTTAAAGCATTTGCTTCAGTTTGGAAAGGGAACCTAAAGAATGTACTTCTTGGGTTCAAGCCTTTAAAGAAAATATTTATGGCATACGGCTACAAATGGGTAGCATATTTAAAAGTATTTCTTAAAATAACAAGGGGAAGCAGCAGTTCAATTGATTGTTCATTAATTAACAGGGCCCTAGAAATAAACATGTTTGCCAACAAATAATTAAAAACGTATAAGCTAAACCATTTCTTGAACTTGAATTATTTCTTCAGTTTAAAAGTATCTGATTAAAGAGATGTCAAGCTGTATTAGAGCATCCTAGCTACAACACTGCAAGATTCACAGAAAGAATAAGTCTTTACTCTGTTGAGCACTGGAGGATGTCTATCAGCCAGCAGCATGTGTGAGATTTTTCTGCTCCTACAGGTGTTCACTGAATGTTTTTCCCACAACAGCTGGCCGAAAGGGCTGAAAGGATCCCAAACCTCTTGCAAGCCCATATTTCTGCATAAACACAAGCTGCACACGTGTGTGTACCAGGCAGGTGCACACCTGTGCACTGCAGTGTTTGGCACTAATTTGGTTTATCACAAACCGGCTGGCAATAGAGTGGGGAGTGAGCTGTGGGAGCAGCAGCTGAGGCACCCAAACAAGGGGCTCCTTTCTGTGTAGTCTGCCAGGCAGCAGAGCTGGCAGCTGCCACTTCAAGGGCAGTAGCCCTGTGCAAACACCCGGTTATGAACAGCACATACCCTGGGCATTAGTCACGGTGTGCCGTGGGCTAGCATGTGTTCACACAAGCAGCATAAGTCAACAAACACATAAAAACCCTGCCCCTCGGTCTCAAGTGAATGTACCCCAACAGGAAGATCCATTTACCATGGGAGAGGAGAGACTGCAGGACAGCTGCCAAGCCCCGCTTGGCCTTCTGGGGTGGCACCATCTGCCATTGCCAAACCCTCCCTGCTGAGCAGACCCGCGGAAAGGCTGGTCCTGAAGCCGCCCATGCCCTCCAGCTCCAACCCAGCCCTGAGTCTACTGAGGTAGGGTTGTGGGCCACACACAGAGCACTGCCTCAAGAAATTCCCACGGGGCCAAATCAAAGAAGAAAGGGATGTTTCTGCTCAATTTTCCCCATATTGTTCATTGTGCAGAGGCAGCGTAGTACACTTGCTCCATGAAATCACCACTTACACCCTGAACCTTTTTCCTTGTTTCCTCTCAGTCCCATCAGCATTTCTCTTTATTCTTTCCATTGTGGACCACTTAACCTTTCATGGACCAATCCACAGCAAAAAATAGAAACTTGAATTTCTTTAAGGTTGGTGTTGTCCCCCAAATTTACATCTTCTTCTGTAAATCAACCATCGCTGAAGACCCTGGAGCAAAAAGTTCCCTGGAGATACTTTGCAATCTTTTGTTGGTGCAGGATATTTCCTAGCTAAGATTTCTCCCGAGAAATGAAAAAAGGTACAAAGCGGGAACATAAATTAATTTACAACAGACAATTTATTAAAGCAACAACAAGCCATTGGAAGCCTTTCATGAGCCTGCATGACTCATGTCTAAACAGGCTGATAAAGTGATTCATCCTGCTGGAGAGTCATGTTTAAATATGCTGCTGCTGCTATCACACTTCCAGCCCCAGAACTGCCACTCCAATGCCTTTTCTCATCCTAAGAGACACCACTCATCCAGAAAAGAATCAACACAAGTTCCTTCACACCTGGAAGTTTGACAGTAAGCAGACTGACACTACAAGGCAGATGGATAAAACCAAAGCAAAAGAATGCCCTTTACAACTGCTCTAGGTAATGGCAGAGGGGAGAAGGAGGAGGAAGAGGGAGAGGAAACCGGGCTTATTCCTGTGCTTGTATTTGGGTGAGCCTTTTGTCTTTATATTTCACAGATCTCTGTGAAATCATTCTGCATCAACTTTGACGGACATCATCCAACAGATTTTATTTAGTCATGAAGACATTTAATATTTAGTAACAATACTGCAGCTGGAAGATGTATAGCCAAAACATTAATATTTTAGACATATGTATCATTTTCAAGAGATGGAGAGATGATACCTATTTTATCTCTCTTGATGAAAAAGAAAAAGAAAAAGAAAAAGAAAAAGAAAAAGAAAAAGAAAAAGAAAAAGAAAAAGAAAAAGAAAAAGAAAAAGAAAAAGAAAAAGAGCTAAAAATATTTAAAGTAATACTAGAAGTGATTTCATATAGTTTTAAAATATTCCTATGTTTTATTCAGGATCTGTAGAAAGACACATTTCTTGTAACTTTTCTGAGTACATTACTTCAGAGCAGAAGCAGGGAAGAATGTCTACGTGCTCAATAGTACCAAAATCATCTTGTTTCAGCAGAACATTAATTAATTTTTTGACCCTTCAGTCTTTCTGACCCAGTTCTGAGAAGATTATTGCTGTTGTCAGGTCAAAACTTGTTTCAAAAAGCCAAGTGTTAACTTCCCACTTACAGATTATGCTGGCAGGAATCTGTCTGCTTACATAGGATATGTCTTTGTCCTTGGTCTGCTTTGTTTCTGTAATTCTCTAGTGCAGAAACAAGAAATTACCTTACAACACAATTTACAGATGACATTGATCAGTGGAAGAAAAATTCATAGCTTATTAGCTCTGCCTTCTTCAGGAGTTAAGGAGAAAACAAACTTTCCCTTTAATGGATGGATAACAGGAAAACAAAAAGGTGTTTTCTGGGAAATAGATAAGGTGATCTATTGGAAAAACAATATGCAAAAGTGAAGTGCCTGAAAACCATAGAAATTGAAAGGTTCGGTAAATAAGATGGATAATCAGAGGCCCCTAGAATTCTGATGTGCACTGGGTAGGCTTGACCTACACACAAGCCTATTTTGCTAAAGAACACTAAAACCACCCTGAAGATGGTAAAAGAAACCCTGTCCAGTCTTGTGGTGTGTTGCAGAAATGGAACCTTTAGCCTCTATGGAATATTATGAAGGAAAAACACATTTATAGCGTTTGTCTTTTAAATGGGAGCACCAACTGCAAATACTTGAAGCTTATCTCGAAAGGCAAGAGAGTGAGTGATGCAGGCACAGGTAAAGGCATATGCCAAGTAGCTGTATTTTAGACATGACAAATACAGTTTCATGTTACATGCAGTAACAACACCAATACCACCACACCCAAAAAACCCACATCTGAGAAGCATGGTGCCAGTTAAGCCATTGCTTTCAGAGGGAGCACTCTGCATTCTCAGATACACCAAGCTCTCTTTAGCAGTGCCTCAATTTGGATCCCAGAGACTGAGGCACTTACCAAGTTACCGATGTTGTTGAAACACAGACTGGGTTTAGCTCCATGTTTTTCTGATGCTTTTTTCTCCTTGCAGGCCAAATAGATTTCTGTAGATGTGTTGTCATTAAAATAGTTTCAGTGTGATGTGGAAAACTAGATTGTTTCATATTAAACAATTTCCTATTACAGATGTATCTGTCAAAGTCATGGATGCTACTGATAAGCAAAATACAGCATTGGTCAGTTTAGCTTGTGATTCTATATTCAGGTTTACAATATTTACAATATTGCCTTTAGGAATTTGTACTTTCTTTAAGCCTGGAAGTGAAGGAACTGTGTTTTTGCAATTACTTCTGAGGAAAATCTAAAAAATCAAGCTGCTGTACAGGAGTTGCACAGCAGCCTAGAATTTCAGGGAGCACAGACCAGGAAAAAAGGCCAATGAATTAACCTGAGATTCAACTGTACATCCTTCTGTACCATATTAGTCTTACTAAAGGCTTTAGTGAGCTTCTTAGACCCAGGAGTGAGACCATGCCAGATACAAAGTAAAAGCTGCTATTCTCTTCCCAAATGGCAATCTGTTCTGTCACTACTTTGCTTTCAGATTCCCTTGTGTCCCTTCTTCCTTCTATGTACATTTTTTCATTGTTAGGCTTAAATGCGGGCTCTGCTTAACCTGATCTCACTAAGAAGGTTGTGCCAAGTCAGCCCTTTCAGCTTCCATGTCTTGGGCCAAGCTTATCAGCAGATCAGCTTGCTTGTATTTGTCCCCGAGGGATTTTGCTTACAATGGAGACCTAAAGATCTCATTTCTGAGGGGCATCCTTGCAAAGACAGTTGCTGCCTGCCACAGCTGTTACAGGACACCAAGGAAATCACACCGTGAAAATAATTCTGCCACCTCTGGGTATATAACATATATATCATTCGTGCAGCGTTACAGGCGTGATGGAATGGCACATGGGGGTAATTTTAAAGTCCACCTAGACTGTAAAAACGTGCCCTCTCCAGAAAGCAGGGCAGATCTGCATCTGTGTGCCTTGTGGCAGGGTAGGAAGGGGAAGGCAGAAAACAATAAAATGGAAGAATAATAGCCCTCTTTTAAAAGACAGAACTTTATACCCCATATGGAAGTGGATCATTACACTGCCCTCACTGGGGCCTCTCTCTGCTCTGTTTGTTCTGAAGTCATCTACAGAGAGCGGGGAAAGGACCGGATTAGCTAAGTGTGGCATGCTCCACGCTGTCTTGGGAGCATTACTAATCTCATAATAATACCAACTGCAGGGCATCCCTCAGTGTCGGAGGGTGGGGAGCTAAAACAGACAAAGGGAAAAAGGATCACTAGCACAAGATTGAGAAAATCAACAAGAAATGAAAGAGGATCAAGAGACAGAAAAACCACAAAAGGAGAGAAATAGTAGAAGATGAGAAGTCAGAAAGGGTGCAAAGATGGATGCAAGAAAACAAACACAATTTTACACCAGATTAAAGAGCTCATGACATGCCAAAGGGTCTCCCCCATCTTTTGGCACCTTTTTCATGACAGTAGGACTAACTACTGTGTCACATCAGTGCTGAGCTGCAAATAGTCCTCTCACACTGACTTTTAATCACTGACACCTCAGATTCAGAATGGCACAGCAAGAGAGCACCAAGAGGTCTGCATATCATACAGTGGCCATACAAGGACTTAATCACCTTCCTCTGGTGAATTTACAGAGCAGCTGCTCTGTAAGGCCCCAGTGCTTAAGTATGAATAATGTGGTTTTAGTAATACTGCTCAGTGTTGAGGAAGATTACTATGCATGTCCTTAGCCATGAACACTAGGAGATGAAAGAGCTGTTCTGCTTGACCTTTAATGTAGAGGAGAGAGAATTTTGGAAAGTAAAGTGTGATTATTTGTTCACCCCATTTTATAGCCTACACAATGCTTTTCCAGATCAGGCAGCTGTGTTTGACTGCCAGAGAGAGAAGCTCTCAGACTTTACTCTAGCAATTTTATATCTAAGGGAATGCAATGTTGGCCTCTGAGGTGCAAATACATGTCTGAAAAAGAAATTACTGAATATTTCTTCCTCTTCCTTTGTTTCCTCTTAAGCGACACATTTTAAAAAAATAATAGGCAATGTATACACTTTCTCCCTGTTCTGGTTACATCACTTAGGATCCTGCAGAAGTTTTGGCAATTTAGGAAAGGAAGAAAAGTCTTACATGTAAAAACCAGCCTGTAGAGAAAGAAACTTTTTCCCACATATCTGCTGGGGTTTTACACTAACCCAGAAAGATATCACCTCCTTTGGGCTGGAAGAAGTGAGTTTCTGGTCTTGGAGATCATTCCTTTAGGAAGCAATAAATAAGCTTTACGTAAATGCTTATGAGTACTGAATTTTGTTGGAAAAACTGCAGGAAAGAAACACACTGAGAATTCTTCTCTCAGTTTTTTTTACTGATTTTTATAATATCCTGATAAATACCAGGTAGGAAAACAAACCAGCAACTTTTTAGTTTTGTGCACAGTAAAAATCCTGCTGCGGCCTTCAGAAAACCAGACAAACAGATAAATGAAAGTCTAAAACATAGCATACATCAAAAATATATCCTGCCGTGATCTGAGATTTGGAAGGCACACTACCACCCCAGACTCAAACCCCAGATGCAATGTTCCCAAAATGCTCTAGAAGCCTTAGTAGCAATGTTACTAACTGATAAAACAGGACACTGAGAAACAAGGTCAATTTGCCATTTAGAACAGCAGAGCAAAAAGTGTGTAAACTATTGGTAACATCATATCTTAAATTTCTCTAAACCAAGGATTTTGAAACTCATATTTGAGGCAAATTAATTGAGCCTGCTTTTTAGAAAATGTTGGTCAGGGAAAGTAAGTCCTTTTTAATGATTTGTAATGGAGCACTCATTTTAAGAGTTAAAGTTGTCCTTTCTGTGTCTACACTCTGTAATATTATAAAGACCTTCATAATTTAGTTGCCAAATAAGCACTGAATCAAGCTTTGCAGTCTCTTAGTCACAAGTTGTCTCCAATTTCCAAAAGAAATTAAGGTAATGAAACTATTTGCAGGGGGATGAGTAGCAGGAGAAGGGTTTAAATTAGAAGAGTCAGAAACATCTTAACAATTTTTATGCTATATTAAGCCAGAAAATTATTTCTATGCTTGTCATGCTAAACTTATAGGGAATGCTTCAATGCATATCTAACGTAACCATAGTTTTAAAAAAAGCTTTAAAAACTGAAGTAAAATGAAAGAGCTCATGAGTAGTCATTATTAATCATTTTACTAAATAATAAATTTATAGTTTCATTTCAAGACTGGTATTTTCCATAGTGATCCCAGCTCAAACGGAACATATGATATACAATATTTTGAAATTGTGAAAAATTAACATATCTAGATTTTCTACATATGGGTGTTGCTAAGGAGAGCCAAGATTTGATCGCCATTTGTGTGTGAAGAAAATCAGGAATTATATCTGCAAGCAGGCATGCCTGTATGTTATGAATAAATACTGGCAATTGAATAGCTTCATTCTCATGACTAAGAATTTCTCGTTTAAGCATCGTGAGATATACCTACCATAAACAGCATATAACAAGAACTGTTTGACCTAGATAGGAGAGAAAAAGAAGGTGAGATGCCAGACACTGATAATGTACTTTAAACCTCAAGAGACCTTAGCACACCAGACATCACTTTAGCCAGAATACTGGAACTAACAGCCCTGCTCTAAATGAAGATGCCCTGGTCTTTCTAATATCTCCCCTTTTGGGTCATCGAAATGACTTTGTCTGTAGTACCACATTGTTGGATGAAAAGGAAGAGTGATATTTTATTAACTTAGTCATCTACATGGTGTGTCAGTTCCGTGTAGAAACTTCCGTGCATAATTTCCCTGACCAGCTATTAGTCAGAGCGGAACAAAACATTTTGTAAACAGCTATGGTTCAAGTGAAAAGCTTCTTCTGTTGTCAGCTGTCTGGATGAAGTGAGGGGTATAATATTTACCATCCTTGCTTGCTTGCTTGCTTGTTTGCAGAAAAAAAAGAGGACGGCACCACACATGAGCTGGCTTATGTTAATGCAGCTGTGTGCAAGAGGGTCATGGCAAAAATCACCTCAAGCCTGTTGAAAACACTGTCACTCTGCATTATGGATTAAATATATGACTGGGGGTATCTTGCCATAACTTCAGTGATTTCAACAGAGCTATCATGAGCTACACCATGGGAAATAGAAATAAATATTTTAAAATAAAGGAAAAAGAACACATAAAACTTCACATGATCTAATTTGGATTAAATTTAGAAATACTTTTCTCCGCTTCGAGGTACATAAGGAGGATATTTTCCCTGTTTCCAAGTGTTTTCTGATAAGGAGCTGCCTCATCTCACACTTAAACTTGCATGGGTAACAGTCTTACCATGATTGATTACCCTGAGGCCCACTTGAAACAAAAGATATAGAAGCATTTGTTCGTGCAATGACACAGATCCACGTTCTTTTTTTTTTTATTTTTCAGCCCCGTAAGTGTTCTCAGTTCCTTCATTAGGAACTTTTATCTGAGATCACATCTTTTGCGTGTTTCAAAGTGACATTTTTCCCTCTGTTGTGTTAGTTATCCTTTCTTGTCTACTGTTACTCAGAAAGTATAAAAATAAAAATCACACTTCACAAATAATATACAACAAAGCAAAATAACAGACTTCTCACTTAATCATTGAATAATTTGCCTTCCTCGAACTGTCAACAACTTCTTGATGGAAATATTTTGTGATGTATTTCTTCCTTGATGTCATCCCAGAGAATGATTTGTCTGCTCTCACCTTAAGACACAAAGCTCTCTTGTTTGATAAGGGCCTAGTTGGCTGGTTTGGTATTGGATACCGTGCCACTGAAATACATTTATAAGCAGATGATGAGATCAATTCTATAAGTGAAGAAACATGAAGTTCAATGATTTAAAATATTCCACGTCAGGTCAACCAGGGCTTGCAGAGTTTCACAGTTGATTTCAGTGTGTGTGCCCCTGACTTGGACCTTGGTACAGTTGCATCCCTGAAGTTTCAGTAGTTATGCCAAGCATTCAAGCTCAAAAATCCCTCTTTTTGCATATATGTGTGAGCAACTCCAGCCCTTTCAGTGGAACTTTATTCACCTTTGATAATGTTTTGAAGATGTGAATTTTAATATGCTTTATATGCTTCATTTCAAGAACCATCCTCTTGGATTAATTAATTGGCACTAAACTCTTTGGTGATGACTGGGTGTTCATATATTTTACATACTGACATTTGTCTGTGGTTGGTTAGTGCCGATAACATTCAGGATAAATTATTTACCTATAAATATTCTTATGTCTACTTATATGTAGCTCCTGTAGATCAGTCATTATGAATACATTGCAAATCTTTGCACTGGAATGGAGAAGTCTGTGTCTGCCCCTAACAGTTCTTATGAGTAGCAATCCAGAAATTCCCCTTAGATGTAACCAGACAACAGAATTCTCTGTGAAAAAGACTCATTGGAGATTTTTTTGATGAAAGAAGATAAACACAAACCCCCTTAATAACAAATAGATTTTTCTGTTATTTTCTACTGGACAAAAAGCCTGTTTTCTATTATAAGGTAGAAAATGCAATCTAATTTTCCGAAGCATTATTTAGTCTCTTGTTGATTTTTTCAGTAGGAATGAGGAGAACAGCAGCGTACAGCAGCCCCACACCTAAAAAGGACTGCTGAAGTGCCATGATGCCTCTCCAGCTGCTGCTTTATTGAATCCTCTCTTTACAAGGCCTATTATCCATGCATCATACTACTCATTTCCTCTTCTTCACCAGCATCTTCCTTACCGCAGGTGGCCACTGCTGGCCCCAAATTGAAATTTTCTTGTGCAATAGACCCCATAACCTCTCCTTTAAACTGCACAACCTCCATTCAGTTTGCAATATACTGAGAAATACTGCTCTTCCTTTCAATTATTGTGCCGTCAGCATTATATCTGGTCATTATTTCTTTCTTTCTTTCTCTTTGTTACCTCTTTAAAATCAGAAAATAGTATCTCTGATCATTGCAGACATGTAATCAGGACAATCAAAGGCAGTTCCTGTAGGCTGCAAAGATAAATTTTAGAAAATCAGACCACCTAAGGATAAAAGTCTTGGATTAGATAGTTTTAAACATGTTAAGATAGATGGTTCTAAGCATGTATCTTCAAATGGTATAAATACAGATTTCAACAGAGCCTTCAACACGAATTCTAAACCTGGTGAGACAGAAAATATAATATATGCTTATAATGTCATGAACAGCAGTAATCAACTCCTTTAAGTTGAGAAGCAGAAAATGCAATGCACGTTCAAGGACAGCTTTTGCTGCATTTTTATTTCCCAAGAACTTACCATGTTACAGAGCTACAACTAGCCCACAGCTAGAGAAAGAATGTGATCTGCCAGTTGAAAAACATTGGGATTTGGATGAAAATTATTTTTCTTTACAGAGCTTTTTGGACCAGACCCCATCGCCTAAATAATCACTATGAAAAAATAAGAACATTTTTGCCTTTTGCAGTTTGCTTCATTTAAATATCTGTTACAATTCGAAAGGATGTAAGTTACTGTCACTAATTTTCTTACCTAAGGAAGAACATGCAGAACATATGTAACAACCCATATGTGTAATTTTTAGATTAGTTTGAAATAGGTCTAATCTGGTTTGAGAACTATCCATTCTAGGGATGGCCTCTGAACCATTTTTCATATGGGCACTATCAAATTAAATCCAGAATTACAAGATTTTGATTAATGCAGACACAAATGAGACAAAACCCTCAAATTTCGGACTTCCGTTTGCTGAGTTTAGAACACAGCCCTTGAGTGATTATTCCAGCTATGGTCCAAGGATACAATGATAAACTTGCTGCTTTGCAGGAGTCCAACTGTAAGCCTTGCAGAGCACTCCTCCACTTGTGATGACCAGTCACAAGAATGTTTGGATAACTGAACATCTCTCTGACAGCTTCTTTTCTCCACTGTAACCATCACAAAGAAAAGAGGAAGATGACGGAGTTGCCATCTTCCCCAGCAGACTCTGATGGTCTGAACATCTTTGGCTCAGCAGACACTGAGCGTTGTTCAGCTCTAGCTTTGAGAGAAGCAGATTGACTGTATTAACCTCCTTCAGCAGTTATCCTCACAAGGCCCACAGCACCTCTGAGACTGAGTGGACACAAATGTGAACAGGCACAAGCTTGGCCCACCTGGCTGGAGACAGCAGTTCACAAAGCACTTTTTGCCATGCTGTGCATAAATTCCCTGTTGCAAGAGTCTGAGCCAAGAAGTATGTATTTCTCTGTCCTTGTTCTTGCCCATCATCCTCCAGTTCAAGATTAGCTGATGCATTTTCCCCATAAATGTCAAAATAAAATAGTATCATCTAAACTAAGACAGATAATTTCCGATCAGAAAGGAACAACATGAAAAATCCAAGTGCAGACCCAAGAGTATATTCACACACATTCCCTCAGTATCATGTCTGCTTTGTCAACAACACTGTTTATTTGAAAAAGATATTTTGACTGAATCTAGGATTCCCATTTATGGCTCAGATCTCATTTTGCTATGTTTTGTATGCAGAAAAGATAATTATTTTATTCAGATGTTGCAAATCCCATACTTACGCATAAATCCGTGTATGAAACACGGTACAAGAGATGCCCTAGATGAAGACAGTTTATGCCAAACTACTGTTTTCCAAGATATATGTGAGATTAATGTGTTAGACTGACGTTTGAGCATGCTGAAGATCATAAGACATGTTTTACGGTGCATTAAAATCTCATAATAACAATTTCAGAGAGTTAGCATAATGTATTATTCAGAGTTAAGTACTCTCTTGAATGATAAAGGCTAACATGCCATCAGGCTATACTAAACTACAGCTTTGAAATATCAATTTTCATTTATCAGTAAGGTCATTTACATAGCTAAACCGAGAACATAATGATGTATTTTTTCACTATCTAGGAGCAAAAAAATTGCACTTCTTTTCCAACATCCAGAAAATGAAAAAAACATTCTGAGAGAGCTGTTATTAAGTCATTTAACCTTTCATACAGAATAAATTGTCATGGATTTGGTTATAAAACTACAAGTACATGCATTCTGGTTTCTGATATTGGATGTAAATAAACTGATTTAAACTCTAGGGGAAATACTGTATTCAGGCATAAACGTATTACTCTAACTGGGGCTTTGACAAATTGCATCTATTTGTCTGTTATTTTTGTAAGCAACACAGAAAAGCCGTGCGACCTTGCAGCATTCCTCTACAACTTGACCCCAAAGAGGAATTCATCAGCATGGGTTACTTAGGGCTGCATATTGTCCCTAATCCACATACGAAATACTGTATTTTAAGGCCTTTAAGCTGATAAAAGGGTGTGCTCATACAGTTAACAGGGTGGAAAAGAGGGCAGCTGATATTAGAGATGGTGAAAGGGGCGCCAGATTAAAAAGCACAATTATCTTCAATCTCACTTTAACCTCCTCCTTCCTTGTGTGCTTGAAGAGCCACAGGAGGCACCACTGTTCTGCCCACCACTCTGGAGAGATTCAGGCTACCTACATCTGCTCTGATGGCCAAAATCTCCATGTTCAGTAGCCACTCCTTAAAAAAACACGTGGCCAGGCGAGGCAACAGACCAGCAGGAATGTGCCCAGACTGCCATGTGCATGTGTGCCATGCGCAAACCACAGCTCTGTGCACCCCATTTCCCGTGCTGCCAGTGCCTTTTTGTTTGGCAATTAACTTCTGACATGTAGCAGCTTATGCAAGTGCAATTCCTACTCTGCCTTCAGCACAGAAACATAGTGAGGACACGGAAACCTCTGGACATGAGCCGCAGCCCAGAAATGGCACACGGACTTGCACACAGGTGCTAAAGCCATTGCTGTGGGAATGCAGTAGGGCAAAGATACGTCTGGTACAAGAAGGTGTAGCTTTACCTCCCACAACATGCTGAGAAGGACACAGACCACTAGTCCAGGAGCATTATTACATTGCCCAGAAAAGGTCAGAAATTCCTCTCCACCTGGCTGGTGTGGTCATACGCTTATGTGGTCGTAGGGGCAGTCAGTGCAGAGATGCTCCCGAAAGCTCTGCTACAGAAGCTGTGCAGAAACACCTCCTGGGCACAACAGGCCTGCCCCCTTAGAGAGGAGTGATGAGGCTTTCCATTCACAGCATCCCTTGACCCACATCATACCAGTCATCCTGAGTCACTTGTGAACTAGTGCAAACAGTCCTTTATCCACCATCTGCTGTGGCATCTTTTGTATCAGGACTAAACTGTTATTTACACAATAACCCTTAATCATAGCAGCAGGCAGACCAGATCTGAGGCAGTCACTTGGCACTGAGCCTATCAGAAGGCCTGGATGACACTCATACTTACGTGGTTTAGTTTTAGGTCATCCTGTGAGGAATAGGGAGTTGGACTCGACAATCCTTATGGGTTTCTTCCAACTCAAGATTTCTATGATTCTATAATTTAAATGGCTTCCAGGGCTTACTGCTTTTGACTTAAATATTGGAGTTCACCCACTTTGTCAATCTCTCTGAAGCGTGTACCTGAAAGACAACCTTGTGCTATTCTGTTCGTTCCGCCATATGAGAAATTCAAGGTCTGTCGCAGTCAGTGTTGATTTTGTAATGTAATTTTACAAAGCACTCAACTCCCAGGAGGCAATCTACTGTATATGCATGAAGTCCAGTCATTTAAATAAACAGGCCACTCCAGAAGCAGTGGGAGCCCAGAGTGCAGCAGCACCCATATCCTGATATTTGATAGGATGCTAGCTTTGAGTTTAACAGCGAAGGTCGGCATATTTTGCACCAAGTATAATTCAGTTCTAGAGTTAGGGTAATTTCTTGTCAGCTACTGCTCTTTGTCCACAACACCCATTGTTACCACCAAAGCTTCTTCTGTGCTGTGGTTTCCTTGAATTCCTCCTCTTTCATTCATGAATAAGACCAGTTCTTTGCTCTTTTCTTTCCTTTTTCTTTTTTTTCTCCTTTCTTTTCCGCAACCATGATATCAAAGAGAGAGGAAGGGTAGATTTAATATTTCAAATAAAAGATAATGCTAGGCTTTTTTTACGTATTTTATCTCAAAATGTAATTGTAGGTGCCAGTCGCTTTTTACATGCTTCTGTGGAAGGGACAAACAGGCCTTCAATAATAGAGCAAGTTTAAATTAATATTTGAAAGATACTTTCCTTCTGTACCTGTAAACCTTTAACCTCTTCTATTTACCCCATCCCTCATTCCCCTCATATACATTGACATTGCTGGAGTTTTTTTATTTTTATTTTTTGTTACTGGCCCTATTAACAATGTAGCAGAATGAGACAGTGATGGGCCTGTATAGAATAAAAGGATGTTGTTAGGCTGGTGTCAGGTCAGATTGGACTTTGAGGGAAGAATCAAATGGTATCCTTTCAAAATGATTGATGCCTTCTTCAGCTTTAGTTTAATAACTTTGTGCATTCTTATCAACAGCTTTGGGTCTGCTGCAGTGAAATTTCCAGCACTGCTCTTGTCATCCCTGCTGAAGTGGATTGTCAAGATTTTCGTTTGGCTTAGCTAGTGCAGGGCACAGAGATTAAAACTCTGTAAGTCAGCTCCTGCAAATTCCCTTCAGTGTTTCCAGCCTACAAATGGAATATGCTGTGAGCAGGCGGAGGTAACATCACTACTCTGAATTTAGTTCTGGGTAAATATTAATATCCCTGCTTTTAAAATAAAAAGATGGGTTCTCAAATCCACGTTTAGTTAATGAATGTCCTAATTTTCGATAGTGCTTAGAATTACTAGGTATGCAGTACACTGATGGAGAAAAGGAAGTAAAAAAAAAAAACAGACAATGAGATGCAGAATTAGGGGTCAAATTTTTGCCAGCACTGTCGAGTCAGAATCCCACCCCACCTCTGGGACAACCCTTGATATGAGTATCAGAAAAGTGGCACTATGCTGTAGGACTTTATTTCGTCTCATTTGTTTTCAGACTCATTTATCAACAACAAAAGACCAAAGTTCAAGCAAAATGCTAGGGTGTCATTTCTTACCAATAGTGAGCAAGACTAAAGACAGCTCCTGTGGATTAATGGCTGGTTGGAACCAGCTAATCACCTCAAACCATTAACCCTAACTGTTATTAAGCTCTAGGAGCTAAACCAAGTCCTCAATCACTGTGGCTGCTATTGACCCCTCCTACTTGCAGATCCATCCCCCAAATTCTCCCCTGAATTCCACTCCAAATAATCAGCTCAAAATTTCGTGTGAGAATTTGTATTAGGTGTGTTCAGGGGGATAAAAGCCAGCTACACGGTTAATGAAGTGGTCAATTTTTCACCTATTTCAGAGTAATTTTAATTTGACATCACAAACGTGTCGGCACAAGGTACTTGTGGGCATTTCAAACCTGACACATTAGTTAATCAGGGCTCACTGCTCTTTCCATAGGGTAATTTCGTTTATAACATAGCAGGAAACAAGAGGTTTGGTGAAAAGAACTGAGAGAAAGGAGCTGAGGGGAAGGGAAGCAGAAGAGTGAGGGAAGAAGCCTGCAGGAGATAAATCCCACCATTCAGCATTCTGAAGAGGAACCTATTCATAAAGTTCATTCTTGATGTATTCTGATAGACTTCTGTTTTGGTTTATTTTATAACCCTATTGTACAGTAGGCAGCCTGTTGTTTGCTCTAATCATCTGTTTCCATGACCTTCACCTTTATTGATTTATTTTCCTTCTAAGTTTAATGCAGTCTCTGAGATTAAAGCCATTTTTCTCCGGGATGAGCTAGTTAATAGTAGATTTCGTTTAAGCAGCATTTGGATTAGTAAAATAAAATATTTTTTGCACAGAAGGTATGTTTCAAGCAAATAAAACCTTTTTTTAAACCTTTAAATAAAACCTTTTTCCTTTTAAAGATAAGCAATAGAAGGGGGATTCTAGCACATAAATATAGTCAGTATCATTTTTAAAATGTGAAAAATGAGTAAAATAAATAAAAGCAGCATTCCTTATAGTATATTTACTAGTGCTATCAAATACTGCAGATTTAAAGAATAAGGTACATAGAATTTTATTCTCCACACTCAGATGTTATTTTAATCAGGCTTATGGTTACAATAGGTGGAGAGTTATACAATGTAAAGTAATTTTCCCTGACAGATATAGTAATATAACTCAGTATTTTGCAAGTAGAGCTGTAGAGACTACAAATCAAAACCAGAATTTATTGCAAGAATATAATAAACACAATCCTTTACAATTTATGCTTCTGATTTGATTATAGAGCTTATTTGCTTGTCTTTATTAGTGCACTAAACTCCCTCCTCCTTGGTGATAGTCCGTCCTCTAATGCCCACCTCCAACATTCCGTCACACGTTTTAATAAGGAAAGCACCCAGCTGCCTCTTGCACACAGTATATTAAACACTGCAAGCTGCCATTCCACAGTCACAAATACAGGGATTTGGTTCTGCAGCTCCTTTACCTCACTTGAAATCATAATGAATTATCAGAGATAAACAGGAAGCACCAAACCTACTGCAGTAAATGGAAAATCATCTGCTGACCTCACAGGGTTTTGAACCATTCCTCCACTGATAGCAGACATTCATTTCTTGCTCTCAGCCTATGCCAGAGCAATACTAAATGTATTACCCAACTCAGCTCTAGCACTTGGTAGCAAAACAAACCAGAGAGCACACACAGTACAAATTAATATACCTATATTTTTTGTACCATACATAAAATACAGAAGGAAAAAAATCCTAATTGAAAAAGAATCTTCTGATAAATCTTCACTAACAATTTTTCTCAAATACTTTCTTGCCATTATTTTTCCATTAACTTAGTAAAATTTCTGTTAAAAAAAAATACTCTCATGAATTAATGATACATTTATCTTATAAATATTTGAGCTACATATTGCTTTCTGTTAAAATGGTACACATTTACTGGAAGAGAAACCAAATGGCAGCTTCAGAAACACACTTCCTGTTGATAACAAAACCCGAGCTCTGCGTGCCTACAAATTATCATCTGTTGTCTAGAGTTTCCCCTATAGTGCTTCAGCTGTGTTTTCCCCAGCTATTGTTTTGTTTTCATCCAGGGGAGTTTTCGAGAATTCCTCTGAAACTGAACAATTAGGGGAAAAAAATTATTGAATGTTACTACGGTAACAAACAAAAGAAAAATAAAAAATAATTTTAGCAGACCAACGCACTGGTGCTTTGTCCACAAGTAAAAGCAATCCGGGGGCCTATTTGAACTCACAAATATGTTAATGATGTACTCTTTTATTTAGAATTGGGCATTTTTCTCTACTCAGAAGCTGTAATGTATTATGTGTGGCATTAATTAGCACATACGTCTTTGTGTAATATACATCCTCCTTGGAGACTTTTAAGACACATCAAGGTCACACCATGGCATACTCAAAAATCGAAGTCAAAACTAAAAGAAAACAACAGAAAAATAACTACAATTGCATATGAGCTTTTTTTCCCCTCACACACAAAAATAAAAGACTAATTAGTCAGTCAAATGCCATTTTTTGTACTTGACAGCAGAAGAGGCCTTCTGGGTTAATGAAACTGATCCTCAACTGTTTCAAGCAACCACACTTGCAAAAACAAAGATGTGAAAACACTGGACTCCTTAAAACACCTATGAATTTTGCAATTATGGTCCTGTCAAGAAGCTGTCCCAGAGCTTTGATCCTGTGCTGCCTCTAAATCTTTCCATTTCCATTCAAGTTTATTTATTGCCAGGTCTTATCTACCTTTTTTCCCAGAGCAAGTACTATCTTTAGTTTAAAAGACTCCTCTCCCTCTTTGGTGTCTGAAGGACCTTCACATAGTCATATAGAACCTTATTTTCTCTCCTCAATCTTTGTCCTATGAATGTAAACATTTGGGTTTGGTCATCTTTATTCTAACATCTACTCTCCTTTCACTTATAGTCCTGTAGACTACAATCCTGTAATCCTCTTCAATTGTTCCCATGTAATTTTATTCTCACTGAGCAGCAACAAACTCCAGGTATGGTTTACCTGAATCCTGGGATTAACGAGTCTTTGACATCATTAGGAATCATCCCTCTGATATATTGTGGAAAACATAATCCTACTATCCTTCTCTTAGGCTGTGTATCAATTCATGTGTGTCTGAAAACACCATGCTAAACGATGCTGAAAAAGACTATTACAGCATTACATCTTTTCATGGAAATTGGAACCAACTTCTAATTCGTCTGGTTTTCACCTCTTCCTTTTACAAGGCAGTATATTTTAGCAAAATATCTCTACCAAGTCAAATGACTTTTTTGAAACCCAATATCTATCAGCCATCAAAAGTCCTTTTTTATCCTACAATCAGAAACACAAAAGAGAAGGTATTTCTTTATTTAACATGATGGTCGCAATATGGAAACCTTCAAAGATCAAAACAAATCAAAGAAAAATGTTTGATTCTAATTTTCAGATGCTTAGTTCAATATATATTCCATATGTGATACTCGTGTCCATATGTGAATGATGATGTAGTTATTCTCAAAACCCTCCAGACCATAGGTAAAGCCCTGAGAAACAAGAGGACTGAAGAGACAGAAGAGAAAAAGAGGATCTTTTGTTGGTAGGAACTCATTAGAAGAGATGGTGGCAGATTTTTGAATAGCTGAACTGTTTTCATCATCTTACTTGCAAAGAAAGCAAGCAAATAAAGCTTTGGGAATAATGGTCTATAAACAGCTTGCTTTAAAAGTGATTGACAACCTCGATTGCTATGATACTTCAGTCTCGGGAAAGAAGCTAAAATACTTGCAGCACAGTATTGGAAGCCCTTTTTCCTTATCGACTGCATGAAAGAGTCATAAGTATTTTATCCTTGTGTTGCACATAATTATAAAGCAGGTGCAACACAAAATACAGCAGTGGGGTTTAGAAACAACGAGTAGATTTGACAGAGTTTTCACCACAAAAGCAAATTCTTTAGATTGAGTGTACATTTACATTCCTGCAATCATAAACACTTTGATAGGGAGTTAGTCTATGAATGTGCTCAGCACTTTGGCTGACACATTTCTCTTTCGGAGCTGCAATTTTCGAGTTGTGCAAAAGCTACCGAGTGGAGTACAGCCATTGACCACCCTTCAGTCTAAAAGCACAGATCAGTAGCTCAATGTCACCCTGAAATAGCACAGGGCTATATGGGATAATGGATCTGTATATTTGCAGTTCAGCATTCATGCGAGTGTGGAACTAATGGCATTAGCAAAACTGGGCAAAGCATCAGCAAGCAAGTTGTAAACTTTCCTCAGACAGGGCCTGTTTCACCCCTGTTACTGCAGGCCAGGGCAAAGACTTCCGGATGGGTCACTGTTGTGACAAGAGCTTCTAATGATCAACAAAGAGACAAAGATGAAGCCAAATTCATTATCTCATGTTTTCTCAGTTAGAATTTCGTTGCAGGTGTCTAGAGAGGAAACCTAGATGAGTAGTAGCAAAGCATTTCTTGGCTACAGGAAATAAATGCTCAAAAATACAAACTACTGCACCTTTGTATCCCGCCACTATAGCATGATTAAAAAGATATAATAACTTTAAAAAAAAAAAAAAATCGATGTCCTAACTGTAGAGAAGAACATTACAAACCAATGAAAATTGCAAGTAGCTGCTCAAAGATGCAAAGATGGGTCCAGTACCTGATCAAATGATCCACCGGCACAGGGCTGTCAGCGGAGGTGAACACATTTTCCCCAGCAGAAGAGTTAATAAATGAATACCAGAGCAAGGCACAGCCCACAGCTGATGAGCATAAAAGCCAAGGAGTCGCTCTGCCAGCCCCACCTGTGAAAGCCATAGCGACAACGAAGGAAGAACTGATGGGCACGGTATGGAGGAGGGAGCACGTGCACACCAGCTCACAGCAGGTCCTTGGGCCAGAGCATGCTCCTGCCAGCAGATTGCTCTGAGCACGGGGGAGCAGGAGTGTTGGTATTCCGTACAGACACCCACTGTACTGACTAAACAATAAGGCCCTAAAGGTGTATAAATGTGTATCTTCAAAGACACCATTGTGAGTTTTCCACCTGTTTCTGAATTTAAGAGCTTTTAGGGCACATGATGACTCTCCTGTGCTGCTACTCCAGGCTACAAATAACAAGAAGAAAAACCCTGTTGCAATGTTTCACGATGACTTCAATGCTCTATTATTAGGAAGAGATGACTTTCCAAGGCTGAGCTTGATGCCTTTTTCAAAAAAGGAAGTTCTTTAATTTGCCGTCCAAACCCCTCCTAAAGCTAGGAAAAAGTCTGGTTATAGGGTGATTAGTGTTTTCAATATGCAAAATTACAAAATTCTTCCACATCGACCAAGGGAGACAATTAAAAGAAGGTTAATTTGATTCTTTTTGTTTTCCTTTGTCATCTGCTAATAAACCTTGAACCGATTCACGGAGTCATACAGAATAGTCCTGGGGTTGCATCGATATTACCTTGAAGCTGAATGCAATCATTGTCACATTTACCTTATACTTGTTTGCACTGCAATATTTACCACAGAAATAGGATTTTAATTCCGCTCAGACCTGCTTAATCTGTGTCACTTATCCATATGTCTGGCAAGCTGAGAGACTTAAGTGATAACTAATCTAAACAACACATGTAGCACTGATTTACTCATCTAATTTTATATCAATGCAAGTGAAAAACTACCTTAGCAAGTGTGTCAGATGAAGCAGGACTGGTGAGTCCTGTGTAAAAATCTAGAAATTAGTTGTCTTAACTTAATTGATCCAATTTGTTGGTTCTTCTCATTGTTTTATATATAGATTCCATCTAGGGTAGAAAAAAAGGAACAAAAACTGAAAAGCCTGAGTTGACATATATATATATATATATGTGTGCATAGATAGATAGAGAGAGAGAGAGAGAGAGAGAGATAGGTAGACAGATATTGTTCTCCTACAGGGAGATGCAAAAAGCACTAATTAAATTACATAAGTGATACAACTCTTCAGCTTCATAATTTTGGTTGTAATGATGCAGAAGGTTTTGCTGAACATGAAAAAAGGAAACCCTTAATCAATCATAGACGTGTACTGAGCAAGGAGATGCTCTTGATCAGAGGGATGGCACACACTGAGACTCCTGCTGTAGCATGTGCTGCTAAATACTAATCTATTCCCCTAGAAATGAAAACTGAGGATGAAGGGCAAAGCTAATCCTGCCTAGATTTTGACCTATGGCTCTAGGGACATCAGTCACTTTCAACAGGAAAATCTCTAAACAATACTACTATTCATTATTTTTTTTTCTGTGTTTATGTGTAAAATCTTTTTTTCACCCTGAATAAAATGCTTATTCAGCTCTTTACCCCTGAAAGTTTCCCTCTTTCCCCACACCTATTCTTCATACGTATTTCATCTTCATGGTTCTCAGGCTTATCTAGCCTAGCCATAAATCTGTTTTCTGAGGGTGGCACGTCTGGTATCCATGGGGAAACATTCTGGTCTTTCAAAATTCAAAGAGCGTCTTTCTATGTAAGTGCAATATTTGGAGTATGTGCTTAAAATTGTGTTTAATTTCTTTACACCCATAACATGGGACAGCTAAATCATATTACTATTACTCAGTTTTCTTATACCTATGCTACATCTGTGCTGCATCAATCCTATTATTTAAGGATTGATGGGAAGAGAGAGGAGTCAAGAATTTGTTCCATCTTTCGGGTTAGACATATAATCACTGAATCATTTAGGTTGGAAAAGAACTCTGAGATCATCGAGCCCAACTCTAATCGTAGCACCACCATGTTCACCACTAAACCATGTCCCTAAGTGTCACATCCACCCTTTTTTTGAAGACTTCCAGAAGTGATGACCACTTCCCAGGGCAGCCTACTCTAGGGCTTGAGAAATATTTTGGGGAAGAATATCTCAATATCCAATCTAAATCTCTCCTGGCACAATTTGAGGCCGTTTCCTCATGTCCCGTCACTTGTAACTGGGGAGAAGACGTGGGCCTCCACCAATCTACAATCTCCATTCAAGTGGTTGTAGAGAGAGATAAAGTCCCCCCTCAACTTTCTTTCCTCAAGGCTAAACAACCCCAGCTCCTCAGCTGATACAGATCTATGGCTGATTTTTGTGATGCACAGACAGGCACGTCTTCTCTACCACTTTCCATACAGTCCTCCCCTCCCTACCCAGTCTTTCTAGATAAAAAACTGACTCCAGGACTAAATTAGAGAGGAATATGGACCTGCTGCTTTCGTAAGGCAGTGGACTTACTTAAATTTAATGTGATGAATTTCAGATTACCTGGATGCAGAAAGATGCACTGGAGTTCTAACCTTCACTGCTCAAAACCAATCACTTCCAAAGTCATTTATCAGCAGAGGCAGAACCAATCAAGCTCTTTTCCTGCTTCTACTGCCTTGTTACTGAGTCTGGAAATGTGGGTCAGATGGATGTACCAGTGTTCTGCAAAATGCCACACAGGGCAGCTGCTCCAGTTCAGCCTTGCTAAAGCCTGTGCCCAAATCTCAGTGGTGTTATTTGTTTTTCTGAAGGCTCAGAGTGATGTTTTAGGGAGCTTGTAGCTACCTGGTGGAAGCTCCCCAAGTCATAACACAGTACACTCCTATTTCAATGAGAACTTCGGTTGTCCACAGCACTACCTCCCAAATTCTAGTAGACTGGCAAAGATGGAAGATGCTGTTAAGGCAGAGAATAAATGCAAATCTGTTCCAGGCAAAGCCACAACAGATTAGAGTGAGCTATGAAAGTGTTTTCTAATCTAAATCCTTCGTATTTTTTTAACCCTCCATTCTTGCAAATGCCTTCTTCATTTTGCCTCAAGCTTTCTGGAAAAAAATAGGATCAGATCTGTGAAATTCAGACAGTTTTTGTTTGTTAGCTAGACATGAAAGATGAGCCAAAATCAGGCATGAAATTGAAAACTGTTCTCTCAGTGATAACGAACACTGTCAGAGGCCTTGGTTGAAATACTTGACCTAGCAGCCTTTCCATCTCTAATGTCGTTGATTAAAGTGATCATTAGCAACTTTCTTAATTATGCATAATATTTCTGGTTATCTGTATTCCTTGCTTTGTCCCCATCAAGTTCTTACAGACCAATGTCGTCTTTCCTTAGATTATTGCTAGATTTTAATATAAAAGATTAAAGATATAATTACCTTCACTGCATGTCTGTAGAGCGCCAACCTCCAAATTTGCCTTCAATCCATATGAAAATAACTTTAATGTTTTATATTATCTCCAACTTCACCTCCAACAATTATTTAATTCAACAAAAACAACATAGCATTTGAAAAGAAACACTAATGTAAGTAATAAATTATGGCAAATGCAGAGAAGGAGAGAAATGATCATGCTGTTTTTCTGACCTCGACAGTCTGAAAGGATATGTGTTCAGCTTATGGATGTAATTTACACAGTTACCAGTCGGGGAAGACAAGGACTGAACCACTGTGGCTATCAAGGTGAGGGAAATGCTGCGGTGCAGAGACCCCCAAGCCAACAGCAATCTGAGCCCCTTGGCTCACACGCAATGGCCACTGATATTCTAGGCTATTATTCTTCCTACACACTGCAAGCTTTAAGCCAAAGCTGCACTGCCTCGGTGGCAAGAGTCTCTCCAGCCCCTTGTTTCTGCGGTGTGCTCTCTTCAAAAGTTGCAAGGACAGGTCGGACGGAGAATGGGAGGGAAGAGTTAAGCTTTGCTTAACTGGGGCAAAGCATCAGGGAGCACTCTTTCCAAAGAACAGATAAAATTAACAGCACTCTTTTTATTAAACAAATGAATGAATAAAATTCATAAATGAACATGTAGTGTGGTAAAGTTTTCTATAGAAAATTGATAAATATCCATGGGTTTAACAAACTTTTGAAGAAATGCCACCGTTTGTCAGCCTTTGTATTTGCCTAGAAAAAGTAGCGGGATTTTGTCTGACCCACCTATTCAAACAAATTCAGTTTTAGATATGTTTTAATGCTGAATTCCTTATAGTCCTCAAAATCCCCACACAGCATGGATGCCATGTGCTACACTTGTTTTACCTAGAACAGCTGGTACCTGCTGTGTGGGGATATTCTCTCTAAGCTGGGTGTTAACCCCGAGCCACATTGCTTTCATAATTAAGTGTCAGATACACGGCATCAGCCTGCTGCCTAACATTTTTTGCTCAGCTTTGGTGATTCCTTTAGGGAAGGTTATATTCATTGGTGGATACAGAGATGCCTTAAATGGTGGTTTCTCTTTGCTCTTATCTCACTCTTTAGAGAACAACACTAGCTCTTTGTCCCAATTTCATCAGCAGGTGAAATCTTCCCAAGATTTTGTCACATGTTGACAAATAAGTATGTGCCTTCAGTGGGGAGGCTGAGATGATGTATAACCAGCTTTTTACTTCACTTCACTGGCCAGAACCACTTCAGTTTTGTCCAGCTATTTTTCATCAAAATCTTGCATAACCATTTTCACCCTGTCGTTTTACTGATGCGAAGACATTGGTTTTAGCAAAATGTCTTCTCCATTCTCCTGGAAACTACAATACGACATTGTTTTTTCCTGGATCATAAACAAAGACCATATTTTATCCTATGATCTTCTCATTTTGATCTGAAATTTAGTTGATGCTTTGAGCAGTATTATGGAAGTATTGAACACAACAATGAAGGGTGTGCTTATTAAAAAGCACTAAATAATTCCATCCATTCCATCATAAAGCAGGAATTGGATTTGAGAAAGCAGATGAAAATGAAAAAGTGTCTTGCCAATCTTGAGTTAACCTCTTGTAGAAATAAATGAGTGCATTCTCATGTTCAACAAAGAGGAAGGTAATGGACAACAGAAAAATTTTTTTCATTGTGGTTCTTGGCATCAAAGCCTAATTTTCTTGTAAAAGAATAATAAAAGTAGAGATACCTAAGGGGGAAAATGGTAATCTCCCAGCATACTCAATATGTTTCTAAAATAAGAGCCTCCCTACAAGCCACTCTGCACTGGCACCACTCTGCACACAAATAGCCTGCAGGATGTCATTCATGCAGAAGTCTAACACAGTGGAGGCAAAGTGTATGATTTCCCTTGTCCTGGCCCACAGAATCCTAGGTGAGGTAAATCAAAGGAAAAGGATACTTTTCTCCTCTTTCGAGGAAAAAACCCAGAATAACGTTGTTATCACTAGCCTACTTTATAAGACATCCTTGAAATCCATGATCTGGTTTTTTCAGTACTTCATTTGGACCTGAGCCGCATCAGTTATCTGTATTTAAACCTTTTTTGGGTTATTTACCACTGAATCAAGCACATTAGTCAGCATAGCTGATCACCTCTGATTTCAGATGGAAATGTCTTTCCAAAAGTGTCAGCTGTAGAGTCATAGTGCAAGAGCCCACCTTAACATTGCTCATGTCCATAAACACGCAATTCAAAACATGTATTTTATTCTCATCACAATCATTTAGCCACTGAGCGGCCTTTACAACTGATTATCCCCCTTTTTTATGGTGTCTGTCCTTGAAGGAAATAGCAAACAACCAAACTTCAAAGAAAAAAGCTCAGCTCTATAAAACAAGAAAAAAATAAGCCAATTATTAAACGCTGCTGTGTTCCACTGAGGTGTTCCTGAGTCTCCTTCTCAATCTGTTCTGAAACGCACCAATCAGCATTTATCTCCACAATCTGCCACTTACTTGCTTAGTAATATTGCAATTTTTTTACCATTTACAACTGTAACCTGTGGAAATGTTACTGAGAACAAACCTAATTCCTCATTAGTCATAACAAAAAGAGCTAGATTACTTTTCAAGGTTTTCTTTGTGCTATTTTGGGATTTACTGGTACTTACATGCATATTTGCATTTAACAATGCAGTTTCTACACACGTACAACTGTGCAGTAGAAGAGGGAAGCCATGACACTGCATCAGCTTGTTTGCTAAGAAGCAGAAATATCCAGGGCCTTCAAATGGGAAAGAAACCTATAAATGACAGCCATGAGAGACAGCTAGAGCAAGAGCTCTCTGTCTCCCTCACCAGCAGCACTGGAACATCTGAGATTGAACTGCCTCACAGGGTGAGCCTGTGCTTTGACTATCAGGAAAAAAAAATCCTAAAACTAGATGCACTCAGCACTCAAAGAAATTCAGAGACCACTTGGCTATTTCAGAGCGGCACGTGCCACTCTCTGTTTAATTTAATGGAGCCTCCTACAAAAAGACAGGCTGGGAAATCTGCCAAGTGAGGCTTGAAGGAGACAAAACTATTATTATGAAAGAAACCAAGAGAAGCACTATCATAAAAGAGATTCAAATTTTACTTATGCATAGTTTACCACTCACATATTGCGAGTAACTTCCACAAATTATCTTCTATAGAAAATAATCAAAGTCAGTAGGATATTTTCTAAGCTTTTCAGACTAAAGGTTTTATACATTAGAAATGCAAAATGTCAGATAATTCATCACTTCTGTTTCTTTCCTCAGCTGTTTTTCTCTTGATGCTCTGTTCTTCAGGCACACGTAGCCTAATGTGGGCTTTCTCTGCAAGCATACATCACGTGTGAGCTGGTCAAATCCGTTATGGAAGAGACAATTCCCCACAAAAGAGCAGGAGCACCAAGACAAGGAAACTTCTCGAAATTTAACAGTTTCTTTCCATGAACCCATGAAAGCATAATTTAAACAGATGATGAATCAAAATTTAAATTAGTAAAGACACCGTATATGGAGCCTCATTGATCGTGGGTATTGGATAAATATAGATGTTTACAATGAGATAAGTGTTTAAAAATGTTTCTGAATCAAGGGGATGCCTGGGAGTGGGCTTAAAAGTAGATGAAATTGCTGTCTCTTCTAAACCAGTGAAAAAAACAAGATTAGGCAGCTGCCAAACCTAAACTGTATTAGAAGAAAGGCTATTTGCATCTGATTAATAAACACTTCAATGTTCACTGAAGGAACTGGCTTCAGCCTATTGGTCTTTATCAGTTGTTTTGCATTTAAGTATGAATTTGATTGAAGAAATTTCTAATTTCCTGTAATTTGGGAAAAAGCGTGTTTCGCAAAGGATCATCAGCTTGATGGGAGGATAGGATGTATTATTTATTTTCCTTCTTACCCCATCACTGTGATCTCAGGTCATATACGTAAGCACCTGAGAAGATAATCTCTAGTCTTCCCTGTATCCAAGTCTTCCAACCACTGGGCTGTCAGCTGTACTCTTTCCCAAAAACCAGGATAATTTCTGCCCCTTTTACACACATATCATCTCAAAAATGCCGCCCTGCTTTTGTCACACTATTCTCCATGTTTTCATAACCCTTTTATTTCATTTGCAATTTCATACTTCCTGACCTGCCTTCCTTGTTAGTGCAGCCAAGATGCTGCCTTGACCCTCTCTGGCTCATTTTCCAGTCTACCCAGGTGGTTCTCATAAGTTCACAATCTTTTCCTTGGAGATCAGCACAATGGCTTAACTCTTGTGGCGTCACACAAAATTATCGCTTTCAAGTCTCCACAGAATTTATGTAACCTGCTGACATTCCCGTGTTGAGACCCATACCTTGTTCCTTCCTTTCATACACCCTTCAGACCTTTCTGCCACAAACCCTGGGGGGCCAAAGGTGTGCTTGAAATGAGACCCCAGTGCTGTGACCAAGTCTGCTTCTTCTGTCCATGCCTCACCACAGAACCCATTCCTTTCAACTGTGTCACTATTCCTTCACCTCCATTCCTGCCCTATTTCACATTTATCTCATTAGATATTTAGTAGGTAAATTAATTTTAAAAAAAGAAAGCATGCAAAATAAAAATTAGATGATTTTGTTGAAGAATCAGGCTAGCATGTCAGTAAAATTTCTCAAGAAGTCCTGTTGAAGTTCTCCCAGCCATTGTTCCATAAGTGATAATCTCTTCAGCACAAGGGCTTGTTCTTTTATTGTATTATACTACACTAGTATACTATGTATTATATACCAGTATATGTATTTACTATGCTATACCAAAAGATCCTCAGTCTCACTATAAACATAAATCAACAGCATTATAATACAGAAATGATAGATATCAGAGGAAGGAAAAGATGAAGCCTAAGTAACAGCCTGAGATTCAGGGGCTTTCAAATCAATTCAGGTTCTACCTGCGTGTAAAACCATCTATGTGCCCGGATAAGAGATTTATGTTTCTGTGGTTCTCTGTCTGGCAGAACAACACTGTTTTCCTGGGACCACTGTTCTGCCATTTCTACCATTAGCACTGTAAACTGCTCAGGGCAGAGTGCCCCTTGCTAAACATATAAACATCAAAGAAACTCCAAACTCTGCTGGGCTCCTGGCCTTTAACATATTATAAAAGTTTCATTAAGAGTTTACTAGTAATATAGCAGTTACTGGTAATGCTGAAAAATGCTTTTCTTTCTATTTTTTTTCTCTCTCACAGACACAGGCACACCCCATTCACACAGACTTTCCTTGGCTGCCATTGCCACCACACATTGACCTTTGAAATATGGAAATAAAAGTGCTCAGAAATAAAGCTGGCAGCAACAGCAGCCCGACTGTCGTCATTTAGAATCTGAAACAAGTGGGGCCATAGTTTGCAAGCTGTCTTCATAATTACTTGAAGCAGTTGTCACTCTGGCTCTACTTTGTTCATTACACCCCAAATAAACAGCTGATATTTGTTAAAGCACATAAGCCACTCTGTTGAAGCAGGGTTCTTTATTGTGAGGAACACTGCAGCTGCAAGTCACATGCAGTTCATAGTATTTCCTGAGTTCCTTTGCTTTATTTGCTTCCCTGCATTCTCTTTACAGCAATGTCTTTTTTTACCAGAGAGAGAGAGGGAGTTAAAAAAAAAAAAACAAACACAATAAGGTAAACATTAGCTAGCATAAAGCTTGATAGGCTTAAGGTTTATGACCCAAATCTGGTCCACATTAAACAAATACTTTTGCTGTTGTAAAGAACACTTAGCAATAAGAAAGTCATGGATGGAATTTGAGACTTCTGCACTCGAATGAAACAATTGCCACTTACAGTTCAGCTTCCCCCCTTTCTACAGTTGCCTGAAAGGGAAGCAAATGGCTGGCATCAATCTGAGCAGAATTGGGAGACTTTGGGGAATTTCCTTTCTTTGCATCCTGAAAATGTAGGCTGTGACTAGTGTTCTGCGATAGTTTGTGCTCAACTGGCTGATGGTTGTGGTCTTCTCTGGTGAGCTACTGGGTGAAAGATTCCCTTTCAGTCTGCAGCTGGCAGGTCTCCATGGCTGCTGATGGAGCTGAAGGAAGGAAGGAGAAAGGTGTGCAGAAAGCAGAATTGGTTTCCTCTTTGCTGTATGAGGGAAAAACTCCTGTCCAATAAGACTGTTTCTGAGCTTATTCTGGTAACATGAGCCTGAAAGAATAAAAACAATGAATGAGCTCCAGTAGGCCAAAGAAACTGACACAGTCTTGTACAAGACTAAACTGTTAAATAAGCTCTAGATGTGCAAACAGAGAGCTCAGTCTGGTCATCTTCACAGCAACAGTCACTGAAAGGAAATAATAAAATTTCTTTTAAAGTAGAGAAGAGAAAAAACAAAACAATAAAGGATTTCAAATGTTGCATATTTGATTTTGATAGCATCTCTTAATCCCTTTCTCATTACTATCAGAGAATTTTTATATGAAAAACCCCTGGTTGGCAGTATTTCAGATGATTTGAAAGACGTTATTGGTTGTCCTTATCGGAGGGGAAGAATAAACTGAGATGTTGCTACTGCAACACTTTAAAATGTGCATAAGACAAGTATTCAAGGTGAGAAAAGACCAGTAAAAGGAGAAAATGTGATTTATTTCTATCCTGTGGATTTGTAGGTCCAAGGTATTTCGTGTGGAAACACGAGTCCAGCACATCGTCTAGTCTGACATCTGTTCATCCAGCAAACTTGTAGCAGTGCTGAGCTATTTGAGATAATGCTTTTATCTAGACATACAAAAGATGCATTCCTAGACTCCTAATCAATCTTTCCATTAAACATGAGACAATGAGAAAGAAAGAAGGAAAGTGAGAGGCAGTGCAGGTGGTCTTGTAGGTAGGGGTGGTAAAGTCATGTATTATTTAAGAACTTCGAGAAGGTCAGAGAAGGAGGTAAAAACTCATATGTTCTTCTCACAGGAAAGGGGTGGGAAAAGTAAAGCTCAATGGAGTGAAACTGGGTAGGAGGTGGAGCATATTACATGAAATTTTCCATTCAGTCACTTCCAGTTTTCTGCTAAAAATCTATAAATATGCAGTATGTGGAACAAGTTAGCTTTTCATTATTCACAATTTAGGCTTTTAATTTCTCATTATCTTTCCTAAATAGTGGCATCTATAGCTCACTCTTTACAGAGCTAACTTTGTCTTTCTGCTCTTGTTTGTGTCTGACTTTTATACTTCGCATGTAAGGGGTCAAGTTAGACCTCCACTATTTTGCCAAGCATGGGAAAAACCAAGAGTCTGGGCAAATAAAAGGGAATGAACAGTCCATAATCTCAGCCTAGAGTATTTGCCATGTATATATTAAGGGGAGATACATCTACAATACATCCTTTAAAAGGGGTGAGGAGAACTTTCCAGGTCATGGCTCTCAGCTCTGGTGGGTGTTCTGGCCACTCCCTTACCCCATACTGAGATAAATGCCAAGGCGTGATATCCCATCCTTCCATGACTGCACTTTCAGGCAAAAAAAAAGGGAATCACGAGGCAAGAAAGGGAATTTCAAAGTGTGCAACCAATTCCCAGTCTGCAGGACTACAGGGAGTATGTATATGTCTTCCTGCTCGGCAGGCTGGACATGATCACTGTGACCTTGTCTCTGATGGCACCAAGCCAGTGCTGCAGTGGGTTATCTGCTAGTACAGTCAGAAACAAATTGCTTTTGTCCTGATGGCAGTTTTCCTGTAATTCTGCTCAATCAAAAGAGTTTTTTCCATTTCTACGTAAGTTAAACCATGCCCAACACTAACTACACTGCAAGGATGCAGAAATAGCAGTAACATCATGGGTTAAACTTGCAAAACTGTTTTATTTGTTTACTAATTCCATCCCAAGTAGCAGTGAATTGTTTGTGGGAAGGGTGAGGTAGAAATACGATGCTCCAGTAGATAACCCAAGGAGTAATTTATTACAGGGCATGAGCTTCCACTTCCATCCATCCTGTGCTTCCTGCTTTTCTTATATGCATAAATAAAGCAAGTTTAATTGGAGCTTTGGCATGCCTGGCAAATCTTTCCAGCAGAAGATTTGCAAATTTTTTTCCCTAGCAGCTCTGCCAGTAAGTATACCCACTGAAAAGGCAGCAGAATGTTTATGAGGAAAGTGTGACAGCAGAGTAGCAATCTCCTAATATCCTTCTCCAGACATGTCCTTCAACGACCAAAAACTGGGAAATGTTAAAAGCAGAGGATGCAGCTGACGAAGATCGACAGGGACATGGCAGTGTAAAAGGCTGCCAGAACAAAGAGGTACTGGTCGTAGAACGGATGACCAAGCTGAATCTTCTGTAGAAAGTTTAAGATTTATTGATTGAAAGACCCTGAAGCAGTACTACAGTGATATAGAAACACATGTTAAAAGATAGTGCTAAACATTATAAAAGGCTCTATATCTCAGCTGGGAAGTAATGTTTCTAGAAAAGACTGTAAAATTCCTTTCCCTTCAGTAGATGTTTCCTTTGTCTCACTAGCTAAACTGTCCTGCCTGCTCATACTGAGACAAACACCATAAAGCTGTTGCTACTTCTAGGTGGACTGAAGGCACTCAAAAGCCGAAGTAAAAAGCATCTTAATAAAACAATAATGCAACCACTATGTATTGAACTCTTAGTATCTGGTTTGTACTAGTATGAAATACATTTTAAGAGGCAAAGTTTGAAAAGCAAGTATCTAACAAGGAATTTTTTTTGTTGTTTCCCTCATTTTCTCTCTGTTTCCTGAATATATTGTATTATTTGAATATCTTACAAGATAGGCAGTGTTCTCCCTCAATTTAAATCCTGGCAGAAGAGCATTAGAAAAAGTGACAAGGCTATCATTCAAATGAAAGGGTCACACTAGTGGCTTGTTACTTCATTTTCATGACAAAGATTGCATATGACATTTAATACCCAACATCTTTCAAGAAATATAGTGAAGTGCTCCACCATTTTGACCTTTTCTTGGGTCTTTATTTCTGATTGGCTTATCCATTCCACTCCTTCCCAGGCATTATGGCCCTATCAATCAAGGAAATAGAGATTACAGTCCGCTGTGAAACAACGCATATTTAAGAGAGGAACCATTAAGGTTTTTAGGCTCCACATCTTCTGCAGTTTAGAGTTGTTATAAATAGGTTACTAGAAAGTGTTTCCTTTTAATTATTCTTCTGCAGCCTATTGCAACAAATTATATAATTATATAAATAATAAAGTCTTCATGATTGGGAAAGATGCTGTGGCCACAGCACCTAACAGCAACCCTAAGCAACGAGTTTGCATGAGGAATGGATTTGGCACAACTAAACCAAGAATGCTCACTGAAGGGCAGCGGCTTTTGCTCATTTTCAGATCAACCTTTGTGCTACAGCAGATTTCTTTCTCTTTTGTTCTCACTCACTTTCTTCCCCCTCTGTGCAGAGATATATTTTGTGGGGAAAGGCAGGAAAAATGAAATAACAATTTGAAAATATCCACCTGTAAAAAGTATTAATTAGTAACACCTTGTTCTTTTGGTGGCAGTTTTCAACTGCAGATCTCAAAGCACTTCCCAGAAGTGGGAAGGGGTATTTTTAGGAATACCCTGTGTGTGATCCAGAGTCCACTGTGAAGCCAGGAATGGAATACAGTGTTCTCCATTTCCCATGCTGAGTCCTACTCCCTAGGACCCAAAATCATTACTGAAATTGCACTAGTAAAAACACACATTTGGGTTTGCAGAATGGTAACAGGAAACAATGAGGAACACTAGAGAGGACCACCTGCTTCTCCTTTATTCACTGTTGCTGTATTTTCTCACAAAAGAAATAGTGAGTTGTAAACTGCAATTCACAGCAATGACAAATAGACCAAGGAGTTTATGGTCACTAGAGACTGGCATCAGCTCTGAATTGCGCTCTGTGGTGACCAAATTCTTAGCCACGGCACTGAAGATATAGTGAAGTACCACTGAAATCACCAGCAGACAGTGCTCTGTTCAAGCAGCTCAGCAAACAAAATGGATTACATTCATATAGAGGAGGAAAGGAACATAAAGATAGGAAATGGACCGATGAGAACTTCAGGGAAGGGATTTTCAAAAATGCACAGACAGCTCTGAAGAGAGCCTGACTGAAAAACTTCAATCTGAAATGGTGGGTGTGGGGAAAGAAGCCATTGCCTATGCAAACTCAGCAGGTACACACCATGGATACAACTTTGCAGTGAGGGCTGTATTTTCTCTTAGGTGTAGTCACCTAGTACATGTTGGACTCAGCACCTGGTGATGTTTAAGGAAGCCCAGGAAGCTGTATGAGCTGGCTGAGATGTCGCATGAGAACTGGCCGTGGTTATAATGAGGGCAGGACCAAGTGAATAAAGGAGGAGTTCTCTTCTGCTCTCCCTAGGCTGCTCAGTCTTTGGCAGTCTGGTAGCATGAGAGTCATTGGCTTTTCCAGAAAATGCCAATCCTGTTTATTGTGTCTGCTTTCCCTCTGAGCTAGGGTGAAAGTTCACTAAGAATTACTTTTAAAACCTGAACTTTGCTAGAAATCTTGTTCTTCAAAACCACTCTCTTTATGGGAACTTGTTGGATTGGATTAAATTTTCAGCAGGAGAAATTTTTAGAGTTCAAATTGTTGAGGGTTCATGAGTTTCAAGAGTTCAACAGCCAAAATATTCTGCATAGGGCACTCAGCTGAGATTTTGGAGATTTTAGCTCAAAGGTATCAGCCCTGCTCAAAAAATAAGATATTTAACTTAAATTATGGGGTACAGGCTAATCCCTGGTGTTATGCTGTCCTCCCCTTATCGTTCTCCACCAAAAAAATAAACAGCCAAAGCCCAGAAACTGCAACGCAAAAATAATTATTCAAAATATTATACACCTTATTCTCCATTCATTTCAGTGCTACCACGTAGCTAGCTTTGCTGCTGGATTTCCGTGGCCATTAAGGGAACATTCTTGTGCATGTTTTATGCACAGAACAAATGTTCTTGTTGCTTGCTCACTTCTCAAGCTAATGGCAAATATCATCTGCAGTTCTAAAAAATCATCACAGCCTTCAACACTCAGTATTTTCTGTCTTCTCTGTTTCTGCTTTACATCCAAGGGCTATCTTTTTATTAAAATATTGCTCACTGTTCCCCAGGTAATAATATCTTAGTCCCTTCAAAAATAAAAAAAATTATCAGAAGAGATGTTAAAACTTTTCTTGACCTTCAGAAACATTCTGTCCTTTTCTTTTTCCATTAAAATACTGTCCAAGAGATGATTTAACTTTGCTTCCTGAGGAATATTTGTTTTTTCATTGCTGCTTTTATATTTTCTATGTTTCTGTTTGGTTGAGTTGTTCGCTGTAGGTGGTTTTCAGACCTTTTTTTTCAGAGTGGGTAAACAAAGTAATCAATGTTGTGAGTGACATTCTCGTCATGAAAATGTTTTTTCTCCAAAGAAGGTTTATGTGGCCTTCACTAGATAGGGAACTTAGTCTAGCAGAGAGATGCAAGTTTAACCAAATTTTAATTAAAAATTCAGGTAACCACTGTGGGAATTTATTCAGTAACTGGATCTCTGGAGCCAAGCGTGTTTGCTACCAGCCCTCCCGTGTTTCATTATGTGCTTTTCGAACCCCACTGGTGGTAATCTCAGGTATCCCAGCATTTACCTATCAGCAAAATTTAAGTCCATGATTCAACCTTTTTTAGGCCTCATTCTCCCTGCATCTTGAGTGCCACAGCCCACAGGAGAAGTGTCCTGGGCAGGGGGAATGCTTGGCACCGGAGAGCAGCAGCCTGCCTACCCACCCCTGGAGCAGCGACAGGGTAAACGCCACAGAGGAATAGATGCTGAACCTCTCCTCTGCAGCTCCAGCAGCCAAGGATGGAGGTTGTCTGGGCTCTCAGGTAACGGCCTCTGTAAAGCACAGACCCTTCCAGCATTTTTTTTTTCTTATTTTGGGTTTTCTTTTGTTTTTTCAGGGTTTGTTGTTGTTTTTTTACCTACAACATAATTTATGTGGAACACTCTGGGACTTGATAACACTCAGCCTGCAGGCTCATGCCTGAGAATGCACCTAAGCATAAATTATTGCACAATAATTCAAGCCCTGTCTGGTCTTATTGCATAATAAAATTAACATTGTGATATGAATCAAAATGTCTTGAAATGAAATTGCACTTTTTCAAGAGTTCAACTAAAAGAAAAAAACCCCAACCACTCAACAGAAAAAAAAAAAGTTTATATGAGTGAGGTAAATATAACTCTCTTTCATCTCTAGGCTTTTTCCTTTTTTTACAAGCCAGCAACTTAGTTGCTTTTGTTCTGCAAGTAATGTGAGAAGCCTTTTAATACATACTCTGGTTTCATCATTCAGAAGCAAAGCAAAACCAGAAAGTTGCATGTGTTCCTGGATTTTACCTTTAGTGAAAAATACCTTTTCTACAGTATTTTGCAACACCAGCAGCAAAAGGAATAGTACAGTCTTCTGAAGAAAATACCTAGGAGACAGGAACTTCTCTGCCACCCTCTTTTTACAAAGCTCCCAAAATTAAAGTGGTGCAGGAGTTCCTCAGTGCTGTCTTGGTGACAAACCAGGGGGTCTCTGCTCCTCTTAAATTAAAATGTTCACAAATATACACCAGCACGCAAGGAAACCCTAAGATCGTGCTGACAAGGAGGGTGAGGAAGACTGAAGAAGCAGAGCCATGAAATACCAGTTAGATTGATAGGAAGGCTGGGGAATTAAAGGTAGTAAAGCACTTGTTCCAGGCAGCTTATTTGCTCTTTTATGTCTTCAGGAATGCGGAAAATCTGGCCTTTTACTGAAGAAGTCAGTCTCTCACAGGGTCCAAGTATACAGCCTTCTGCAGCTCAAGAAATCGTATCGGCTGCACCAAGACACAGCTCACGCAAACAGTTTCTCATGTGTATAACTTGCAACTAAAGTTACAGAACTTCATTTTATATAGCTTCAATGGAAAAGATGCATTTAATTCCTAGGCTAAAGCTCCAAACCCATGTTCATAATTTTGGATGTTTTTATTTCTTGACTGGAATCATCCTCTCTCTCGCCAGATAAGCAGCGATTACACTGCTCATACCAGTTCATGTCAAGACAGGAAGATGGTTTAAAACAATCTATGTCATGGTTAATACACTAAGCTTAGGAGTGGTGCCATGGAGTTTATTTTGCAAATGCACTAAATCTCCTTACAATAAAAAGTCTGAGTCTGAAAGCAGATGTTTATTAAGGTTGCCCTAAGGAGCCACAACATAGTAACTACTGAGAAACACAACGCAGAAAAGAAATAGATGTCTAGAAGTGCAACTGAGTGAAACAAAAAAAGCAAGGGTATCCTTTTGTCAACCTCCTCTATGTGCTGGAATAAAAAAAGTGCATTTGAATCAGAATCAAAGACAGAGAACTGCTGGGCTCTACATGCCTTTGAACTGGCCTAAGCATGCCTCAGTCTGGGCTGGGAGACGTGCATATACTAGCTTGAGGATTTCACAGTCATGAAAACTAAGAAGCCTTTCGTGTATTTTGTTTAGTTAAATGTAGCACCATACACACCTTGTGAAAAGGGTTTTGGACAAATCTTCATGTAGTTTTCAAAGGCAAGTAAACAGATATAGAGACACTGACTTGTTCATCGCACCAGTCAAGAGATTAGGAAAGCAAACAACTTTCTTTTAGGTGCTACTTTTGAAATTGAATATTTTCGATGTAAATGCTACAAGATCTTCCTGTGGACTTGCAAGAACTCTCTTAGGTGTGCCCACTAGGACGTCTTGGTCACCATTTTTGGGAGATGCCGTGATACAATCATTAATATCTACCCTCAGGTTTAGAGACAGAGGAGCAACAAAACAGTCAGTGCAACTATGCCAGGGTGCTAATACAAAACAGAAATAAAGGCACAGTTTCCACAATGGAGAAGAGTCCAATGTGAGTAGCTTGGAAAAAATCAAAAACCTTGAACAGAATGAAGAAAAGAATTAGGTCACTGAGTCTGAGCCAGGAAAAAATACACACAAAAGGAAATTAGAACAGCAGAAGTATTTCATATTAGCTCATCCAAAGATTTAACGTGCATGGGCAGCATTATGTTCTGTCTTCTGGAAAGCTATTATGGGCAGGAAAGATTGTGAGGAATTTCTGTGCCATCTCCACAATGTAACCAGTCCTACCCAACAAATTACATATGTGGCAGTATACGTATGATACGAGATAGACTTTAAGCCTGAAAGCTGAATGCTGAACTCACCCTAATGAGAAACAGCACAAAGCCTGCTTGTTAACCCTTTGAATGCTGTACAATACACACAGCCATCAAGATTGCTAAGATTTACCCAACATTGTTATTCTCTTCACTGCATATGTGGAAACTTAATTATGTTAACATTTTAACACAATCAAATCACTGCCTCAGATGCTGGAAAGAAGTTGCTGTTGTTTCCAAGGATTCTTTTTTTTTTTTTTTTTTGCAGAAGGTGGATGCAGTATAGGACATGATAAGTAACAGCTTGTAGAAGCTGTTCCCTGGTGCATGAAGGGTAATAAATGATTGGAAACAATCTGCACAGAATTACCAAAGGAAAATTTTGTTTGTTCAGCCTGATTGCCATCTGTGATGAAAGACCTGATAAGGGGAGAACAGTAAATTTTCCTCGGTTTCCATAAGGCTATTGACATATTCTTTCACTGTGTCCTCGGGGCTGAGGAGATGTGAGGAGACAGATGGACATGTGGTTGGGAAGAACTGCTGGACTGCTGGGCTTGAAGGGTTGTACTCAATGGTGGAAAGTACAGCTGGTGGCCAGTTATGAGTGTGTTCTGTGGTTCAGTTCTGGGGCAATATATCTAACAGCAACCTGAATGATGTGAAGAAAGGCACCCTTAGCAGCCCCACGGATGGAAGGAACTCCATCCACCAACCTGGAGGAGGCTGCTGACACACTGGAGGACAGGGCCATCTTTCAAAAGGAACCAAAGTTCCAGAACCAGCTCTCATTCTGGAGAAATGAGCTAGGCAGAAAGTCATGATGCTGAATAAAGGCAACCACAAAGTCCTGCACCTGAGATGCAATAACCTCATGCAGGAACAGAGGCTGGGACCTGTCTGGTTAGATAGCACCTCTGCAGAAAATATTCTGGAGGATCGCGGTGGACAAGTTGAACATGAATGAGTGGATTATTATTGCAGCAAGAAGACAAGCAAGAAGTCAAAGGCAGTGTTTATTTCATTTTACTTACCACTTATGAGCTTGTATCTGGAATATTCTGTATGGTTTGGGACCCTTTCATACAAGGCAAACTAGAGAGGGCTCTCTGGAGGGCCGAAGAGAGAGTAACTGCTCTAAAGCGTAGAAAGGAGAAGCTAGAGGAACAGGATTTATTTAGCTGGAGAAAAAAGGCATAAAGAGGACTGTCCTCCACTGCCTAAAAGGGATCATGGAGGGCAGTTCTCCGAGGTGCACAATATAAGGACAAAATGCAGTGAGCAATCACACACCTCAGAAAGGGACATTTCAATAAGGGTTGTGGAGCACTGGAAGAGGGGCCCTGAGAACAGGGAGTTCTTCTCTCTCTCAGATCCAAAGTACTCACCTGCACAAGGCCCTGAGCAAACTGACCTAACTTAAGAAGTTGGCCCTGCCCTGAGTGGGGATATAGACTTGGTGATTACCTTCTGACCTAAATTTTTCTGTGGTTCTATGATACAAAATACTATGTGCCTAAAAAGCCTAAAGCCTGTATCACCCATAAACTCAGCCTCACTACTCTGGTGCATGGTGTACGTCCCAGTAGGAAAACTCTACTTGCAGCTAGGATCTGGCAATTATGGGAATGCCCATGCTTTTGCAAAAAGCAACACCTATGAAGTGGTTGTAGCACTTCAAAGGCCCTTTGAATTCACGAATCTTATCTTGCAGGAAATATTCTAACCCCTGAGCAACTCACCCCAGTTCAAAAGAGAGCTGCTCTGCAATTCATTTTCTGAAGCCTCTGTTGAAATAAGCCAACATACAAGAAAAAATGTAAGAATTGTACAGGCAAGAGAACAAGCAAGTAGGGACTGACTACCGTCAATTGATTAAGGCATTGAAGTAAGTGAAAAAAAGAACTGGTGACTTTTAGAAAAGGGTAAGATGAGAAGGTCTCTGCTCCCCAGCAGATTCCTCTGTTTTATATGTGAGAATCATCAATTAAATGATCCAGGGAGAACAGAAAAACACCTACGTCTTCTCTTCTAGCTGAGATAATTTTTGCATCTGCTCACCAGTCAATAATAAGGAAAAGAAATAGAAAGAAAGTGAGAACTTACACTGAAGAGGCTGGAGAATTGAATTCTGTCCCTTTTTCAGCTATAGACTATCAATGTGATCCAAGGTCTGTCCCTCAAATCAACATTTCACAGGCAGTGAGCTGTAACAGGAGTCCTTTGCTTGACACCTTGAGATCTAATATAGAGAGCACTGGTCCATTTCCAAGTGTAACTGGAGCCAGCGTGAGCTGTGTTGTCAATACAGGCCACAGCTATTTAGTGCTCCCAGGACCACTCACTGCTCCCAGGACCAACTGCATGGAGTGCATCTGTCCGTTCTCAGCTTCCAAAACAGCATGGACTTCTCCGTAGTTTCTACTGGGACTAGTTCCTGGCCTACCTTGACTCCTGTGCTCAGGAATTGCCAAAGGAATTGGTATGAGCCAAAATTATGTCAGGAACTGTTTTAGGAATTCAGAACAGGGTTTGAGGGGTCACCAGAGCATAAGGCTTATGGCTACACATGGAACAATGAGAAAAAGTAAAATATTGAATAAAGGTTATGACACAAGTGCTGTGCTCCTCAGTTAGTAAACATGCCTTTCCTCTGCTACCCTTCCAAGTCAGGCTTTCAAATCTTCTGTCCTTTCTTTATTGAGCTGTTTAGTAGGTATGTGAGATAACATCTCTGTGTTCTACTGATCAAAATCAGTAAGATACCCCATTAATCCTCCTGCTTGTCTCTATCTGTCAAAGCATTTTAAACTTCTATTCCAAACTCTTTGTGTAAGGACTCACTTCATCTCGTATTTTATAGCATGAAATCCAGTCAGGGCCCAACACAGGCTAGAACTGCTTTATAATGAAGATTGTCAAAAGTGATAACAGTGTTTTTGAACAACTGTGTGTGTAAGATAGATGTGATGCTTTAAATTATCCCATTCTTTAATTTACACTTGGGGTTTTTTTCTCAGTTCATGAAGTCTGTCTTAAATATTTTTAATGCTGATTTAGATCATCAAATGGGAAAAAAATGGTGATTGAAGTATCTCTGAGATGTGTCCAATTTGTACCGTTTTAGTAACAACTCCTATGAAGCAAAAGGAGACGTAAAGAAACACCAGCTTCTTGGTGTTGGACTAACAGACCTCAAGCCTTTATGCTGCTTCCTGTTTTTCCCAGAATTTATTCTTCTTGGAGCTGGCACAGGCCCTCATACAATGGACTACTTCAGGTGTGTGCTATGGCTCCTTTGTGCTAACCTGCAGTGAGAAAACTGATAGGTCACACATGTCTTGAATAAAGGGGTTTCATTTATCTCTCTGTAAAAGCCATATTTGACTGTAACTGTAGACCTGTCAAAACTCAGACACTGAGCGTCCTTGCTTCAGCTCCAATATTTCACATACCAACTAGGAGGCCTGAGAGACCCAGCACACAGGTCCCCAGTGCCTTGTGCACCACAATGGAAGCTCATTCTTCCATTAGTCAGAAATGCCCCATTCTGAAAGAAGAATCTTGCATGTGGATGGCGTAATGGAAACTCCTTTCGTCATTAAAAAATGCCAAATTTTAGACAAAAGGAATTTTCAAAAAATTGTTTGGGAAAAATGGAAGTAAATCTCTAAAAAAATCTCAATCATCCGTACTGCCAGCTGCTGTGAAATCAACAGAGGTGTGAGCCGAGTAGCTGGGGAGCCATCAATTCAGAGATCAGGAAGGTGTCAGCCTCAGAATCTGGCCATATCAGGGAGCCTTGAGCAGTAGAAGACAGGCAGTTCAGGAGACCTAGCTGGCAGAAAGCATCGACTTCTTTACTGTCAACATTTATTTTCAGTAAAAAATGCATTTCAGCATGTTTTGACACAATCTAATCCTCATAAACCCCCCCAGAGACACGACTGAGTCACCCTAACTCTGCCAGATGTGAACATCAGCTGGAAGATGGTGGGAGAGAAGAAGGCTGAGGGAGCTGCTCTGTCTGGAGGAAAGCAAGATATTGCCAGTAGGTCTCAAGTGCTCTTTGCTATCTACAGTATTGCAGAGAAATCACTTCTCAGTAGCAGATTTTTCTTTCCCCCCGGGACTAAAAGAACCACATAAGAACAAAGTAGGATGACCTATCCTATTCCGTGTGGCAGCCCAGGCTAGGGCAGTACGACTGCACCGATGTGGGAGGTGGCCTCACTGCAGTTTGGGGCACTCACAGCTCAGGGCAGAGATGAATGAAGGGGTGCATAACAGCTGAGTGTTTGTATCTTTGCTCCAGTTACCGAGCTTGCGAGCTTTTACGTCCTTCTTTCCTTCACAGCAATTCCCTTGCTCTGCGTGTTGAATCAGAACTGCTACAAGGCCATAGCAGTCTTTAACCCAATGAACAGTGTGTGCCTGATAAGTCTGACAGCAGGAGGATATTTTTTTCTCAGACTGAACAGAAACCAAACCAGTTTTCTTGGAATCCAAGCGTCCAAACTTTGTTGTTACTGTCAACTGGCAAGACAGATTGCTCATGTGGGATAGGACACAGGTTTGCCATGTATGACCACAACGTGAAGAAGTCCTTCAAGGCTTGACTTCACATTCCTTTCTTCTGTTTTGCTCTGCCTTTCCTGCTTTCTCCTTTTCCCCTTGCCCCTGATACTCTCTAGACATGATCTTGTACCCCAAGAAAAAGTCTTTATCTCCATCTCAGACTGTGTCAGTTCTTTCTATGGTTGCAGCCTCTCTGAATTCACATTATGCCCCATTTTAAGCCAAGAGAAGGCCTGAAGCTCAAAAATCAATAGGGAAGTGCAGGAAAAGTAGCACAATCCAGACCTAGCCACAGGCAGCTCCTTTTATCTTCCTGAGATGAAATGTTATTTCTGTAGAGAGTGCCTTTTCATTCGGAATCCATCTTTTCAATGATGAAATAACACTTCTAAAAGCACCGCATCAGAGAGGATGGTTCTTTGGGGATACAGCGATAATAAGCAGCAAGTGACAGAGGATAATCTCAGCAAGCATTTAGGAAGGTAGGAAGCACAATACCTATTCAGCCTTTGATTGGGAAGAAAACTTCAAACTGAGATTAAGCCGAATCTCTAGCATCCATGACATCTCTCAAAAAGGCAGCCAGCTGCTGGGGCATAAAAGAGCTACCATCAGAAATTCAGAGACTCCAAAATGCTCTGCACATTTTTACTCTGGAAATACTAATCTTGGAAAAAACATTAGCATGCAGTTAATTGTAGCTATTTTCCTCAGAGTTATTAGCTTTCCACCTTCACGTCCGAAGCAAGAAGATCTCTGTTCTTTGAATCAATGAGATCTCTCACTTGGCCTTTCATATTTCTGAAAGATCCTATGACAATAGTGGGATCCACAGACTTAGATTCTTTGAATTCAAGTGGCTTTGCCCCAAATTGTGTATAATCCCACAGTTGTCATTAAGGTGATGAGTCATAATAAGAACCTAACCTAAGAACCTAATTTTGGAAAACCAAAATTCCACTTTTTTCTCCTTTCTTAAATAAATAGGAGGAGCATAGCTAAAAATAAAAGGAATTAGAAAAAGTTTTACTGCAAATAAAAGTTCTGCCTCAGCTGCCATCAAGCATTATGCTTCATTTTCGGAGTTGTAACACACCTGGATGACTTATGTTTCCTTTAATTTCCTTGCAATTCCTGGAAAATAATATGTCTCATTATGTTCTGCAAAACAGTAGCATTTCTGTAAGAAGCCCCAAAGTATCTAATCATCACAACACTTTCCTTTTTTTTTTCTTCACTAGAAGGAGCAGACAGGCATAGAAGATATTTAACTTTTAAAAGAACAGCTGGCATTCAAAATGTAAAGTACTTCTATTATTTCAGCTAAGACGATTAATAGGAAACAACAGTTGTCTGGCATATTGCATTTGAAACTGCTATGGAACACATCCTCAATTACTATGAAAAAAGCAGTGCACAAGGAATGTACTATTAAATACATTTCAGTCAGGGAAAGAGATGCTAAAATTTAAGGCAGGTAGTTGTGTAAAATTCAGATAGTACTGGCATCATGGGGGCATGTTGTGGGGCTGTGCTGTACATCGTTATTATGTAAGAGAGGCCTTCAGCTTCAAAGGCACAGAAAATGGCGTACATTTTAACAAGGCACTGAAGGGAATTAGCTGCAGAAAATTAATGCCAGGAGAGCCCACTCTAAACACAACATGCCCAGACCACTTATCTGAAAAACAATAAAGCTGAAAGTAGATATTCATACATGATATTAAATTACATGGTTGCATGTGTGACCTCTGCTCTCACCCATCCCACACAGCCATGCATGCGCTCACATACACACACACACAGGGAGCCAGGTGGCTCAAATGTGTATGTGAAAACATGCCACTCACTTTTCCCTCACCACACATCTTAAATGGGTCACAACAGTGAAAGCACATACCTGAGAAAGCACAAGAACAGCTGTGCATGCCAGATATTGGACATGCATGGGACTGTGGAGATAAAGCACTAGTTTGGATTAACACAAAACCAAATGAAAATGCAAAGAAATTACACTTAGGATTTCACAATTTCTCATTTGATATTCCAGTCCCATCAAGTCATTTGTGTGTGTAAGATGAAAAATAATGCACTATCAGAGATATAAGAGCTCTAACCAGAATCACTGGGTGTGGAGACTGATTAACAAGATATAGTTAAGAAAAGCTGTGTAATCACATAGATTTAAAGAACTGGAATTTCAATCTAGAAAATGGAAATTCTTAATTGCTGCAATTTGTGACTATTTTATGACCTCAGATGTAGTGTTACAATGTTAGAACTGATGGAGAATTAATCACCATATTCAAAAATAGTTGAATTTTCTTAGCTTGTTCATGCTGCTTATCAGTTATGAGTGCATCTTCCTAGCTACTCAGCATCCAAACATGTTGGAAATATACTCCAGGAACACAAAGGGCAGATGCTATGACTTATCGACGCAGCACTGAATGTGTGCAAATAGGCTCCAAGTTTGAAGATGATTTCCAGGATTTTTGTGGGTACAATCCATGTATATGTATACCTCTTGATGTTAAAGTTCAGTATCTGCCATTAATGAGACAGGTTGTCTGTTAAATACACACTTTGATCAAATTGTGCAGGCTATTTCAGGGTTTTTAATTCACTATATTAAAATACATGTGAAAGAAAAAATAATGCTCTAGAATTTAAAAATAGCAATTTAATTTCATGGAGTTTACCATTTTGGAATAGGACAGAAGGAGTGGGTGAGATAGCATTTAATGACAGAATTATTAGCCAGATCTAGAGCTAAGATACATAAATAATTCATCTCCACATCAGAAATCTACTGGATGTCTTCCCTCTGTGACGAACATGTTACACACCATTATTTCAATGTTAATTGCAGTGGAGACCAGATAGAGGAGCTCAGAGTGCCTACTGTGCAAGGGAAAATTGTTTGCCCTATTCAAAATCATTAGTGCTTGACGTGGTAAAGGCTAAATACCATGAAGAACAGTGAATGGCTTTCAGTCTTTAGTGCTGATAAACAAGTCTATTGTTTATTTTTGGAATTAAAGCTAACCCACTCCTGTTAAACCTAGATATGCGTCAATCTGTTGCTATATGTAAAGGAAGATGCTAGGTTGCTTAGATCAACAGGAGAAAAAGACCAAAGAGCATTTAATCCATTTGGCCCTCAAAAGAAGTTCTTCACTGGATAGGAAAATTACTGAGCCTGTGTGAGGAGCATGTTTGATTACTGGTTTTGTTTGGTTTTTTTTTTTCCCTGAGACAAAGAACAGATTTTAAACTATTTATTACACTAGAGATTTATTTGGGATTGCTGAAAGCCGAGTGGTAAGTCCGTGCTGGAGAGACAGGCCTCTTTTCATCTAGGTACAGACTAGACCTGGAGAGCAGCACTTTGTGCTTGAGGTCAGCTGTATAAGGACAATAAACCAGATCTGCAGGCAGGCTGAGATGAAAAACTGTGGTCTTTGGTTTGCCACAACCCAGGGCTGGAGATTTGCATGTAACACAGCATCCACAGTGAATGAGAGGGGTGATCAGATGATGCCTCTGCCTTTCTGAAGGAAACACTTTACTGTAGTGCCTAAGAACTAAACAAGAAAAATAATATTTATATGATGTAAGTCTATCTGTTGTAGCACAGTTAAAAAATTGAGTGGACATGAAATTTGTATAGCCTTGTAGATAGCTTCGGAAAGACACAAGACACATTTGAGAGGTATAAAGCTGAATGAGTTCACCACTTGAAGATCAGGACTGCTGTTTTGCAAAACAATTCATTTTTAATCAACACTTGGATACTCCTGTGCCAGTGTCCCTGCCCCAGCTTCACCATTTCTCTAAGTCCTAGAGCCTTTCTCTGTCCTTGTCCGTCTGCTCCTGATTTAGGCTCTAGAACAGCCAGGTCAATACGCATACACAGACACTTTCCTTTCTCAAATACTACTCGATAAAATCTAGTTCTTTCTGGTCATCCTAAAAGACTACTAAATACTGTTTTCCCCCCTCCCCCGAAAATTTTCCTGGTTTGTTTTCTCTGTGACACCCTAGTCATCTTCATCACTTGATCAAAGTCTTTTGTCTATGACCTCTTGTCGCTGGGGAAGCTGGTTAGGATGCTGCTCTGCACCCAGGTTGCCATCTCTTTGCACACATGGGCTGCCACATGAGCTGGTGATCATCCCCGCTTTGAATTTCTGTCCTCTCTTAATATGTAAAGCAGAGAAGGCAAATGATACTCAGAGCTGAAAAGGGGGCTGCAACTTGCAGCAGCTGCACACAATAGAGGTCCAGATAGAAAACAGAAATGACAGAAAAACACCATCATCTCTTCTTTGCTACAGTACAACAATAGAGAGCAATTCAGTTTGGAGTAGATTAACCGACTGTGAATAGCACTGTTACAGCAGTGTGATGCACACGGTTCCTGCCTCAGCTACATGATGAAAACATTCTCATGCTTATGAAGCCCCTGTGAGGTGTTGGCTAATTTTATCAGTGTAAAGGAAGAAATAATTGATATTAAGAAGAATATTCCAGGGATATTTTCCACAGAAAAATGTAATAAAGGAAGAAGGTTATTTTTCAGTGTATTCATCAGGCATTATGAATCTGAAGACAAAACCAACAAGCCTAACTGGGTCCAGAACACAAAATCTGGGTTTCAGAGAATTTGAAACTTTGAGTTCTAAAAATATGGGAAATTCTGAATTCTGGGCAAGTTTCTTTTCAGTTCTTAGATATGGGGTTTTCACAGCAGGAGTAAGAAATTACCAGTTCTTTTATTTATGTCTACAGTTCACTCTGAGCTAGGATAGGTGCTTTTAGACTAGGCTTGATTCCTTCAGTTTCATATTCTGGGGATTTTCCTCAATTACCACCAGCATGTGTATTCATAGGTGACTCTCATAAAGTCACTGCTTACTTTTAAATTACTTGCTGTGCTCAAGATTGCAATTGGAACCTCGTACTCCTTCCATTCCTCTCTTAGAAGCCATTAAGGTCTTTCACCCAGCCCCACACACTAGCTCCTGTGTCATGAGTCTTATGTTTCCTTACCTCTCACACACTAAACTTCAAATTCAAAAGGCCCCTTTAATGCATAATTTGTATTCCGTAACATTACAGGACCTTTCTTCCCAACTTTTATTTTCCGGCTGGAGAGCATTTTCTACAGGATTGTTTTGCAATTTTGTTTTCAGTTTGCACATCACAGCACATCTGCTCTTCATAGTTCTCAGCAAGTGTTTTAATGGAAATAAACATGATATCCTACAAGAGAAAGTCCTAGGAAAATGAGGCAACAAAGGACAGCTGTGACCTGGATGAAAAACTTCTTGTGAGGCAATTCCTCTTGCAGCTTTAGGTCTCCCTTAACAGTCTCTGGACCACTGCCCTCAACTGGACCCTTATGTTTTTTCTTTCTGTTGCCTCAACTCTAAACCTAGGGGTGGATTAGGCATTACTGAAGGACCTCCAGCCCTGGCTAAGATGAACAACTGGGCAGTGCGAAATTCTTTTGATTGCCCAAACCTTCCCTCTGCAGGCCCTTTACGGCCCTGCCATAACAGGATGCCTTCACTTTGCATCCGCGTTTAACCCGATAGTAAATTACCCCCAGGAGTGATCAGACTTCTTGGGGAAGTACCCCTTTAGTGCACAAACCTTCTCTAGGAAACCCCTTTGTACTTCTTAACCGGATTCATAGGCTTTGTTATTCTCCTAACTCTAGAAGTACAAATATGGCTGCAAAGAAGAGTCCTAGGGAAATTATTTCTTTATGGGTTTTTTGGCTGCTGTGGAGTTGCAAAGAAGCTGCTAAAGGTGAGTCTGGGCATCAAAAATAATTTTCCCCTTTTCATTTTGTCGGTGGGAAGAGTGATCTTGTGTAAAGGATTCAGTCACTTTCAGGGTTACAGCTAATACAAAATGTGAGACAAAGCCTAAGGGTCCAATTTACGCAGGCACCCACAGAAGAGATGCCTATGGAAAGTTTGGGCAGAGAAAGGGCCATGAGGCTGGAGGTCCTTATGTAAAGCTCAGCTCTTGGCTGCAGTTAGCATTAGGGTTAACTTTAAGGTTGGCGAAAGACAAAGACTCAGGTCCCGTTGTGGTGAGGTCCCAAAGAGGTTGCCAAGAGGAGAGCTGAGCAACAGTGGGACAGTGCTGAAGGTCTTGCACTAGATCTCAGCCAACAGCAAGTTTTAGCTTTTATATTAGATGTTTGAAAGTGTGAAGATTTAAAATATTACAAAGTGACTAAAAGACTCAGTAGATATTAACACAAATACATCAAATTAAGCATCAATCTTCAAGAGAAATATAAGCCGTGTAACACTTCCCCATGGTTATGAAACAAAAGTTAGGTGTAGAACATTCTGCTGGATTGAGCTGGCTTACATGGAGTGAAACAAGAGATGAAGCAGAGAATCAGAAGATTTGATGTTGTAGTAGGGAGGAAAGAGAGAGAAGGACAGAGAGAAGGGCAGAGTGGAAGAGCAGAACTGTTCCTTTAGGATGCACCAAAGAATTTCAGCCATATTGTCCAATGATACAGTAGGGGTGTCTTGTGCCAGTCCAAGAACATCCCCACACTCCTCTTGACTCTGGCTCCCCTTTCCCATGCCTCTATCACTTCTGGGCCATTGCAGCCTCCTCACCCAACAAAAAGGGAGAGTTTTTTTCTACAGGTTAGAGAATGAGACAGTGTAGTGCAAGGCCAGAGTGAAACCAATATGTCCCACAGAAGAGGGGAGCACGGTGAGGCCCAGGATGCAGGACAATGACTGCAGGACATGCTGCTCAGCACAGCAGCATGTGAGACCAGGAGTCCCAATCCAGCAGAATGCCTGTTACTCTCACCATCTCTCACTCTCCAGTCCGTCAGTTGGAGAGATCACTTGTTACTGGGTCTTTTTGGAGCCCTCTGGCAGAGCTGAGCTCTGCTTGGGCTGCACAGCGACTTCATAAGCCTCCACCTGATAAAACACCCCAGAGCCTTAGCCAGAAGTAGTTATAGCTATGGATGGAAAGAAGATGGCTGGAAAATGTGATTTCCGTCTCCTGGAAAGGTCATGTTTGAGGAAAAAAGATCATCTGGCAAGGGACACGAGGCCAAAAAAAAAACTATGTCACAGAGAAAGAACTATGAAAATTAAATCTATTTGCAAATTAGAGCCTTTCACCTAGCTGAGAGAGGTATTTGCATGTGTGCTTTTGGTTTTCTTGGCAACGTTTTACAGGCTAGCTACAGGGATCTACCTGTCATACCTATTTTCCTGGAGGAAAATAGGGTTTGCTTTTTCCCTTGAGAAAACTCCCCCTTTTGCTTTTGCAGGGAGGACAGTTCCTGAGGATGAGTTGCTTCTGCAGGGGCCATGCTGTCTCTGCCCTTAGTGGGGGCTGCCCTGGTGCGCAGCTGTCCCTGGCCATGCCACTGCTGTTCTGCATCTGCTGCCCAGCCCTGGGCTCCTCACTGCAGGGAGAAGATTGTGTAGGGGAAAATGAAGAGAAGAGGGGAATGAGGAGAAGCAAAAATATGAAAGTGTGCCTGCCTAAGTTTTAACCTGGTACAGAAGGTAACCACAAGAGTAGAAACTTGTCTCGGATCCAGCTACACAAACCTAGGCAAATAGTATTGAGGACTTTGATGGTGAGACTCCCAAATTAATAGACAGGGTGCCTCTTGAACTGTACTCTGCCTCTCTCCACAGCTCTCAGCACCTGGTGACGTCAGCCTTGACCCCTTTCGTTTGAAATTGTTTACAAGGAGAAGCAATATTTGAACAGTATTTACGCTTCTTGTACGCTACCTCAGCAACTGGCAATAGTGGCTGTAAGACGTGACCAATGAACCCACAAATAAATATTCCCCTGGACAAATGTTAAAAAACTCTGGGTTATGGTACTTCAGAGGCAACCTTATCAGATACAAAAAACATTGAAGGTGATTTAAATAGCAGTTCTGGAACATCTGGGCTTGTAGTTATTTGTCACATAAACTGTGAATAAGGACAAATGAACTAAAAGTCCTTCTGTTTCCTTTTCCTTTATATATAGATTTTTCCACTGGAAAAATACACTTCAGGCTCTTAATCAGTTCTCCAATATCCCAGAGTGTCAGCTTTATTTAGCAAAGCGATACATATTTCCACAAAGCAACAAGACTTTGTGGACATATTTACATTTTATTTTTCTGTTTAGCTAGGTGGGTTTTTTAATCCCAAGGGTTCCTTGATGGATGAAGATATTTTTATTTGGAGACTCGTACTGATTGTTTGGGTAGAAACCAACTAGCCCTGCTGGAATGCATTTTTAAACTTATCTCTTTTTATAGGAGCTTTTTTTTGTTTGTTTGTTAACAGCTCTTATGCATTTTACTGATTATGCTATGCTCTGAATCCTGTAGACAAAGACCACTCTGCTATGTAACTAAAGAACTGTATCATAACACGTACACACAAGGGATTGATTACAGCTTCAGGGGGCCTGCTTGTTTTGACATTTCCTAGGTTCTCACTTCCTCTGTGTGCAATCTTGAATAAAATTCCTGTTAAGAGAGCTGGCTTAATACAATTTCTTATTTTTTTCTTTTCTGATCAATTAAGAATAAACTGTACTGTATGCAATAATCTCCTCTTCCCAGTGTATATTGCCATCAGAGATACACTCATATTTTTCAACCCTGAAAGCAGAGTCCTCCACCACTTCATCTACAGGACTAAGAGTGTAACTGGGTATCCTGGCCTCAGGGTGAACTCTGCCTTTGCCTTCCTTCTGTGCACATCCTTGAGAGATGACAGGCTGACCTTCCTTCATGTCTGTAACTGTGGCAGCCAGCACTTTAGACTGGATCTCTGGGTAAATATATTACAATCTCAGATTAAACCTTCCCCTTTTTTCTGCCTGACTGATGTGGCAGGGCCAGCTGTGTTTTGCCACACATCAGAAATTTTCTTTTTGCCGTCCCAGACCAGCAGCAGACTAGCACATGGAGAAAATATGGGAACTGGAGCCGCTCCTCTGCCACACCAAAAACTCCTCAGACTGACATGCTTTCCTCCCTGGTCTCCACATGCTCCAGCAACCTGATGGGACCTACACAGTCCTCCACCCTGCTCACAAGCCGGTTGGGACTGCCACACTCTCTCAGCAGAAATCCCACCAACTGATCAAACCCGTGCTTCCAGCAGCGACCCAGGAATCTGTTGCATCTCCCCACATCACAGACCCTTTGCCCCATTCAGAAAACACTGCCTATAGATGTGACCGCGGGCTGCTGATTTAAACAACTCTTTTTCTTACACAGAAATTCATTAGTAATTCTACCTCAGGACACGGTGAACAGGAACAAAAAAAATGTTCAAGCTTAGTACTCCTATTCAGTTTGTTATTTCTCACTCCCCTTGGGGCAGCACAGCTGCGGACACGCTGCTGTGTTTTGATCACCTGTACTGTACGAAACTGCTGCCTCCCGAGCTCTACCTTTACCTCACTTTACTTCAGACCTTCTAAACTGAATGGATAAACATTTCAGTTTGATCCTTAGCCTTGGCAAGGCAATGCAAACCCTGCTTGGCACCTAGAGTTAACATTCCCTCAGTCAATTGCTTGACCATTGTTTAACTTTTTGACGTTATACCCAGAGATGCCTTATCTCCTTGCCATTGTTTCACTTCCTCCTTGACAGTATTTGCAGTTCCCCTTGGTTCAAGTCAATCTTGGCAGGCAAAATTACATCCCAAAAGTGAAATGAGGCATACAATCCAATCCACCTTAAGAAAACTGGTTTAAGTTCCATATTTAATCAGCAAAGAGAGCAAGATGCCTTTGGAGGCCTGCTGGAGGGGTATCTGGTCTGTCTTATTAAGGAATATCTGAAGGACAGTGTAGCTCACCAAATCATACGTGGATTGATAGGCAAGTGGCAAATGCCTCTCTACCTACTTCACTTCTGCAGAGGGACACAGAAAGTTGCAGAGAAGGATGTGCTACTTACCCCTTACACCCATGCCAGTGCTTAGTTTCATGAACACCATGATAAGGCAATTTTTTTACACCTCTATGTAAAGACATTTTCATCTCTTCTTTTAACCTGAGCCACCACAAAGCCAGAGAGGTAGGAGTCCTGCAGCCAACTCAAAAACACACAAAAGTGATCTTAGTTTTATGCTAGTAACTAGGCTACTCTTCAGGCTGATATGGGCAACATTGCACCCCAACAGAAAAGCAGCTAAACCTTTTAACCATAGATTTCTTTCCTGAATGTTAAAACCATAGAAAAGATCATCATACAAAAAAGTGGACTGCCACCACTTCCTACAGTGAGGTTTGTTATACTGCTGACCACACCTTATCTCGTTCAGGCTTCCTCTGGGATCTTAGGAAGGCTTTGTGTGCCCATCTACTTTCACACCTGGACCACTGCAGGGCATATGCAGGAAGACTGACTTCCACTTCACAGCACATGGGGAGAGGCACAGTGAAGTACCAAAGAAAAGAGGCAGACACCTGACAATGGGCTGCCTACAGGGATGGGCAGTCTAGTGCAGTAGGCAGGCTGGATTACTGTCGAGACCCTGGGCTGCAGGTCACCAGGAATACAAAATTCAGACAGACAGGGTTACACCAGTGCAATCCATAAAATATTGCAGATATCTTCATTGTCCTATGCACTTGGCAAAAAAAGGGAAGTTACTGTCTCAAACTATTGGAATTGACTGCTATAGCCAATGCTGAATCTTTTCAGCTGGGTTTCTGAGGGGCAGAAAAAAGATTTTCATAATATGGTCTGTTTCTAGTTATCTTCCTGAGGCTGTCAGCCTGTGGTTTCCAGGCAGCTGTTGCTGCTGCTGCTTTTCCTTTGGTGGTATTTTTGAACCCAGCTATTTAAAATGTTTATGTGCACTTATTTTGTGCAGGGTACTAACATTTCTCTGAAGCACATAAGTATGAGGCAAGAAACAGTGATTTCTAGCAGCTTATATCTCTGCTAAACTTCTCTGGAATTGCATGGGAGCAAGAAAAGACACATCTCTAGCCCAAGGCCCTCTCCCTTCTAAACTCAAAGCCTGTCATAAACAATAAAAGCATTAAGATTTTTGTAATGAAAAGGTGAGTGAATGCTTCACAACTGAGAGTATAAGGCAGTATGTATGTATGGATATATCACCACATACACTCAGAGGTTGCCAGCATTCCCTGTGAAGCCTCAGATTTATGAACTTTATCAACTAAGTGAATGCAACAAAAGTTTAGCAGGAAAGCAATGAGTTATCAGTTGGTCAGTAATATTTTAAGAGCTAAATATACTCCAAAAAAAGTCAAAGATCACAACAGTAGTGCAAGCAGAACTGAAAATAAACCACTGGGTCACAAACACAAAATTGCTGAGAGTCAATAGGCTGAGGTAGGCAGCGGGGTGCAGAGCACCAACCACTGTACATGAAACACACTAATAGCAGCAGAGAAGCTGTCCAATAAAATAGACCAGTGACTCAAGGCCCAGGAGATTTAATCTGACACCATTCCAGGGATATCAGCATATGACTTCAAACACTGCATTAAGAGATAGAAAGCTTAATAGCTGCTTTCTGGTTTAGTACAATGCCTGGTGATAATATTCCTGAATTTAGAACTCATAAAATATCTGTCGCCTCCAGCAGCAATATGTCAGTACTTTACTGAGATCAAATCCTTTACTGAAGTGTGTCAAATAGGTCAGAGGCATATGACAGTACACGAGAAGGGGCGCTGCCTCCACAAAAGCGTTTACAAGAAACAGAATATATACGGCCAGAAAAGATATACGGGAGCACAGATATCCATGGCTCTAAAAGACATTTCCAAGCCTCCTACATCGCTGGTCATATAGTCTATCCAATACTTTCAGAAATTAAAGTGAAAACCAGACTAGCAAACACAGGTAGATGAGGAAAGATGAATAGAACGGCCAAGCATATAGGAGAAAATGGAATGCCACTGATTTGGATCTACTACCTTCCTTCAGTGAAATGGTCAGGCAATAAAGAGGGGCTCACTGGTCAGGTCCTTGAAGCCGGCTCCTTTGACCAGGGCATTTTCCTAGTAGAGTAAGCAATCTCATTTCACTTACAGATCTTTTTTACCTTCAGGTGATGGTGTTATGCAGCAGCAAATAAACAATTCAGGTAACACTACTCCTTTATCTTGGACACCAAATCTTTATCTAAAAAAAGTTGAGACTATTAACCTTTGGAGCCTGAGCTCCAGCTAGAAATTAATTTTGCTTTACTGCCCATCTCTGTATGAAAACTACTTAGGAGTTGAATACTTACTGCAGTAATAGCCTTCGAAGTTCAGTCCTTATAGGCATTAATTTATGTAAAATATTTACCCTGAAAATATGAGAACAATGGACCTTACTTATTCATTATGTATATTCTGTCTAATAACTACGGGATAAACTTCACCCAGCTGTGTTTGACTGAGATCAAATGTAATAAAAGACTGATAATAAATACTGAATTGCTATAGAAAAATCTGAGCTGAAGGTCTTCTTGCATGAATAAACTGAAATCAAGACTACACTTTACACTATGCTTGTAGAATTTGGAAGTAGAAAGCGGAGAGTTCTATGGAGATTAATCTGTTATAATTCAACAATCTTTTATATTTTTAAACAAGGCTCTACAAAACAAGGTCACAAAGGACATTCCTCATTGTTCATTAAAGCTGCTATTTCCTTGTGTATGGTACTGCAGGGTGGAGTACGACTATTTTCTGCGAATCAACCGAGAAAGCTATCAGAATATAATAAAATTTAAATGTGTATTCTTATCAGATCCTCCCTAAGAGCTGAATATTTTCATTTTGACTGCATTATGTCAGATAATTTAATTCCAAGGAAAAAACTTTACTACTCAGTATCCACTATGGATTTTATCTCTGAGTAGTCTGCTGTTCTGTCATTTTTATGCTGTATTCCATATTGAAATGCTGGGATATGCTACCAGTTTTTGTTACATTCTAAAAGACATGTGAAATTATGCCAGCTCACCACTAGGTGAGCTGCCCATGCTAAGTTTAGGGCTATGTTATAGACCACAGCAGCAATAGGTTTAGGTCAGAGGAAAACAGGAGGTTTCTTGGGGTAGCAACCTTCCGTCTTTTGCTCCTCCAGCCAGAAGCCTGACTGCTCTGGAAACCCTCTCTGGCACTCTCCAGCCTGCTGCTCCTGAGGGACAGAGGAAACAGTGTCCACTTACACCAGATCAGTGGTTTCCTTTTCCTCCCTGGACATACCCCAAACGCAGATAACTTGAAATATGTAGACATTTTCTAGATATTTTCAGATCTCTCACTTTGCTGTAACTTCTCTAGACTATCTCCCTTGACCTCTGCTGGTTTTCCCAGCTCTTTCTCTGCTAACCACCCTCTAAGCCTGAGCCAGTCACCCCAGATACAAGAAGAAGAAGAGAGCAAAATTCATTCTAAGCTGCTGAGAAAATTTATGACAGCCTTGGCTAGACTGACCTCAGGTGATATGGTCTGTAAATGCAATCTGGACATCTTCTACCCCAACAGTCATATGAATTCTGTAAACAGGAGTGCACAGAAAATTCTGAATGTGGTTATTTGAACTTAAACCTATTGTACACATGTAAACTGAATTAATTTAACTATTATGCATTTAATTACAGAGGTGCCTCAAGATATATTTCCCACTTTGACAGGCCATGCATGCTGGCAGCACAGAAGATGCAGTTAGTGAGTTATGACCATACTCATTAAGGTGTGTGGGCCAGGGCAGGCGACCTCAGGGAGACACAGAGGGAGATATGACTTACTTGAAAGAATACATTGAAAATACTTATATAGATTCATGAAACTTCCAATAAACTAATTTAATCCTCTTCTATGTTATTTATATGACAAGTTTAGTGATAGAAATGTTTGAGACCTTATTCAGTCCCTTTGTCTAAATTTTTAGCTACAGTTTAATATTTAGTAACTTGTCCTGTTTCCTTCTACATCTTCTTGCATCTTAAGCAATGAAGTTGCTACCGCTTCCCTTAGAGAAAGATTCCATAACTTGCAATTTCTCACTTGTCAGGACATTTTCTCACACCATTTTGCATGCTTCCTGTACTAATTTTTTCCAGTTCTGCTAGCAAGAATCATCTACTACTTTTAGCAAGAGCAGCAATGAGTATTGCTGTTACTATTCTTGTATTATTCCAGTAGCTGTGGGGTGCCCCCATACACTGGTGTAATCTGACAAATATTCCTGCCCCAAAGCAGTAAAACTCATGAATTAGCATTCTGGCAATCTCATGAGAATTCATCACACATGAAACATTTCCCCTGTTTTTCAATGACACATAGATGCACCCAATATTTTTATTTTGAAATGCAGAAGAAATGTATCTTTTGGGTTTAAGCCATTGGTGGATTTGGGCTTCAATAACCCAGAGAGCTGTTGGGTGAGCTGTTCTGGATATGTCCTGTTTATCTGCAAGGAAAAGGCAGCCAGTGTTGTTTTATTCCTCCTGATGAAGTTCAGGTACTTCTTCTTCAGCTTAAAATGGAGTTTTCAGTTTTGGGTCTAGAATGAAGACCAGCCTTCCCATCTGACTAGAACTGCTGAGTCTAGAACTTTGTGTTAAATGTGGAAACTTAACTGAGAAGATCAGTTTACCAAGACACAACATGACTGTAAGTTGTAAGGCCAACAGCTGCAGCTGAACTTTGGCGAATACAGCAACATCTATGAAAGGCAAGGTATTTCAAATGGTCAAAACTGAGCAATGTAATTCCATCAGGAATTCAGAGCTAAAACACAATACTGTGTTTTAGCTCTAAATTTTAAAAAATTAAATTTCTGAAGTTTCTTTAAACATAATGTTATAGAAAACTCGTCACATGGAATGGAAACATTCTCATTTGCTAAAGCCAAAACATTTTGTTGTGTCATAATATCTTTTTTTTCCTTGCTGTAATGTTATGATTTATAATGCTATGTACTGCTTTTAAAGTGTTATTTTAACTTCAAAACAGATATCTAAATTAGGCTTTTTAGTCTGTTTTGTATAAGTATGGACATGTCTCAATCCAAGGTTTTTCTTTCAGTGTACAGCATTTCCCTGCAGCAGAAAACTCTATTGGAAAATTTTCAACTATCATTTTTTAATGCATAAGCCATTCTCCTTTATGCAATTAACATCTCAAGATTAACAACAGTAGAGCATTTTGTTGTTTTCCTGAAGCAGAAATTTTGCTTAAATTGCCCATTTCTCAGGTGTATGATTCAGTGCCTAGAACTACAGGCAATTTTTTACATAATTTGCACAGTTTGCCAATAACTTGGGTGTGAGCAGTTAAAGAAATCCATTAACTACCTGTAAGTGCTGGAGTCATTAATCCTTACAGATGTGTACTCTTCAAATACATGGGATGAAAAATCCTGATTCCTTGAATAATATTTTTTAGATAGCTTGCTTTCAAGCATATTTTCCATTGTGTAATTTAATCTTAAGGGTTTGTACAATGTGATGTGGTTCAGAACTCAGAAAATAAATTCTTAAACAAAATACTGAGAGGTGCTGCTTTATCTGCTGTTCTTAATTGTTCAAAGCAAAATAATTGAACAGCATGGGACAGAATCCAGAAGCTGATCACAGGAATTTGGTGGCCAGTTGCTCTATATGGAGATCCTCAGCATTGCTTGCCTAAGAATCTTTACTATATTTTTGCAGTAAACATTTACAAGGTTAGGTTTAGGGACTTTGCATATTCAGTTTATACTGATAGTCTAATGTCTTTTGTTTTTTTGGTCCACGTATATTTGGTGTTTTGAAAGAGGGCTGTGGAATTACACCAAAGAGCAGCTACTTATCTAACCTGCATCTAGAGGAGCGGCAGAGGCAAATGCTGAAGTGGAACCATTAAGGCTCAGCAAAGGGAAATGGCTGTCACAAGGATGCGGTGCTATCCTAATGTTAAACACTGCCAGTCATGGGAAAAAATCTCGTCAGTTCAGTCTTACTTTGATCACTACATTTCTACAGAGGGCCTGCCCCAGCCCTGCATGCAGAGTACAAGCCTGACTAGACTCCTTCAAAGAGATCCTTATGTTGGATGTGGCTTCCAGTGCTGGGTTAAAATCACCTTCTGAATTACTTAACCTAAGAGCATTCATTTGAAATAGTATGATTACAAGAAAAGTCACTTCAGGAATGTTGGCTTGCCTGTAGTTTCCTAGGGGCAGATTTTTAAGATGAAACTATAAAACAGTAAAATGTTATTGAGCAGTAAAAGATTATGGAAATCTACACTGTCAAAAATAAACCCATTTCAAAATACCTTACCAATTCTTTTACTCAAAGATATAATAGATATGAGTCCTTTTCTAGATCTTTTTCTCTGGGCAGCACATACTTTGTAAGCTTTCAGCTGGACTAGATTAATGTGAATGGAAATGAAGGACAAATCCTTGTCTCTGGTTCAGCAGGATCATCACATGTATTTAATTCCAAACACCTGATTCTCTCTAATTCAAACCTTAAAGAATGAAGGATCAATAGTTCATTCATGACTGACTGTTGCTAGTAATACTGCAAAACAGATAGCTTTTATGTCAATTAAGTAACATATATCTCTGAGATATACCAGAAACTTCAAGTGAAGATTTTGGATTTTTTTTATGCCCTTCTACCTCATGAAACTAAAATGCGAGCGTATGGTGCATGGTGACACTGAATATCCACACGAAATGGCACTGCAATATCAAAAAGACACCAGCATGTTTGCAGACAAAAATTACAATGAAAAGAGAGAATGTTGAAATTTCAAAATAATGTGGAAAACATAAATCAATAACTGTAACATAAGAAAAAGTAAGGTAGATGCACTGAAACCCAGGGAAAAAAAGAACCACAAGCAAGAAAATAAGAGGAAATGATTAAATTGTGTGTGCATGTTTTTCCAGAATATGTTAGAAAGTAAACTGTGGGTACTGGAGAAAATGTTGAGCCAGATATTAATTGAACAAGTCAGAAAGAAATTTGGAGCATTCATGAGAAAAGAAATTTATCAATGATATAAAAAGAAAACTATAAACGCAACCAAGAAATCAATGAGATCAGAAATCTCACAAAGAAATACGGGAGCGATAACTTCAGGCTAAGAGAAAGTGATGTGGTGTAAAGATGACCTGAGAAGAGGACACTAATAGAAAACACAAAGAAGTCACGTTATCCCAAAATCATGAAGGCTCTAATGCACTGAGTCCAAGTCCTGTCTAGACATACGACACAGAGCAAGACAGAATTGCTGGCACACAACACCCACAAAGCTGAAGAAAACTTCATCCCAGTGCAGAAATCTGTCTTTGAGCCTAAATTTCTCCTTAGTTCTACATCCAGAAAAAGACAAGATTGCTCCAGTTCCAGTCCTTAATTTCTATGCATATGTCCAGAACAATATTAGAAGCGGTGGCTGACTCAGACAAACTCTCAGTTGAGTGTGGTATTCTAATTTTAAACATTCTGTTATTCATTCTGTGATCACATCATGAGATCACACATGAAATCTTGTTCATCACAATTTTATTACACTGTGAATTTTGGATCTGTGGCTTTACAGTGCGAAATTCATTCATCCATATGAGGATGCCCGAAATGCTCTGTGTATGATCGCATAGACTCCTTTTTGACCAGGGAGAGAAATAAGCAGTTCTAAAGAATCATTCATTTTATCTACTTCAGACATCTCTAGAAGAGATGAAACATACCCCACATATGTCAGCGATGCTCCATTAACTGCAGACAGGGCTGCAGGCGAGTACCTCAGAGGGAGATCTCTGATACAGGTGTCTCACACTTTGAACGGAAGTAGCTTAGATCTTACAACAGTGCCAGCACTACGTGAATTAAGTGAATTTTCTAATAAACAGCAATCCATTACGAGAAAATTAAACGTGAATTGCCTGTAAGTAACCTGGGGGCCAATCAGATTTTATTCCAATTGGAAGGGGAACACAATTTAATCGACTTTATTGACCTCCAGAGACATGAAAAGGCTGTTTCTAAGTCCATCTGTAAAGAACTATTTATCAAATTGATACCAAGTATGAAAATATTTTTCTTCAGATATGATCATCATTTTTTACAGCAGAAAATATTTGAATTGGAAAAAGGGGGTAAAACTGCTAGGACAGAAATCCTGGCCCAAGCAGTACCATGCAGCCAATGAAGGTATGCAGCAAAGCCAGGCAGGTGGTGAGAGGTGTCACTTAGCCAGAAACTACCCAGAGTCCATCATAAGTATCATGAACCATTTCCAATGTAATATTCCTTTTGCATTAATCTGTGTCACCCTGAAGCAGTTATTTCACTCCCCTGAATGCCCTCCGTCCACTTGCCAGTCATCACAGATGAGAATAGGAGATTTTCATAACTGAACCTGATCCTGTCCAGGATAGAGTAACTATCAGAGTGTGCCTGCAGTTACTGTTTCTACGGCTACTGCTGTATTTGCCAAAATTAATAAAAATACTGGTCTGGGTGTCCAACAAAAGGTACATCACAGTTTGGTGCAATGAAAGTTTCAGATCCCTGCAGGAGGTAGTTGTGCTTAACAACAAGACAACTTCTAACCCATATGCCATGAACTGTGTGACAAGCTTCATCAAGAAAAAAAAAAAGGTTTAGAAGCATGCTTCAAAAAAATTTGGGGAGCAGCAGCAAAATATTTTGTATGATCACATCTGTGAAGAGCAAGGTCCATGTATCAATCCTCTCCACCCTCTTTCTACCCTTCTATTAAAAGGAAAAAAAAAAAAAAAACAAAAAAGGAAGCAAAGAAGAAGAGAGAGAAGGGGGAAAAAGACCTAATGCCAGAAAGTCTTTTTGAAGTATTTCTTCTCTTGATTAAGAGTTCTCAGTTTGGCAAGACCTAAATCAAGATACATCAAAGAGGATTGAAAATAAAGAGCAGCTGAATGAAAATGTATGAGATGACAGAATGAATAAACAATAATAACTGTGCATATGTTTAAGTCATCTGAAAGTGATTGCAGCAATGTGTTAAATGTCCGGAAATACACATTAAAATAGCATCATAATTCCCTAAGGGAAAAAAAAGTCTGCTTAAATCTTAAATAAATCTCATTTAGACTAAACTGCATCCATTCTTCCCTTTGTGTTACGACTTCAGGAGCTTTCCCATCCTCTCTGTTTGGTTATGTATAATGGGAAAACCACTACTGTTCTTGCTCAGGTTTTCTGTGATGTCAGTGGGTTTCTAGAGGTAAATATACTGGCAACATAGCCAAAACAAGAACCTCTCCACCACTTATAACTCGTGTGGAGGGGATGAAGAAGCAAGGGCTTATACATGCCTTCTGTTTGCTGGCATTTGTTTTCCTCCTGTTGAAAAGTGGTTTTCTCCTGATAAAAGGTTGGAGAACGTGATTAAACATTTAAGGGAAATTATTCACAATTCGCTGCATGAGGCTTGAGGGTTGAAGACAAGACCAATAGAAATAGATGTAAAAGGGAAATACAGGACAAAACTCAGGAAGATAATAGGCAGCAGAAAGCACTATGAGATTAATAACATGATGGCATCAGTTTTTGTTTCCATTTTCAAATTCTCCACATTCTGGTACCTATGGAAATAATCTAACAACGGGACATTGCTGACAAAGTTACCAGGTATTTTAACTTGGGGTATTCCAGCTTTAAAATAACCCTGTATCCTCTGTTCCATTTATTTTCTGTCAGCTGAAAAACCTTGAAAATTAATTTTTAAAAAGTACAACTCTTACAAAACTATTCTTAATGCATGTTATTAAAAGAGAGCTGGCTCTCTTTAGTACTGGGACTTTGCACTACCTGTGTTTCCGTTGTGGCATTGTAAACACGTTTGAACAGCACCACCACAGCTGTATTTTAACAAGGTGACAGAATAATGGCTTTGTCTCTGTCGAATTTTTTCAAGCATTCGGACTTTAGGAAACCTTGCAGTAAATGTCTAGCAAGTAGCTAAGAAGTTGAGATTAGTTTTTTGCTCTGGTATTATCTGATAGGCTATCATTATCAGTCACTAATGCCTTTCATGAAATGGACAAAAGGTCCGGGATATCACTCATGTGGCTCTTCTAAAATGCCCTGAGGTTTTCTGTTTTGGTTTGGTTTTGTTTTATCTCTGAGTGTGACAAAATGTGGCAGACAGGAGGGCACCACAGAATACTTCTTAATCATTTCACATATGTTGAACACAAGGTGTTTAAAGATAAGGCTGTGGAAATCAATGCATACATAGATGCTTTTGTCTTACCCTGTGCCAGAAAGTGTAGCACACTTACTAATGCTGCAACTCTACACAGGCAGCTGAGTGCAACTTATTTGATCCTGTATTTACATTGCTACAGTTTATAAGGAAGCAGAGTGGATACATTTGAAAACATGAGGTGAGAATTTTGAAATGAGCGCCAGTTTTGCTTTCGGAACTCGAGCAACAGGGAGTTCTAATTAAGTATGGAGTACAGCACCATCTGTATTGGTGTATGATGCTTCACAACGTACCAAGCTAAAATATACCCTCCTTGTTTATTCTTAAGCAATGAGAAGTTCATGAACCAATGGATGGGATTCTATAGGCTGGGTAAAATCACAATGGATCTCATGTTCTCTCTCCTCTTACTCTCATGGACTTCTAAACTAGCAATTTTTATAAAATAAAGGTGGGACCAGGCATCTGTTGTCTCCAGCTATAAACCATCTCTTTTTATTTACCCTATACTGCTAGATGACCTTTAGTCATCTCCAATCCAAGGCAAAAACATCAGTGGCCTGAGATCAGCTGAAGAAGTAAGGAGTCCTGATTAAGTAATCACCTAATCCCTCCTCTCATCTATCTGCACACCCACTAGAGACAAACCTAATGATGTTGCAGGATAATGGGATCTGCTTTTAATTGTTGTCTATTTTTAGTACAGATTAGGCTGCCTACTACAATGTGAAGGTGCTCCTGTTGAGTAGCCCTGTAGATAGCTGAGCACGTCCCTCAGCAAGCCAGGAATGCAGCCAAATGAAGAAGCATCTTCCCAGAGCAGGCAAATAACCTAATGGCCAAATAACTGCAACTCAGAGCAGAAAAAGCTTCTATCTGTGGGTCTACCCAGCCCTAACCTCTGATTGGAACACATTGGCGCTTATATTTGTCTTAGTCTGCTACTCATCTGCAAATTCGGCAAAGTCCTGATTCTACTTGCCACGTTCACAGGTGTGCTCTTGGCCGTCCTCAGCTTTACAAAACTCCTTTTCCAGCTTCTCCTCCACTCTGCCTTTCCTTTCTTCCTGCCCTGCAATGAAGCCAGAAACTCCCAGGAGTGTCCCAACACCTCTTGGATCAGTGTTCAGATAATTTTTGCCCTTTCTGATACTGCCAACGATGGGGATGTACCTCTGTTTGCCTGCTCTGACAGTTAGAAGTTTATGTGAGAGATTATAGCTGGAAAAAGCAGTCTCTTGAGTAAAAACTCATCACAATAATTAGGAAAATAGGCTCCTACTGTCTTGAAACTTCAAGAGCCTAGTGTTTACCAATTATCTGTTTGCCCAAAACACATTTGACTTATGGCTGCATTCTCTTCGCCTCAGTTACATCCTCCCTTGCCCTTCTCATTTCCATCTCCCCACCCAATGCCACCTCTTGTCCTCAGTGTCTCCAGGAGTTCCTTCTCACTAATTTATCATCCTTCCTAACCGAAATTCAGCATCTCTGATACAGATGAAACCAAACCTAAAAAATCTGTCCAACCCCATTGCAGCTCAGAGATCCTATTGTCCTTTTGAGGTCATTCTGATGTTATGCCCCTTTCTTGCTCCACCTGCCAACTCTGCCCACACAAGGGGCATGGCTGCAGAGGAATACTCCTCTGAGACAAGATAGTCACGTACCCAGTTAAGCCACTGTAAGGACAGCAGCACAACCAACCTACTGTAGCTGTGCTGGGAATTTCACCAGCTCCCACAAACCCTTATCTGGTAAGACCTGCAGGGCACACACTGTCTGCTCTGTTTGTCTTCTGCACAGAGGAGGCTTCAGGCATTGTAGGATCAAAAGTAATTGGTATGGGTAATTCCTTTAGATGCATCAGTACAGGGCATTAAAAACACCTTTCTAGGCTTCTGAAAGTCTGAAGGGAGATAATTATTTAACAAAAGCCCTTCCCCTCTGGCTCAGCCTGTAAATACAGTAATTTCCATATTATTCTGCTAAAGAAAAAGACTTCTACTCTTACATTTGTGAGTAGTTTTCTTCCTTCTGTGGGACTGCTCACATTCATAAAGAAAAAAACAGGTGAAGGTCTCTTCAGCGTCGGTATGACTTCTGATACATATACATTTAAAGACTCCACTAATACTCTCAGCACTGCAGGAAAATGTTATGTCCTACATGTTTATGTTAAATATTTGTTTTTAATGGCTGAGTTTTAAAGAATAAATTAAAATACTAGGAGATAAACAGATAAATACTTTTTTTTCCTTAAAACTGGAAAAGTATTTCAGAAACATTCTTGTACTATTTTATTAGTCCCAAAATGTATCTAGCAGGATGTCAAAGGTGAACAATATTACTAAATATAAAGAAACCATGAAGAAGTTTACGTGTCTAGAACTGAGAGTAGTTTTGGAAGGAAAATGAAATTTTCAAGCTTGAATTGTATCAGAAATATATTTTTTCTTTCAAAAGAAATTCTGATTCTTAGTGCCAAGAGACCAACATTATGTGTAAAGAGAAATCCAACATGTACAGTGCTTGCAGCTGTGAATACTAGTGCTGGATGAACGACCGTACACATAGCTGTAGGTCTCACTGGACTCATCACGTTGTTCCCTATTTGTGATAGTAAATCAAATTCTTTGTCCAGAAAGAGTCACCACTTACTGCTAAATGGAATCATATGATTGTTTCTTAGCCACATGGTATTGACTTCTGTTCACTAAATGGCTGACCCACATTCAGGAGACACGCCTGGGAAAATCACTGCACTTCAAATTCCACAAAGAAAATCAAAGAGAAAGCTTTTTAAGAACAGAATGTGAGAGAGCAAGCTTATTCATGAAAGAAACGTAAGACACTCGAGATATTTTTGTCCAAGTTTTACATCAACACTGCCATATATTTCATTCAATTGCTGTAGACTTCAATATTTTAAGCTATTGCCATCTTCTCCCTGTCTACAGAAATGGAAGGAGGGAATTGCCAGTTCTTCAATATTTTACATTCAGTTTTTTCTTATTATATAAGAGACTCACCAGCCTTCTTTCTCTGGGGCTTCATGGCTTCCTTTCCCCCCTTTTCTAACAAATGACACATGGCATAAGAACTCCTTTTTCCTGGGATTTGCTCCATGACATCATATTTACATAGCGCAAGACCATCTTCACATCACCAGCTCTGCACAGGAGTGTAGTGGTCTTGGACTTGAAATGTTTTTAAAACAATTCCAGATAAAAAGCAATTCTGTAACTGAAACATGTTTTCCATTGTGCGGTATGGTTCTCTGTAGGGTTGACCACAAGCAGGCCAGAATACCATTCAGCAATACATTATTGCAACATACTTTGCCTGACATAGATTTTCATCTTTAATACTCTCTGTGATCTACAAACAAGTATTTTTATACTCCTTTTTTAGTTCCCTGAATCTGTCAGCTCCTAGTAACATAGGTCTTCCAAGCATCCATTCAGCCTCCCTTTTCAGCAGTGGCTTTAGTGGCTCAGTCAGAATCTCTTCCTGCTAACTTTGCAGATACTATTTTCTGAGGTTTTACTTTATCATTCCAGGAATAGAAAAATTGTGAGTAGGATGCACAGCTTCAAAATAGACCAAAAATCATCATTTTTTCAGCAAGATTAACCACTAAGAGGAAAATAGGCTATAACCTCTCACTTTTTGAGAGCTCCCAGCTGTAACAAATCTGATGAGCTCATTAGATTAATATGAGAAACATTATTTTGCTTTAAAATATTTGTGAATACATGACGATGATAGAAGTGATCATTTAATGTTTTCTGAACAAAGAGCACTTAAGAAGTTGCAATACCAATGCAAAACTGAAGTCTATACCCCAGAATACCTGTTACAATGTAATTCAAAGAACGTGTTTGCTGTACAGAGAAAACCAGGAGCCAGGAAATGTCGGGATGGAACCTTGTCAAACACACGCAACTAGGTAAATATGCCTTCGGCTAGTGTAATAAATTGAAAGTGGAATGTCTATGTTTAGTAAACACAGCATTCAGCTAGAATTTGAAATTTTCATTCTCAAAATGTTGGCTTAAAATACACCAAAAAATAACAATCATAGTGCTAACCCATGTATGGGAAACAATTTGGGTACTCTGAGACCAATAGTTTTCTCCTTAACTACAAAAGGTATCTGAAATTGGGGAAAAAAAACCAAACCAAACCAAACCACACCAGACAGACGAAATCATGCTTGTGCAAGGGTGGCCTACAGAAGGAGGAAAGTAGAGACTCATGGATGACACACAATATAATAGGTGCTAAATGTGGAAATCCTTCAGGTGTTTGCCAAGGGCTGATGGACACAGAGACATGTAGAAAAGACCAGACTGAGGCACCAGACCCATTTTACTACCTTTCTGCAGAATACTGTAAACCAGAAGTTTTTTCTGGTGCCCCCAGATTTAAATCTCCATGCCATGATGTATGTTTACTGAAATAACTGAAATAATCACTAAAATAAAAAACCAGAGCAGCTGAGAAATTTAGCAGAGCTACAGCAGCTGGGAATATGCAACACTCTTTTATAAATCCATCATTTGATATTTGCCATTGTACACAATGGCTTCCCTCTGGCTTCTATTATTTTAGTGCTCCCTGTATCATTAACTCCCACTTTTTCTGATTCATACTTTATTTCCTGGAAGAGAATTTTTTTTTTTCTTTCTGAACATCTTTTTCAGTCTAAGTACTTTCTGCATCTTGTCCCCATCTCTGGACCCCATCATCTAAAGGTGTCCCCTTGAAAGGCTCCATTTACTTCAATAAGCCACTCCTTCTTCCACTGAGGTGCTTTTACCCTTCTTGAAATATCCTCCGAAGTGATGTGCTGTGAAGTGAAACATTCCCAATGAAATTTCAAAGCCATTGTAAATCTATCCAAACATAATGTCGTTTTCTGGTGTTCTGAGTTCAGGAATTTTTTAGTATTGAGGTCTGCATTCAAACTTGGAAAAGTAAACAGAAAAAAAAAAAATTTAAAAACCACCTCCACCTCTTAGCTGTTTGTAAAAATAGTTTGTTTCCAAGAAGAAGATAACTGTGACTCTGCACACTGTTCCACCTTTATTCACTACTCCAAGGCTCTGTCCCAGTTGTGTCTACAATTTAAGATAGGCAAACAAGATTGAACTGAAATTCAAATTCACTTTCAAATATATTTGCATATTTATTTCTATGTATTATTATTTATTTCTGTGTCTAGGTATAATGAGAAGGAACTGTAACAAGGGTAGTAAATTAAGCTGTTTGTGTCTTGTTTCTGATAGTCTTAGAGAGTACTACGGGTGGGATTTTAAAAGCCGTGTATAGTGAACTTTCAAGTCTCTCTCCTAAATTTCCATTCACAGTTCCACATTTTGAAGGACTCTGTCTCTTTCAAAAGCTTTCTTTTCCTAGGGTATTTCCTAGTTTGCATGATCAGCTTCACAGAAGTCCTGTAAAAAATAAAAAATCTGGGCATTTCAGAAGGGTAAATGAATTTCAGAGAACTGAGAGGAGGGTGTTTAACTTGACATCTTGTGGCTCACTTATACTGAAAGGTGTAAATTTATAAGAAATCACAAGTGATTCATCTTTTTTTTTGTATGCTAATTTTCATTAACTTTAGGAGAAATATTAAAATCACTTCTTTATACATACATAATAGGTATTTGCTGCATATTTTTCACTTGGATAGAGCAGCAAGCAAATCTGTAGAAGTATATGTCAGGTTGGATGGGGATTTCTGCAACATGGCCTAGTGGGAGGTGTCCCTGCCCACGGCAGGGGATTAGATGATCTTTTAGGTCCCTTCCAACCCAAACCATTCTGTGATTCTATGACATGTATTACATGTATACATCGAAACACTGCAAAATGTATTGTGTATTTTATTCAACCAGCTTCATACAGATTACAGAACATGCTGCTCTTGCCCTAATCTCAAAACCAACATTTTTCTTGATGTTTCATTTTCTTGAAATTTTTTAAGCAGAAAACCCAGCAAAGAATGTGATAATGGAAAATGAAAGTTAGTTTGGTTTTCACTGTTAGATAGTTCCTGTCATAAAAAACTGTGTTAACCACTTTAAGCACTACTGAATTTTTTAAATAATCTATAATGTAGACCATACACTGGAAAAAGACTATACATATACAATAAATTGATTTCTTAGTTGTATATCATCCTAATTCACCCGTTTTCTGATAATTAGCAGCTGTTATCTGACAGACACCATTTCCTACACATGCTTTTGCTCAGGGTTAGTATGAGAAAAGTTTGCTGAATGCAGGACTATTTTTGTCCCAGCAACACTTATGTTGCTATGTGCTCTCAGATTACCGGGCAGATAGGCACACAACGAAGTCAAACAGCTGATCTGTAAAACTGAGAACACTGTGTGGTTTCCTCCACTGGTGCTTGTTTGTGTATAAATATGCACAAACTATGGGTAAGGAAAGGTTATTTTTCTCCAGATAGGCTTGTCAGAGAAAAGACCCACATCCTGCATCCTGTTAAAACCCTCTGTTAAAATGCAGTCGGAACCCCTTACCAAGTTCTGTGAAATCACTCCACAAAGCTGTGCCTGTAACAGTTTGTACTTTCTGTTACACTGAGTAATTTAAAGTTGATTTTGGTGAAGATAGAAGAGCCGTGTGTCGCTGCTTTGATCGTTGCCGTCACAGCAAATCTGGTGATGGCTGCAAATAGAGTATCACTTTCAGTTCAGGTCAGATTGGGGATTCTTCCCAGGTCTTTGCTAAAAACTAGACACTACCTTCTGTATAAGACTGGACTCAGTACCTTTCACCTGCCCTCTCCTTACCTTGAGCCATTGGACTGGCCAGCTGCTGAAATACAAGACAAGCTGTTTCTGCAGGTTATTTAGGATAAGCACCTAAACTTACCAATGAGTGTAGCACCCCCTAAGGCAGTGAAACACACCAATGAGCCTGATGGGCTCTTGCAAGGAAGCTGTGGTCCTTATGTGAGTTGGCCCATACCATCAATATGCAGAAGAGCAGCTTTTACTGCAGCAGGGAGTATAAGACCCTCCACAAACAGCATATATAGAAAAGACAAAATGACCTGTATTAGATATTGAGATCGGTTAGTTTTCTCAACCATATGCCTGCCTTATGATGAATTTGCTGGTTTAGGTATGCACCACTAATGCAGATAAAATTTCTGCATCCTGCCTCAGTTACAGCTACAGTTACAGAAATAAATGTTTGTGTCGTTACCTAACACACGGATCCTACGGCAGTAGGTGCCTCTGGTCTCCGTGCTGCACTCCCCAAAGACACTTCTGCAGAGAGGCCGGAAAACCAGGCATGTTGGGAGCACAGCCTGCAGTGCTCTTGTGCAGGAAGCAGAGCTGGTGGAGGCAATCAACTCAGGCTATCCCTGTTTGCCCTTTCCTGTTCTGCTGGGATATTTGGGACAGCATAGGGCACCAATAAGAGGGTTTTGCATTCCACTAGAGTAAAGGGAGCTTTTTGTAGTGTGCAAGTGAAGTTGGATGAAGACATGTCAGAAGGGGGTCTGAGGCACACAAGATTCCAAACCAAGCAAGGCCTGTCCCACTGCATGTAAAGGGTGACCCATTAGTGTCCACCTTTCTCCTGTAGAAACCTTCCCAGTAGGAGCCTGCTGGGCATTCAACAGCATTGACATCGAGCAACAACTTTGTTGCTGAGTATTTGGCTCCCCGTCTACCATGCTGTAGCCTCCTGTGACAATAGAGATGGGGATACAGCGATAGGGAAGAATGGAAATTCGCTCCACTCCTCTAGTAATGGCAGATTCTTCAGACCACAACACACATTGTGTCCTTTACAAAACCCCATCAGAGGAATGAATACAGCCATGACTGCACTTTCTCCATAACTCCTTTGGGATGCATAGTTTGATTATGGATGCATTCCTCCTTTTGATTAAACCACCCTATTTTGTAACTGTTTTAATTTGCTTTGAGTTTTGTGGTGGAATTCAAGACCTGTTTTTCAGAGGTCTTACTACAAAATGGATATGTGATGATAAACTTTTGTCCTGCTGCAATACAATGTTTCCCTCTTTCTTCCTGCAGATTAAATAAAATCAGGGAAAGACCATAAGTTTCAGGTTCTTTCTTCCAATGAATCTAATCCAAGCCATGACATATGACCTAATTCAGTGAAGCCCTTTATGTTATAACTGGATTCACCCTTACAGGAGAGTCCCTCAAAGAGTCCCCATCTGAAGATAATTGGGTGTCACTGGGAGAAGAAGGTACTAGTCTTCATTTCAGAGGCGTGTTCCTTGGGTTTTGGTGGTGTTGAGTTATATTAGTTCTCTGAACAGGACATATCTTGTATATCAGTTAAGATAAGTATGGAAATGCTGTAACTTTATTGAGGATGTGAAAGAGAAAATCCCAGCTTTGAAATTCTTCATTATTCAAACACATCTCTTGGGCATATTAAAAAAAAATAACTTAGTTCAGACTTGAAACAGGAGGGGAAACCCCTAAAAAGACAGAAAAGGAGAACCTGACATTTGCTTCCTACTCTGCAACTGGACTAATTCTCAGGAAAATGCTATTCAAGTTGGAGAACCATCGGGTTCAACACCAGTTACAGAAGATTACCAAGGGCAGTTGTGCGGCCTACACCTGACTGCTAGTCCCTAACTTCAGGCATCTTTTGGAAATTTTCTGATTAACCCTTGAAACTTCATTTTTTCTTTTCCTCTCCCTGTCCTTTCTAGACTTTTAAATCCTTTCTGGTGCTGTTTGTAGAAGCCAACAACTGAAGACACCAGTTCCACTCTGAAAGCCACCTGTCCTTTCTGCAATGTTAAACAAGACCAGTGGGAGAAAGCAATTATCAGGGACCTGCTCCTGCAGTAAGAAAATGTCAGTCAGCAGAGAAAATTAAAATATTATAGAGTAAAAAGAAGATCACCAAAAGCAGATGAGCCTAAGGGAGAAAAATACCACTTTGATCTAACATACTTTTTAATGTCAGTCATACACAATGTGATGGAAGAGTTTAGTCTCTCATCATCATTTTATTATGTTTCTGTTAAAAGTATGCAAATACAAGCCTATTCAAGTACATGCTAAACAAAGATCACACCTACATTTAAAAAATGAACAAGCCTAAAGAAAAAGAGATATATACATTTTATTTTAATGATTACACTTTGTATACACTTTTTGATTGGTTGGTGTCAGGGAAATAAGTGATGGGTTAGAAAAATTTCCCTGATAACGTGAACCTCAGAAGCACTGGAAATAGAGGAAGAGTTTTGATGTTATGTATAAAATTCTGGATGACTTTGGGGAGTTGAGTAGTAGAAAAGGAGAGATACTTAGCAGTAGAATCTGTGTGTTTGGTGTACATCACAGTCACCAGCTACCGAAATACCAGCACTCTCTTCTGACCATAATGAGGCAAATGAAGCTGCAAAAAGCATTTGGCAAAATGATGTTAGTTGGAACAGCAACGGGGAAAATCAACCCGCCTGACTTTGAGAAGAGTTAGATTGTATGAAATGGATTACATGATATGATTGCATGCAGTTGCAGGGGCTTGTGTTCCAAGAAACCTGGATCTGTTTGTGGAAATCAAAACTAAAACAAGATTGAGAAGACAAGTGCTACTTATTGAAAATATGCCTTGCAGCAAGATGTGAATTGTTATGTTTGCAGTAGCCTGAAAGCTATTATTTATTCAGCTTTTTTATAAAATCAAGAAGCAAGGACTCAGAGAGTCCTTTGTCTGTACACATCAGCTTTGCTTCATTTTCTGTAATCACTGAGAATCTTTACTGATGCTGAATCAGAAGGTTTAGGAACAGGGAGAAAAAAAAGATACTTTCCTGTTTTGTTGATAACTGGATAAAGAAAAAAAAAAAAGGGTATTTGTGAGACAGGGTGGTAAAAGGATGAGCTACAGGCCTGAAATTATTCAGAAGCAGTGGTCATTGGCAAGGCAAATGCTGCACATTTATCACAAAGCTGTGCACTTCTAAGCAGGATCTGGTGATAAGTCCGTGCTATCACAGCAGGTCTGTGTGTTATCTGCTGCAGAAGGCTGCACCACTCTCCAGCCTAAGTGCTGACTGGCAATATGCAATCAAGTCTTGTGACAAATACTCAAAAAGGATATACCAATTACCTTAATGGAAAGAAAACTGTTTCCATACATGATTTAGCTTTCATGCTATTTGTATACAGGGCCTGGGGAGTGTGAAATGAGTCATGGGTAGCTTCTTTTTTAGAAGACTGTTGAATAAGTTATTAGACAGGCAGCTACTCTCAGGCCAGTGTATTGGCCTGAGGGAATAGGTAAACACAAAAATAAAGAATGAAGGGATGAAGGGAGAGAGAGCAGTTGCTCACACAATACTGTCCTGCTTCCAGGCAAATAGACTTACTAGTGTCTTAAATTTCTTCCTCTAGTAACAGACTGAGGGCTGTACTGAACTTTAAAGGCCTTCATTAGTTGCTAAGTTATGCTGAGACCAACCACAGTGCAGCTATTCAACAGAGATATTTCATTATTTTGTCACTAGACTGCTTAACATCTCTGTACCAGAAACAAAAAGCCCCAAAGACCAAGCACAAATTAGAGCTGTTAATCTTTAGGACAGCTGATCTTTCTGAATATTCTGGGACAGACATCTTTTTTCCTGGTACTAGTAGAGATTGGTTCTTTAGAAGTCCCTCTTGTATCAATAAGAACTATTTGATCGTTTCCTTTAAATAAGAATTTTTTTCATAACTGTATCAAGCTCAGCCACATGGAATTAGCTGGTATTTGTTCATTCTTGAGGATTTGCCTCTCCTAGCAAAGATATTCTTGCCCAAGATTACTGACTAGCCAGCTATGCAGCCGTTCAGAAACATGCAAGAATCCGTGTAGGAAAAGGGAGATTTTGCTGCACCGAAGAGCCTGTGGACAGTTGGGAGGTTACATCCATTTAAAATGATGATGTCTGCAGCAAAAGGAGACCTTTTCTTCAGTAGCTTTGTTCAAGCAACCAAACAAAATTATTTATTTTGTATTAAATAGTATGACTCATATCAAAATTGGTTTGATTTGATTGCAGTCTGTCTCCCAGTCCATGTATGCCTACTCCAGGAAAAGCAGCAGCAAACATAAGGGAGATTATTATTTCTCTGTTCCACCATTTCCTGTCAGTCATCAACATGAAAATAAAATTGTTACCCACCATAAATAAGTTAATATCAAAATATGGTCACTGAAAGTGGACTATATGGTGCTTTCAACACGGAGGAAGATTATGCTTCAGTCATATTTGCAGCTGTCTGATAATAGCTACCTGACAGAAAAAAACACATAGATTTCTCTGACCCTTTCTCCCTCCAAAGGTCTTCCCCCCAGTATCTGTTTTTCTGAAGTCTCATCACGTTATAAATGCCACCTCAGAGCTCTTTTTGATTACTGCAGTAGGTCATCAAAAGTTAGACTTTTTTAAAGTTTTTGTTTTCAAGCTTATTTGTGGCAAGAGAGGGGACAGGGTATGAAATTGCCAGTGATTGAATTTCACCATGAGGAAAGTATGCAAGGCCATTAAAATAATAAAAAAAACGCCACATTCAATTCCCTCTGCACAATATGAGTCTCGTCACTCCAACATGGAATATGGCCACACAACTATTTCCCTGGGTAGATACAAGCTAGATGTATCTATCCACCAACCTCATAATCAGAGTTTTCTGGTCCTCAACTGAGTGATCTGGTCTCCATCTCACTTTTTGGCATGAAACAAGAATCAGGAAAGTGAGAGAGACTGGAAAGCGATATGAAGTGATGAAATAGAGTGTATGTCATTGATAAAAATCAATTTGTAATTATACCCAGTAGTAGCTTCTATTGTCCCTCCAGGGTCTGTATTGGTACCAACCCTATCTAGTATCTTTATCAACAACATAGATAGTGGGATTGAACGCACCTTCAGCAAGTTTGAAGATGACACCAAAGCTGAGTGGTGCAGTTGATTCACTGGAGGAAAAGGATGCCAGCCAGAAGAGCCTTGACAAACTTGGGAAAAGGACCCATGCAAAGTTCAACAAGGCCAAGTACAAGGTCCTACATGTGGTTTGGGGCAATCCTCAGTATCAGTACAGACTGGGAGATGAATGGATTGAGAGCATCCCTGGGGAGAAGGACTTGGGGTACTGGCAGATGAAATATTCAGCAGGAGATGCCAATGTGCTCGTGCAGCCCAGAAAGCCAAACATGCCCTGGGCTGCGTCAAAAGTAATGCAGCCACCAGGCTGAGAGAGGGGATTCTGCCCCTCTACTCTGGTCCCAAAAGATCCTACCTGTAGGACTGCATCCAGCTCTGGGGTCCACAGGACAAGAAAGATGTAGATCTGTTGGAAAGGGTCCAGAGGAGGGTCATGAAAGTTTTCAGAGGGGTGGAACACCTCTCCTATAAAGAAAAACTGAGAGAGTTGGGGTTGTTGATCCTAGAGAAGGGAAGGCTCTGAGGAGGCCTTAGAGCAGTCTTTCAACATATAAAGCCTTATAAGAAAGGTGGAGATGTTTTACCAAGGCCTATAGTGAGAGTAAAAGGGGAAAAAGGTTTAAACCAAAAGAGGGTATATTTAGTTTGGACATAAGAAATAAATTCTTTTTATGATAACAGTGGTGAGGCACTGGAACAGGTTGCCCACAGAATCTGTGGATGCCTCATTCCTGGCATTGTTCAAGGCCAGTTTGGATGGGGCTTTGAGCAACCTGACCTGGTGAAAGATAAACTCATAAAGCCTATGGGGTTGGACTAGATGAAATTAAAAGGTTTTTTCCAGCCCAAACCATTCTTTGATTCTGTGATTCCGTGATTCTGATTCAATTAGTACAAATTGTTCCAGGATCTCAATCTCTGGTGTGACACATGACAGGCTGCTATATCTGATCAAGAGTTCCTCAAGAAGGAATTATTCACAAAATAACACACTAGAAATTTGTCAAATATTACTAGTAAAATTCAGTTCATCTCTACACTCAGCCATGCCTGACAAGACTTCTAGGAATTTTATTTCATTTATTATACTTATTCATTTTCATATATCTGTGTCAGAAATTCAAATAATGTCAGCCTGAGATGAAGAGTTTTTATTAGAAAAAGGAACATCTAGAGCAGCTTTATTCAGTATCTTACTCTACTCCATATTTCTACTGAAACATTTCTTTCTTCACACATCATAATTTATTTCTTTCTTATTCTTTCGGCACCTCTAATTTTTAATCAATATTTTCACTGGAAATGTTATTGCTGCAGAACTTCCTGTTGAGATCATATTAGGAAGCAAAGGGAGTGTCACAGAGGAATACGCACTCATATTTTTGATATCACCTTTCTCCTTTTAATTTCCTCTCTATTTGTATGGGAGGAAGGGGAGAGTCCAGAATCCAGCATCTGAAACACTTGCTGGATTATCTTCCTGTCGTTCGCTGCTAACACATGATTCTTCCCTTCATGCCATCAGCTAGTGTTTTGCCAAGCCATCAAAGACCCAAACAGACAAACATTCTTCTCAGGAAGACTCATATCTCACTATTGCAAAGGCTTGTTTCATGCTTAGCCAAAATAGTCCTTTTCAAGGCCTTCCATGTCGTTCTATCAAATAGTAACACCCAAACTACTTTCCTTCCTTGGGATTTAACGGCCTTCAGCCACACACAGGTTTTTGTGAGAAAGCAGTTTGTTTTGTGAGCATCATGCACAATTGTTGCGCCATATGGTTTTTCCAGAAACAGAGTAAAGTTTTAGCCCCAAAATGTCACAATCTTTGTAGACAGCAAAAAAAAGCCTTTAAGAACAAAAACGTGCAGGCAACCTTCGCTATTGGCTTTGTTATAAACTTCAGCACCACAGGAGTAAAGGGTTGTGAGAGCTTGTATTTGCACAGACCTTTGAAGATAAAAGTGTTGAAAATTGTTATATATATATACATATATTTGTGATGGCTAGGTAGATGAACCCTGGACAGGAGTCCCTAGAGCTGAGAAGCCACTGTCTGAACTTACCGTGCAATAGCTGTTTGTTACACGAAACGGGATTTCCTCAATATCCATTGGGCATTCTTTTCTTATTTGTGTTCCAGTTCGAGTCTGTATATGACATGTTTAAAAGCTCACAGACAAACGTGTGTGTGCATATATGGGCATTTCCTACTGTCATTTTCCAGTATTTCCAAAAAAAGGCAATACTAAAATGGACATAATATTAGGAGTCTATAGAATTTAGTAATTTCATCTGAACAACAGTCCAACAATTTTTAAATTACTTTCAAGCATTTCTTTTTAAATTAATAAATTCAAACTCAACTCAGGACATGACAAGAAATGGGAACACACAATTACAATGTAAACTGTACATATTTCTAACCCTTTCTCACATAACTAGAGGAAAGGGAGAAGTATTTCAAAATCAATATAGTTACATTTACTGTTACCAATTCCATAGTCCTTAATAATAATAATAATAATAATAACAATAATAATTATAATTATAATTATCTAGTCCTTGAAGTGTAGCTTTCCTGCTTGTTTTCTAGAAAATCATGCTAAATATTTCTTGCAAAAAAAAAAATCTGTAGCGATCTTTCTTTCAGAGTTACGCTCTTTTAATACCTGTTAATATCATCTTTAGGAGATAAGAGCCAGTTCCTCATTGGAAGGGTTAGTGTTTCAGAAGTTAACTTCTAGCAAGGCTACCTCCCTTCTTCTCAGCTAATACATGGCCAAAAAATTCCTTAATACATTTCTCATTTTATTTTCAAATCAAAAAGTAATTTTAATGTGGTAATTCCTATAAAAGGAATGATTTTCTAATATTGTGAAATTTAATGTATGAGAGAAGAGTAAAAGCTCCTAGTTTGCATCACTCCTACACATCTGATAGAAAATTCCCATCCATGACTCACATGTGGTACAACACATGCAATCAGCCCACATGATTACTGTGAATCTTGTGTCACCGAGGGAAGTATGGGGCTTTCCAGATCACTACTGCAATGCAAGCGACATTTTAGAGTGATGAACTATTATTTCTGTCAATTCACTTGCATCAAATTTTAGACAGCACAGAGATTGCAGGCAGAAACTTCCTAAGGAGCAAGAGCTTCTGGCAACTGATAGAAAGCAATGCGATGTGCAGACAGTGTGAGCAAATACAAAAGGTGTAAGGACATTAGGAAAAGGATAGGATATACTGCAGAGAGTGAGTTTACAGCTTCTTCAGTCCCCTGTACACAAGCCACTGATACATTAGAAAGCATCACAGCTAAGTTTGTGTCCTCTTACAAGTTCCCTGTTGTAACGTTCTTCCCCTCAGAACTGTCCTCACCGCTGTCAACGTCTATTTTTACCCACATTTACTTGTGCAAGTTAGAACAGATATTCATTGAAACACCATTTGAGGTATCATAAACTGGATAAAAATGTTATGATGAATTAATTTCATGAGAAAATGCCAATCCCTCAAAACCAGAAGGTGTTGTGCAGGGGTGTTAGCCTCACAGCCTCCTGGCAAGCATTGTGTCATGATGACATTAGACAGGACTTTGAGCATCTGTGAGCCTAATGCTAGAACTGCGTCAGGCACCTGAAGATTTTCAGAGGCTGTCCTGTGCAGCTTTCCAGACTTCTGTTCCCTTTCCAATGGCAGTAAGTCCCTGGGATTTCAAACCCTCCTGAACTTTTTGCTTCTCCTGCTTGTGAAGGGAGGCCAGCAACCTTGGAAACCCTGACTCATGCCAAGGCTCGAGGTCTGTCTCCCATGCTCATTGATCTTGGCTCCTGGACTCATTCCTGGATGATTCCAGGACTAAGATGAGCCTGATTGTCTTATTGACTTTGATTTTATAGCCAAGAGATGCAGTGCTTGGCTTTCTTCTCTCACTTTCACTACAGACTTGCGAAACCAGATGATTTATAAATTCTAGTTTCCCACATGTAGGCATCTTCATTTTTTGTTTCAAAATGGATCGCTCTTGGTCAGCAGGTCTGCACAGCTGGGTTGAGGACAGCTTAGCTTTATCTTCAGATCCATCTCTGTAAAGCCCCAAGTTTCTACAGGCAAAATCAGCTGCTCTGCTCACCTGATCCAACCATCTCCTTCTGTGTTAAAGGACCTACGCAAAGAGATGCTTCTGACAGAAAATATTACATCTATATGTTTTTGCCAAGAAAAGTTACACCAAATTATCCTTGATATCTGTCAACCTTGTGCTCTATGATTCAATATGATTTTCTCTTTGTACTGATATTCTAGGGTTGGAGGGCTTTTAGGTCATGATGATGCTATGCCTGCTCATCTTGGTATGCCAGCTAATCTCAGCAGACACATGCCTTCCGCACAGTGGTAAGACTTGAGTTACCAAGATGAGCAGGCATAGCATCATCATGACTTCAATTCACAGGTCCAACTCCCCTCGATACATAAGTGACACTTAACCAACCAAACAAAATGCCAGCTTTAGGCTTCACCACCAAGAATTTCAGAAGACATTGCTGAATGATCCCACACCTCGCTCTCCCCAGCACGAAGTTAACTTGCACCTGCAGTGAGGACTGGATCAGGGCAACAGAGGAGCAGCTGTTTCCCAGTTATGTGACTGGGAGCACATACTGCAGCAGATAGTCATAATGGCAAAGTTGCATTTCCTAATCCCAGCGAATTCACCTGTGAATAGAGTACTACAGGTATTTTCCATTATCCCTGCTGGAACCAACAGAGCAGACTGTGAGAGAGAAATATATAATTATTCATTCTTTAAGATTAAACCAGTCAAAATTTGCTGTTCCTCCATTAAAACTCAAACCAAAAAGAGCTCTGAAAACTCCAGAAACCTGCACATTTCCAGTAGCCTCATCTAGAACAAGCCTCACAGATCTGCTGCAAGGTGTCTGGGAGAACTTACCATTACCACCCTACTGCAGATCACTAAACAAAACCAGTTAGCCCCGAACTTCCCTTCTTTTTTGAGTGATTCTCTTTCATTGCTTAAAATGGCCTGGTCAGACATCAAAAAAATAGTAGTAACAGAACCGAAAATAACTCTAAGGGAAGTCAAACTGATTATTGCTAAGGTTGGTTGCAGGTGCTAGTTCTGCACCAGCTGCTCTAGTTATTGTGTTTATTAGCTTTAAAATCATAATTTCCATTTTTTAAATTTTGACTTCAGTGAAGATCAACACAAGGAAAGGACGGAGTGTATAAACTCTAGGCATGCAAGTCATACTACCTTAAAATAGTTACAAAATTTCTTGCAGAGATAAGACTTTATGCAAATTATATGTTACACTGAACTGATTGTATTTGCATGCAGATGATAAGCTGAAACACACCACTGAAATCTCTGCCTGCTTGCACACTCACAGCAAGGTCATTTTGATAGCTGAGTACCTGCTGTGTCTTTTGTGACACACTGCATTTATTTGAATGAGCACAACGTTTTCCTCTGAGGTAAGTATGTTCTCAAGGTAGCATTCCCTGACTTTTGATGGTTTCCTTCTAGTGCTTACTTGGTGTTATCATTGCAGAGAAAGCTCATGTACCCTCTAATAGCATGTTCAACACAAATTCTGCTCTTTCTAGAACTGCAGCTTGCCTGGTTAGGACTGGACACTTGTCCTGAATAAACTCAATTACAGCTTTGCCCAGGCCTTGACTGGAACCATAACATCGGGGAAAGGACCCCCCATGGCTGTAACACCTATCAAATGATGTTATAAGAATAATTGCAGGCAAATAAGAAGGTCCAGACACTCCAGTGTGAACATCAGTGTTAGCATTAGTAGTGTCAAGCAACAGACAGGCCTCACAGAGTGGGAGAGAACCAGGTCAACACAAAAGTGCACATCCCAAATATTACCCTCATTTCCAGTAGTCAGAAGCTGAGTAGCTCTTACAGCATGAGATGTATTATTCACTTTTCTTGTCTAATAATTATAATAATTCTGGAAATTCTAGCTGCTAATTTTTTTCCTTAGTTCTTGCTAAACTACTCTGTGACAGCCACTGTCAGGCAGTATTTACTTGCGTATCTTGGGAAAAGCATATCCTTTTGATTTACTGTCTTTTAATCTCACGTACAATCTCTCCCTTTTTGTGGTTCTGGGCTGGCAGACAAAAGGCTTCTACCCTGCCATCCTACATGCCAGTCTGGAAGTTTGTATGGTCCCTCTTCCCTCTAAGAGTGTGACTGCAGTCTCTAGGGCACTCCCATACAACCCACTTCTTCATCCCAGGGAACAAGGGACAACTTGCTCATGCAGTAAACACGTCTCCTGCTGTGCTTGTGACATCCCAGCACAGACCACCAAATTCTTCCTATTACCAGCCTGATAGAAAAGGTGAAGGGCAGCGGTTCCTGCTGCCTGGGAAGGGCGAGGAAAAGATAAAGGAAACACTGATCTGAACTACAGGCAGGATTTAATCCATGCTAAAAAGTGTGAAGTATGGAAAATATGTCTCAACAAGTCACAAAGACAGAACACACAGTTATTAGTTCATCCAAACCAAAGTAAAATTCCCCATCTTCTCAGAAGGACTTTGTTTGAGACAGCCCTGACCTAACTAAAAGGGCACTTGTGAGACGCACTCCTTACACAGTAAAAATGTCAAGGCTCCTCATGCTATGCAAGTATGACCAAAATAGATCAATATTGCAAATGCTGTCTCCCAAATTGCCATCATTGTTTACATACAGTTCTGATATACTCTCGAGAATATAACAAGTTGTAACAACCATCTTTTTGATGCTAATGATTTCACAGTTTGATACAAGATGTTATGCTGACACAAGTATCTGTCTTCCTGTTATGTACTAGTCAGAGTGTTTTGCAAGAAAGGACGCTGCAGCAGTGAGAGTAGCCAACAATTCTTTTGGCCTACCTGACTCTATTAATTTCAAGTTTCCAATAACCAATACTTGGCACTTATGTCAGCTTTCAATCAGTCATTTCAACTAACACAGAGAATCCTTTAGATTTTAAAGATGCTATGAAACTCCTGCTGAATACACACATGCATTTTATAACTATCAAGAAAAATCGTTATAGATAGTTGCCCACAAAATACTATGGCTCTTTAGAAAGCAATAATTTAATGACTGCTCTGCTACTAAATTCCTCAACATCTCCCAGCAGAATAGTTTATTTTGTAGTTGGTTTTTGATAGGTTTAACATTACTTTGGCACTGTTTTTCCTCATTTCCTATTTGTGGAAATATAAATATAGTGTCTTCAATTTCCTTACATGTGAAGAATCTGATATAGTAAAATGCTCTTGCATGGAATCTAATATAGAAAAAAGTGTTATCAAACAAACATTAGGGTCTGCCTTGAGCGTTAACTATAGCACTATTACTAGATTATAGTAATCCAGTAGCTTCCCACTGAGACACATGAGCTTTGCTGCCTCTCTCCTCTGGCTCCTTTGATAAAGACCAGCCTACTATTTCATTTGAATTTACTGGAACTACTGCTATGCTTAGTCTTAGATACATAGCTGCACACTTGACAGAGTGAGGGTTTTGTTGCTAGCATGTCTTACCATTAGGACAGGGTATGGCAGATACTCTCTGCTGAACCCCAGAGTGTAAGGAAGGACATGGCTGAAGGAGTTACAAGATTACCTGTGAGATGACCACCCATATTCAGAGACATTGACTGGATCCTGGCAGCAGAGGACAGAGTGTTTCTGTGGCAACTTTGCAAGACAAAGATAAGCTACATGTAGCAAGAGATCTAACACTTTTATAGTGAAGTAGCTCTGTGCACACTGAAGACAAAAAGGGACAAAAATGCTGTTTAGTGATACTAGTCAAAGGCAAAATGTTTCCACAGAAAATGGACAGAGGTGGAAAACATTGCTTGGCATTTTCCAGCTCCACTTCTCCAGCACCATGAACCTTAAGTGAAGTGCAGGCAAGGGACGGGTTACTGCTTTCTCAGCTGTTCACACAAAAGGACGTTTTGCACCTGTTCCCAGTGAATGAAAGTTTGCTTTGTGTAAAAGCAGTTCATCACCCCAGCCTTGGAGTCCAGGGGGGTGGTGGAGCAGCAAAGCCCAGGCGTGTTCTGGCTGGAATCAGCATTCTACCAAGGAAGAGGAAGGCTGAAGGGCAGGTCTGCTGCAATCAAGTTTCATTAGCTTTAACGTGTAAACATGCCGCCACCTGAAGTTTGATGTCATAACAAATGCAAACACCAGGGATAGTCTGCTAAACATAAGCAAGAGAATGTGTATTTTTCACTTAATCCTAGCTCTGTTTAGTTTACTGTATTTGCTTAAGGCTGGAGTAATTTTCCTATCTTCCACTGAGGTATTATTCAGAAAAACCTGCACTACACTGACCCTGTGTAATTATAAAGCAGTGTACTTGGTGCTTCCTTTGATGTTCTCTTAGATCTACATCTCCTAAACTGTTATTTGTTTCAAACATTGCCATTAGGTTTGTGCCAGGCCCTCAGCCTGGGTAAATGGGTGTAGGTCTATGGGATCTCAGGTGAGCCCCAGAAGTTCATGCCAGTGGAGAGTATCTGGGCTGTCCTGGAAAAGTCAATTCTCGGGTGATGTAGTTGTGACAAAGGCATGGACTGTGGCAAGACCTGAGAAAACAAGAGGCTAGGCTAGTATTTCTATATTAAAAAATAAAGAAAAAATAGAATTAAAACCAAAGTCACATAATGAAAATAGCAGCTTCTCCTCTCCTCATGTCAGCTGGTGACCCAGCAGTTTAAATGCTTCTCCTCCACACAGGGGTCACAACCAGGGCACATGGGCCATTCTTCTGGGCCAGCACACAGCAGTGGGATAGATCTGGATTTCCTCTACATCTTCACCCCTCTGACCTTCTGAATATCACCTCCCACCCCCACTTTAATCCTTGAGTCTTTACTTTAGAGCTTATAATAAATCAATAGACAGTAGAAGAAAATCCCTGTGGGAGCAGCAATTGTGGTCCTATTATAAAAGCTTAAATTCCCCACCTGCCACTTGACCAGCAAAAAGCTTGGACTCCCCACTCCAGTTCAGATTATGTAAAACTATTTAAATCCTGAGTGACAGTAGTTATGAAGACAGCTGTTGGACCCTCCAACTGGGGGTGGCAGGAGCAAATGCTGTGGAGTCCAGTAAGAGCTGTCTTTCTATTCACCCTTCCTCCCAGAGACCCTTACAATGCCTTTGTTTTCTTTTGATTTTCTTTTTTATTTTC
>VZRR01011338.1:105107-274314 GCA_013398015.1 Oreocharis arfaki
TTTTCCCTTTTTTTTGGGGGGGGGGAGGGGTTCCAGTGGAGGGAAACAACTAATCAGTCAAAGAAGCAAAGAAGTAAAAAATGTCCAACCCCAAAGCTCTCAGAAACGTCATTTAAAAGCAGAGACTGATTCAGAGACAGTTCTTCTCACACTCACACACACCCTCCACCCCCATCAGACAATCCCCTTCCTCTCCCCACCATTTCTGAGTCGTGTTACTTGTCACAGAGAGTGGCAGAAGATGGTGGGGTGAGATGCCATGTGAACCGGTCATTTGTCAACACCACTCAGTCTGACATATTTCTGAGAGGAAGTTTGCACTAGAATGATGCTATCATGTTTTCAGTCAATCAAACGTAGAGGCACTCGTCTTCAGCTCACTAGAACTCTGCCATTGTCAGTATGACCATTCTTGGTGGTATTTCAAACTACTGTTTGCCAGGGGGTTGAAATTCAGGAATGCAAAGTGGTTTCCCATGACAGTGGTTACTGCGCATTAGGGAAAGCTAGAGCAAGAATCCCAGCCACTCACAATCACTGTGAATTGTGAAAGCCCTGTTAACTTCCCTGTGTTCATTGGGTTCTGAATGCCCATACAATACTCCTGCCCATGCAGGAGTAATTGGAGAAGCCTCTCTGTTTAAACCTCTTTCTTACAAAGACTGGGCTTCTACAGAAGTCAATAAAGAATGTTTTATTACTGGGAGGTGAATCAGCCCCATTAAGTTTTGCTGAATGTGCAATGTTCATTTGACCTGCATCGCATCTGAGAACAGCTCTAACAATATGATGGATCAGCATTTGATAAAGCCTCCAAGATACGTAACAAAAACATGCACCAGACATGCCTACTGCATTATGACCACAATCTTTCAACCTTCTCTTTAGTTCTGATCAAGAGCCTATTTCTTATCTTTGTTGTATTTTTACAGTTACATTTCTCATGTGCAAACCCTGGCCTTTAGTTTCCTTTTTTGGCAACACAGAGATGCCATGAAACGGCATCCACAGGAAAATTGGAGATCCCCCTGCTGTACTGTTGCACACAGGTCCAACTCAGACCCTTTCCTCCAATAAAGTTTCAGGCTGATGTGCAGTGCTGGCCTTGGCCGTAGCCCTCATATTCCCACTCCTCCCAAACCAAGATGAGGTTTGATTCATGTAGCATCTAGTTATCATAAAGGAAGGTGCCTTACCCCCTCCCAGCCTAGTCTTCTGAGAGAGCTTGGATGAACTCCTGCTGCATTGCCTGATGTACAGAGACTGCAGAAGGTCAACTGAGCCCAACTGACTTTTATATGGCTAAGATTAAATAAAGCCCCTCCAGGCCAGAGGGGTCACGAACCTCCAAAGTTCATACCAGGATTTCAACCTGCCACAGAACTGAAAAAAAAAAAAGGAGAATTGGTTTCTTTTAGCGTCTTTAATTCTGCTAGCATCCAGAACATTAGCTAACGTATTCACAGTTGCAAATGTCTCTATTAAAAAGTTATACTTCTGAATGAAACTTTCACAGAAGAGCAGGGAAAAAAAGAAGCAGCGGCAAACACGAGTTCTGATGTAAAGAGGATTGCTCTGCAAAGTCTTCCATTTGATGAAATAAAGTTATATGATTAATTTTAAACATCAGGCTTTGTGCCACTGTATTATCATTTACATAACAATAAATACGTCTTTCTGATTGGTTCTTGTCTATGAATTTTGAGCTATTGGTTGGACAAGCAGAACATGGATACCCCCTAAAATGAACAGAACCCTCTCAATTTAGAGAGACTGTCAGTTTCCTTTGCAGGAGTGAGAAATATCTAGTGCAAGTCAAAAGGAGAATGGAAGACACACAATCATTCACAGAAATAATTCTGCTATACTGCATTCATAGCTAATTATTTGGCCGTGTGAACAGCTCATAGATGCAGATGTCAATCATAAATATTTATGCACATGGCAAAAAAGTAGCATGTAGAAAATGTTTATCTTTCCCTGATTTGCCTTGTGAAAATAAACACTTTCATTTTTTTGTTTGCCTTTTTTTCCTGAGAAACATTACTGTAATTTATTTAAAAGCTCCATAGCAGAAAGGACGTGGGAGTCACTATCAGGTTCCAGCTCTGCACCACTATTTGCCACCAAAGAATGTATTCTATCAAGTCTGGGGCAATGAGAGAGAAGAGGTAAAATTTAATTTGAGGAATGGATCTTTGAATGGGTAATTCCCTTGTGAGTTCAAAGTACCCAGGTTTTCCCCCGCCTCAGAGAGACTCGGTAACAGTTTCCGAGTGGTGCTGCCAATGGGTGTGTTCTCGATAAACATTACAGTTCTTCCCACAAATATTTGGGACAGAGTGCCCCCTGCCACTGACATCAAGAGACTGTCCCAGGCAACTGGCATGTCCTGGGATCGTGCTCAAACCCCATGTTTAACACAGCAGATATGTTAAATGGAGCGAAGTTGGCAGGTTAAGGTCAGTCCCCAGAGATAACGTTATCATGATAGCCATTTGTCACTAGTGGGAGCAAACACAGGCATGTATCAACTCCTTCTTTCCACAGCTTTTGCCAGAACCTGATAGGAAAAAAAAACCACCAGAACTTTAGGAACCAGGGTTCTTGCTACCCTAATTTATTGACAGTGTTATGTTTGATTCCACAGTACGTCCTGCTATCTGTCCTGTAGCACTAGCAACGTAGCAACAGCTTTAACCCGAGGAACCTCAGGAAAAACCAAACCAAGTATGTAAATTTTCCCATTCATGCTGCAACACCATCCAGATCTGGCTCTGTGCATTACCCAGAACACGAAGCTATACAGTTTTAGTCTTTATCAAGTCCTTCATTCTTTCCTCTTGAACTATTCCAGACTTCAACACACTGAGTTCAGAGAAAGTTCAAGCTCACTACTTACACCAGGAGGGATGAAATCTCTAGTTTCCATTTCACAGGGATCATTGCAGGTTCACAGAGTGGGTAAAAGGGAACACCTAATAGTTGTGTCAGCCTGACACTCACTGCATGCTGTTCAGCCTCCTCGCTGCACTCCTTGCACAGCTGGGATGGAAATCATTTGCAAGTAGAAATGTTTGGCACATCAAAGCAATGCTGCCAAGCTGGTACGCCTAAAATGTTATCTGTCCTCTCTTGTCTACGTTTATTTGCAAAATCCACATTATCTTTTCGATATAGAAGTGTTTTCTTTCCAGGCACAGCTTGGAGTGAATATTTTTTCTAGGTCAGTATCAATGTCAGATTGTTAACAGTCTTAATCTGGTGAGTATGCAAGTGAAAAGCAAAACAAAATGCCAATAAACATAAAAGGGGGAAAGGGTGAAGACATCTTAGGGAAGGAATAATTTGTTTGGACTTGCAGAACATTATCAGAAATTACTATGAGAAAAAACAAATTTTTGAAAGTTAGGGAAATTGTATACCATGTACATTCTCAAATCTAGGCTTCAGATCTCACATTTTTAAAAAGGTATAATGTATTGGTTTGCTTTATTGACTTGGTTTTGGTCTGTGATAAACAATGCATCATATACAAGCCATCACCCATTACACTACAGAGTATACTGGGGGGGGAATAAAGAAGGAAAGTCTGCATTCCTTCAGATGGAAATGTTTGCAATAAACAAAAGATGAGAGAATTTTCACTGAACAGTGTGTTCCCAACATTAAAAAGTGCAACATTTTTTTTCAGTCTTCAAGTCCCGCTGAGACATTTGCTTCAAAAAGAAACTGGCAGTAGCAACAATAACAGAGTACTGCTGCTGAATTAACACGCTATTTAATTTGATGATTTAAAACATGTTGTACAATTGAAAGTTATCCCTTTGGCTTTAGAAGATAAAGCGGTGAATCTTTATCACACCAGTGTAAGCAGGAGCACATCCCTTTCTGTTTGCCCAGAGAGCAGGGTCCAGCACAGGGTGTGCAGACCATGGCAGAAGTGAGGGCTGGTCATGGGAGGGCTGGAGTGACTTTCAGCCCACGGATGGTGCCGCCCTTGTGCTGGACCTGCAGGTGCTGCCAGCCTGACAGTGGGAAGGCTTGCCCTTTGCTGGGTACAGACAGTGCTACAGGTGAGCAGCCAGCTGTACGTTTTGCTCCCTCTCATTGCCTCTGACCGGTGCAATATGGTTGCCTGGCTCTGTGGCATGCCACAAAGAGCAAACAAAATCTGTCCTGATCTTTCCTTCATCTCATCCCTTCCCTTCAAATCAGATAGATCTTGTAACCACATTTGGGTGGCAGGTTTGCAAAATTGTAGGCTCCCTAAGGCAGAGCCAGTGTGATCCGATTTGCCTGTACAGGACCCAGCAGAATGAGGCCCTAAACCTAATTTTCAGCCTCTAGGCACTACAGTAATATCACTAATTTAATACAAATGACAATGAGAGGAAGGGACATGCTATTCAGAAGACCGACTTCCCATCCACAGATGCTTGGCAGGACTTCAGATTTGCATTTAGGGAGTGCATAGGCTTTGCTGAAATGGCCATTCTCTGTACAAATATGCCCCCAGGCAGCAATAAAAAGAAACAGATGCAGATTAACACTAACAAATCACATACCCATTGCACTATACATGTAACCTAATGCATGTGAATAGTCCTACTGGGTTTATATCTGTTACAGACTCACAGCCTTGTTGAAGGCATATTGAATCTCTCTCTCAGCTCCAACTCTCCCCAAAAGCAAGGAGTTTGGCAGCAAAGGGAACACTGCCCTCGCAGAAACTGGTGGACACCAGAGAAGGGCAAAGTGGAGTAGAGCCGCCTTCACTTTACCTAACAAGCTCTCAGGATTTGAGGCATCTTGTGAAAAGCTGCTGTCTCTACTCCATCTGCCTACCATGGGGAGATTGAGGGGATAAGATGATTCATTCATCCCAATACCTAAGGCACCTGTAATAAATCAAGGGTGATTGGAGCAGAGTTGGAGCCTGGATGACCTGCTTACACTGATCTACAAATTTTTAGATGACTGAATCTGGGTAAAATAAATCTTACTTTGGTGGCTGACTGACTTATACCGCCACAGCAGTGCCAAAAGTGAAGGCAGAGGTGAGTAAATACATCCCCTGCTCTCTAGGGCAGCCTGAGCTCAGTCACAGTGGAAAAGGTAGTTGTGACCTGTAGGCAAGCAGATCACTACAGTAGGCATCCACTTTTGTTGTCGTGTATCTTCCCTCCACTGACCAAACAGGCTCTGGCAACTTCAGCTAGATAAGGCTGAAAGCACTTATTGTTCTCATGATCTTAGACACTGTCATAGGTGTGACAACATAATCATTCACCCAGATGGGATGACCTAGAATCTCCAACAGTTCTCATAAGAGTTATGGACTAAGATGGCCCTACGCATTTTGGTGAAGGGATTCAAAATTGGAGACAAGGCCAGCCAAAGGGCCTGGCAAAACATAGTCCATAAATTTATTTTAGTTCAAAACTGATCAAACTTGATTTCAAAATGCTGTAAATAAATCCTTTCCTTAAAAAAAAAAAAAAGAAAGAAAGAAAGAGAAAAAAAGAAAAGTGTTGTAGGTAGAGTGTGTGTTTGTTTGCCTGTATACCTATGGCTTTCAGTAGAAAGTGTCAGAGTCTTGCTGCTTCCTCCTGTTTTTAAGCTGCCCTCTTGTGTCTTGTTATCAGGTGTTTTTGACTTGCATGAATTCACACCACCATTCGCCTGCATTCTCTTGGCATGTACAGAAACTGAGTCAATGACCTTCCACACCACCTCCACTGCTTCTCTCAAAGGACCTATTATGTGGCTCACTGGAAGAGAACAAGCATGGTTCTGTTTCAGTCAGCATGACTCTTACAGTATAAACACTGAAAAAAACCCTCTCCACATAGCTAGCCTCATTTTGCATTAGTCAGGAAAGGTCAAGGCAAAATTGGAGTCAGGAAAAAATTGGTCAGTGTTTGGAATCAGTCTCACTTGAGCTTGACTTCCTGTTTCTGAAAAAAACCTGACCACACTGCCTCACATATCTGAATACAAAGTTCAGTGAATGTTGCCATACATGCCACACAAACACATTTTACACACAGTAATTCTTTGAGTGCCTTGAGAAACTCCAAGCACAAGTAAGGACACTCAACATGTTACCAAGAACCAGAAGAAATGCAGAGTCTGGGGTTTATATTCTTTCCATGTCTATTTATATTATAGAGCTGATTTATTAAGAAATTTACCTCTAAAATTAGTGGCAATTCCTTCCAGAGATACACCTGGGGCAACAGAAGAAACAGAACTTGCAGCTTCTCACTTAGTACCCAGGCCCACTATTGTGCATGCATTCAAGAGCAATTCAGACAGCCTGAATTTCAAAGTGGGAAAAGGCAAACAAAGATGGTTTGATCTTTTGTTATTTTGCTAATAGGCTAGTAAAATGAAAACACAATGTACCTACTTTATTTAAACTAAAATAATTAAAATATCAGTCTGTCAAGAGTATAATTAGATGCATTATTGGTTAAATAGCAGAAAAAGATGACAGTTTGTTAGCTGTCTGTTTTTAATGGAATATCTGTCAAAGTCAGAAATTTGATCTCCCCATTGCTTTCAGCCCCCTTCTTCCATCTGGCTGCAAATCCTTACGGACAAATAGCAACATGAGACAATGAAATAACCTCTTAGTTTTATGGATTTGAGGGTCTAGGAGGCATGAGAAAGCACTTCACATTAGTGCTCCAGCACTGTAGGTGTTCCCAGTAGTATCCCAGGAAAGATACCTTCTTCAATGGCATTGACTGGCAATGATTTTCTTGCTCTGTGTTATTCCAGTCTCGGTACTTTCTATAAGCTGTCTTCACTCCCACCCTGACTACCCTAAACATAGTGTTTTCTGAAAGATTAGAGAGAGGACAATTTCAGGATTAGGTGGCTTTTTTTTTCCTTTCCACAGCAACTCACTGTCTTTTCTCCTAGATTATTTCTGAAGTGGAAAAAAATAATCTCTGCTCACCTATGTAGATATGATAGATATCACCTCAAATTTCTTCTGAATACAAAATCTTTAGTATACATTAAAAGGCAGTTTTCTGCAAGAGTAACCTGCTTTTCTCTGTCTGAAATGAAGGGTCACCATGACACATCTTTCAGTGATGGTGAAGGTGTGAAATCTGTCAGAAATAGAATGCGTTAAAAGTTCCACCAGTCAACCATTGACCTCTTCATCAGTTGTCTTCCTCTTCATAAGAGCACAGATGATGCAGGCAGCAAGAAGACTTGAAAAAATGAGCCATTTTATTCCTGAAAATACCTTTGATATTCCCTGATTCATAGCCATATAACTTTTTGTCTTCAACTTCCTCAACTCCTCACCATCATTCTTGAATTCCTGTTTCCAGATACCCAAATTATGATTCTAGATCTATTTCCCCCAACAACTCTGCACATATGTCAGTACAGCTGATGTCTCTCCCACTCTCTACCATATGCTTTCTACTCCTTGTTGTCAGCCTCCTAAAGCTGTTCATCTTGTTTTCTCACCAGCATTTTCTCTGGCACAGTCTGGTCACTGCTCAGAGCTCTGCAATACCCAGCAGGGCAGACACAGTTTGTGTAGTAACACATTCCTGCATATGAGTGTGTCGCTGCCTGTGAAGGAGCTGTTACTCTAGAGCACCTGGGACAATTGGTGGGGACAGAGCTTAAAAGTCCAGAAGCCAATAAAAAAAAAAGTCCAAAGCCAAGCTTTCTTTTGTCTCAGGAGAAAAAAAAGTATCCATACTGATCCACTCCCAGGCCTTTCCTCCCAGCCTGAGCTGTTCTGCCCCTCCGTGACTGGCTATGGCCCCCTCATAGCCCAGCTCGGCCCCAAGAATCACAGAGCCATAGAATAGTTTGGGCTGGAACAGACTTTTAAAGGTCATCTAATCCAACCTCCCCTGCAATGAGCAGGGACATCTTCATCTAAACCAGGCTGCTCAAAGCCTCATCCAACTCGGCCTTGAACACTTCCAGGGATGAGGCAGCCACAGCTTCTCTGAGCAACCTATTCCAGTGTTTTGCCTTCCTCGTCATAAAAAAATTCTTTCTTATGTCTACTCTGAATATACCTTCTTTTAGTTTAAAACCATTACTCCTTGTCCTATCCCTACAGGCCCTGCTAAAGATTCTGTCCCCATCAACAAGAAGGGAATGACACTAAGCATGACAGAGGCCTTGAAGGACAGAGGGGGAAACATGTCTGAAAAGTTGCCCTTCTGCCTTGCTCAACCTTAATGTCTGGTGTTCTGAGTCACAGATGAAATGAAAGAGCAAACTCTGGGACTTCCTGGTAGAACTGCTGCCTCAGTTCCTGTATCTCACCCACTTACAACATCAAGCATGGACTGTTTACACTTAGCAAAGGATGAAGAGATCATTCAAAGGGAGGGCAGCTCGCAGAGTGAGGCCCGCAGAAGTCTTACAACTGGCTTATTTGCTCTGGGCACTGTATATACAATGACAAAGCTTATGTTGTTCCTATGTTGAAGTATCAGTGACGAGTATGACACCAGCTTGACAACCAACAGTGGTGATCTGCTCCTCCTCAGTACTGGCAATACTTCCCAGCTCTGTCTGTCAGGGAAGCCAGTGCTGATCTCTGTGTTGACTGCCCTGCGATGTGAGAATAAGGGAACAAAGAATGTTCATTATAGCCTTCTGCTATCGACCTAGAATCAGCTTGCCAGCCTTTAATTATTAGCCTATTATAAACCAAAGAGGACTACGAAGATGATTGAGGGGTGGAGCAGCTCTCCTGTGAACACAGGCTGAGAGAATTGGGATTGTTCAGCCTATAGAAGAGAAGGCACCAGGGAGACTTTAAAGCCACTTTCAATACCTAAAAGAGGCCTTCAAAAGAGCTGGAAAGGGACTTTTTGCAAGGGTGTATAGGTATAGCACAAGGGGAAATTACTTCAAACTGAAAGAGGGCAGGTTTAGATTAGATACAAGGAAGAAATTCTTTACTGTGAGGGTGGTGAGATGCTGGAACTCTGGTATCTCAGAGAAGTTATGTGTCCCTAGGAGTGTTCAAGGCCTGGTTGAATGGGGCTTTAAACAGCCAGGTCTAGTGGAAGGTGTCCCTGTCCATGGCAGGGGAGTTGGAATGAGATGATCTTTAAGGTCCCTTCCAACCCAAACTACTCTGTGATTCTATGATTCTATGATTCTGTGATTCTATGATTCTGTGATCTGAAAAGGTGGTGGGTTGTTAATAAGCAGCACCTATGAGGAAGATAGAGTGAGTGCCAAAGCTTGGCACAATATATAGCATAGAACACAGCTCATTTCCCTGTTTTCTTGGTCTGCTTTCTCACAAACAAATTCTAGAAACTTACGCTAAAGCAACCACCTCCAGCTCCAGGAGGACCTCTGCACAAGAGCTCATTACTCAGTAGGTGAGAAAAATGGGGAAAAAACACAACCACAAAACACACTCAGAAATAAAATGCTACTTCTAAGAAGAGCTATGCCATTTTTAGAAATTAAAAATAAGTAGGACAAATCAAATAGTTCTGCCTATTTTATAGGGGATTTTTTAAAATTTATCTTAGAGCACTCTAACACAGATGACTAAATATATGCCAGAACAATGGCTTTTAAGAGAGAAAAGCTAATTCATTTAATTTCTTACAGTGCAAAATAGAAAGCTTTCTAGCAGTTTATTATCAAGAGCTTTGCTTTTATTGCTTCTTTGCTGAGCTGTTTTAACAATCTATCTCACAATCTTTAAGGAGTTTAGTTCAAAAACTCACATAAAATTGTCCAATTAATGTAACATCTGATTTTAGAACACAACATAATGTCATTAACTCTTCACTTCCTCTTTTTATTCTATCTTTTTCTAAAGCAATGCATACATACAAACAGTTCTGTGTGTTGTTACCTAACCACCATATTTAAAATCTTTCATCATAGTGTCCATATTAGCACATTGTAATTACTTTGGAAATACCACCAGTTTGACAACAGAAGATACTGTATTGTATTCCTAATACACACATATACATAAAAGCAATTTCATTGGCCAGAACAATGTTTTTAAAATGTAAATTCTTTCTCAACACAGAGAGGGAACATGATGAAAAGGACATGGAAGAGAGAATCTGGACCAGGGAATCCAGATTTACCTCTAAACCATAAGTACATATATATAGAAATCAGTAGAGTCTAGTGGACAAATAAGACTGTTAAGTAGTATTTCCTTTTAAAGGCTACTGTAAAACACAAACCTGTGTCCTTTAAAAAACACATAATCTCTTGAATATTTAAAAGAAGATTTAAGACATTCTCTGTCCTTTTCTTTAAAGTTTTGGTGCAGAAATACATATACACACAATTCTCTTTTCAAATACTGCTGAGAAATGCCATACAAAGAAATTTTAAAAGGTTAAATAGAATAGACTAAATCCAAGGTACTGTACCTAAGTTTGTTCTAAGGAGAGTAGATACACTGTGTCTTTGGCATTTAGTTCGGTTCAAGGATGGCAAACCTCTTGTTTATGATGAAAAGAATTAGGCTGATTTGTCCAGCACAAATAAAAACTGCAAGTTCAGCAAAGTTCTTCTTCAGCAAAGAGGAAGGAACATGAGAAATGAAGAAAGCACCCCAGCCACACATAAAGGAGTGTGCACTCAGATCCCTGTCATTGTCTTGCGCACAGGCAGCATTCGCAGTTGCAGCCATGTTCAACAGCAAACTCCACCCAGTCTGTGTATCAATGACACAAGGCAGCAGATAACTGTGAAGAACTAATGAGTCTGGTATCCACCAAAATTGATTTCTTCGAGTATAACGAGATGGGCTTCAAAAGCACAGTCTGGCACTTAGACCCCAGTATTTAAGTCTGCTGGCATCTACTGATCCTCTAGGAGAATCGTAATAGTCAAGGCATTGACTCATTTCCGTGGCTCGCACATGTCCTAGGACATCCAAGGCATCCATATGATGCGTGGCAGATGTGGCACAGATTCTGCAGGAGATGCACCTCTTTCTGAGGCCTCATTTGGTTATCCCAGGGCACCTCCAGTGTATTATACGCTTGTGTGTGCAGGCAACTTGAAAGTTTGTAGACAGTAGAACCAGTAAAGCTAAAGAGCTACTTAGGACACAAGCCAGGGGAGCCCAGTTCCGCTGTGTGACACCATAGCTTTCTAGGTCTGCAGCTGAAGGCTGTGTGGGTTTCCCTACTACATCTCCAAAAATTCTAAAACTATGGTTAGGCATCCCAAATGAGAATTATATCTATATTAGGCTGTGAACAATCACTTTCTAGACTTTTCTAGCTATACTAAGGCAATTTCTATTGACTGTAGAGGAAGCCATTTACAACTACCATGCGTGCAGACATTTTCTCCTAGACAGCAAATTTTTGATTCTGAGTTGAATCCCATTTTCAAAAACTGGCAAGCAATCAAACTGTTTCATTGTCAGCAACTCACTATTGTTAATACCTGAGAAAACAGAGATGATTAAAATATCATCCAGAAAGAGAAAACAAATTTTAGTGTAAGGTATGAAGATGGAACCAATGTATCCCAGGATTTCGGATTAGATATGAATGTGAGGCTGAGTTACATAGCTGAGTAGAACATTTCCTCATACCCAGGCAAAACATTAATATTCCCTTCTCTCCTCTGTTACAGAGGATTTGAACGTATATTTTTTACTACTGGAACACAGACCTAAGAATCAAGCTATCACATGTGCTGTTCTTCCTTCCTCCCATGGTCACTGGTCTTTGTAGGGATGTGTTAAATGTTTATGCATCCTAAAAGTAAGAGAAGGATTACATTTAACAGTGCCTGGGGCACTCAGCAAATGGAAGACTTCTGCTCCAGTTCCTGAGCTGTATCAAGTGAAAAACAACTTTGAACTAAACTCAGAAGGCAGAGAGCAGCCAATTCTGTTTTGTTTCAATTTTTTTCAATGTATGTCAAATGCATAGAGAACACAAATCAGTACGATTGAAACTGCAGACAAGGAATTATAAGATGTATTCATCCTTACTTTGACTTGCTGGTTTTTTCAAATGCATTTGGTCTAACTCAGTTACCATGAAAAAGTAGTGAAAGTAAATTAGAAGAAAACTCAAATAGAATTCTCTACTGCCTGCTGAAAGCCGGGAGCTGTATAAGCCAGTGACATCTCCCATACAAAGGCTCAATTCACGGAAGTATAAATTGTATTTTTAAAAGTTACTTTTAAGCCAGCAGGAAGGTAGTTTCATCAGTCTGGGGTTTTCTGAGAAAGCAGTGGAAGCATCCACTTTCCAGGATAACCACAAGATTTATTCATGGTTAATCTGGCAACTGTGTTTCTTTTATAGATAAGATCCTACTCAAGTTAGTGGGAATGTTTATCTGCGTGACATATCAATACAGTACCTAAAGGTAGAGGCTTCTTCTCGGGTACAGATACAGAGCAGCAAAGCCATAGTAACTAATTCGTAAAGCAAGTGAAGAGACGTGGCTTTTGTGTGCAAGACCAGTATCTTAATTTAAGACTTCACACACTAAATTATATGTTCTCCACAAACATGGGATGTTCTCAGACAGGTGAGAGCCTTTCACCAGAAAACCACCCCTACCATTTCTATATACAGCACATGCCGAGGGAGTATACCTGTCCTTCAGAAGGAAATACTGAAACATACTGCACAGCTGCTGAAAAACTTTAGAAGCAGCTATTGGAAAGCACTGCAAAAGAGATGTTTTCAGCATCACCAAAAACACACTTAGTTCTCATCTCTTTGTTCTACTGGCTGAACTTTGAGTATTCAGCACAGATGTGTAATTTGCAGGTAAAGTTGTAGATCAAGTGCCTAGTAGAAATCCCAGGAACAGGTTTAAAATCAATATCTCCTGAAGTTAGAGTAATATTGACAAAGATGCACTCTACTATATTTGTAATAAACATTTCAGCCACTTGCTTTGTCAGATACTGAAAAGAAATGAAAAAGCAAATACTGTGCAACTTGCAGACTACTTGACAGCAGATAGGAATTTTATATTTTTTGGTTGAATGATGGGTGGATCTTTAGAAATATTATGACTTGTCATGGTTCCCAAAAAGGAATAAGGAACATTTGCTAAAATCCAGGGTTCTATGCTAAAAATCCCTGGGCTCTCTCACAGTGTCCCATTAAGAGTTAGGTGTAATTTTCCTGGACACCATTGTGTTGTTCTTGGACTTCATTAGTTCCTGATGAACATTTATATGTTGGTGTAAGAGAAGACGCCAAGAGTCACTGCATAGCATTTTGTAGATTAAATTGCTCATTACCCTGACTTGCTGATGAAGGTTTGCAGCACTGTTTGTAAGGGCTTTGTTCCCAGTTTTACCCTACTACAATACGAGTAATTTCTCTAATTAGAATCCTGTTTTTTAATTGAACGTAATTGTGATGAGGGTTGCTTGCCATGATCCACAGAGTTGTGCAAAGTTTAGAATACTGATTACACTTTTGGCTTTTCCCCACAGAGTCCAGATGAAGTAGGGGTTTTTTACTGTGGAAAAGGAAGAAAAATAAAGAAATCCAGCCTTTGAAACATGAAAGAAACATTCAACAGTTCAAGGTCAAGGGCAAAAGTGGAAAGCCAGTGAAGGTTCTGCTTTTTCTGCCTGTGGGCCCCTGTTCTGAAATTACTGCTTTGCATTTGCCTTCTCCTTTTGCTGTCTTCCCCACGATGCTTTGGTTGAAAGCAGGAAGCAGAGCAGTGGGTGGAAGCTCACATATACACACAGAAAAAAAGTTAGAACATTTTCCATGGTCAGAGGGGGTTGGGGTTTTCACAGAGGACAGAAAAATGTTTAATCTAAAATGTGGTGGATCCAAAACTGGTCGTGCCCACCTCTAGGTGTAACCAAAACAGAGCAGGCACATTAAGTTCAGTTCCACTGAAAACACAGACCAAGCACAAAACGGAAAAGGTCAACACAGGATGATGAGGGCTTCAAGTGATGCAGAGAGAAAATTCCCCAGGAAAGTATTAATGTGAACATAAGACAGCTGTGTTATTTAATGATGGGAGGCAGGTTCTCTGTGGCTCAACCTTTTAAGTTTTCTTGTAACATCCAAGTGTTCCACTTGGGCAATATTCACAGTTTGCAGAATCACTCATAAGTCTGCAGATTTTCGGTGAAAAGCCATTAAAGCAATGTGGTTCTCACTTTGCAATAAGCAAGCTTGTTCTTTGTTTCTTGTTTGCTTGCACTGTACATCTCTGTTGCAGTTTCATGTTCTTTTAATTTTGATAGATTCTGATTAATCATGAAACTTGAGAAATACAGCTGGAACTGAGATTTAACTCTTTTTGATACCTCAAATCCCCTTGATGCTCAACAGGCATGCAGAAACTTCTACAAATCATCTTCTGAGTAAAAATACTGCCCAGCAGCCCACAGATACTGTCCAGACTGCTTCCTTCTCTCTCTTCCATCTACAACATTTAGCATGTACAAAGACCAGAAACTAGGTAATCCCCTAACTGGGGTCGCCTTCTCCGAAAAGAAATTGCTGGCCCTAATGGCATTGCCTTCAGCTGACCTACTATCTTCCTTTACCTGAGCATGAAGAAAAGGCTTAGCTGGAGGCTGATAACCATGTGAGAACACAGAGAGGTCTCGTAAATTGGGGATGTTGGGCCTTCAACTGCAGTAAATTAACGCACACACTTGGTTCAGTCACGATCTGTCTGCTCAACAGCTGAGAGCCTGTGGTCCTACAGCTCACTTTGTGGTGTTTAGGCAGACAGAAAGGATATAAACTGTCCTAGTTTAAGCTCAGCTGTGAACATGGCACTGTATGTTTCCACACCAGGTGGATATCATGGTAATCATAGCTTGTGTAGAAAAAAAAACACTGTGAGGCTGCAAACCTGCTTTCTTTTACAATCTCTTGTTTTCAGATGCTTGTTTCTATAACAAACAGCTGCACATGAGGCTGAGTTTTTCCAGACAAAGTCATTGTTCTAAAGGTAAGCAATTATTTTCGAAAGTATTTTCAAAATGCACAAAAGCATTGCAGAACTATAATCTGAGAGGTGAGAGGAGTTGCAAACACTTCTTTCTCATAATAAAAAATTATCTGCTCTCCCATTGACCTATTCTATATCTGAGCTGACTGATCTTTGGCACTCAGCATGTTTAGTTTATACATCCTCAAGCTCCTAAAACGTACCACAGGAAGGCTAAGGTACACTTTGAAAAGAAATATTTATACGCTGTGTACAGGCAACAGCAAGATCATAGACAGCAAGAGAAGAGCTCTGATAAAGCAGCAGGCAGGGTGTTCTGATAAGAATGCTTCAGCTGTAGTGTATTGGGCTGGCTGGGATGGAGTTAACTTTCCCCTCAGCAGCCCTCAAAATGCTGTGCTCTGTGTTGGTGCTACAAAGGGGTTGATAACACAGTGGCACAGCACCAAGGCTGTCTCCCCAACACTCCCCTCTCACCAGTAGGCATGGGGCGGTCAAGACCTCGGGAGGAGACACAGCCAGGAAGGCGACCCAAGCTGAGCAAAGGAATATTCCTCATGGCAGCTGCTCAGCAATAAAAGCTATGGGAAAGGTGAGGGGGTGAGGGCATTCATTATTACTACACGTACTGAAGTCCTGCTTCCCAAAAAATGGGAAGTAGAGAATAAATCTTTTCCATTGCTTCCATTTGTGACCTTATCCTTTGGTTTATTAAATTTCCTTTTTGTGGGAAATTACCTCAAGTATTTCCATCTTATTTTCTCACCCCACCTATACTGCTGAGGAGGAAAGAGATAGAGTGGCTTTGTGGGCACCTAATTATCTATAATACCACTCCAGTCTCTCCCTGCTCCTATTTTATTTCTTTCTCAAGGAGACATCACCTAGGGGAAGAGTACTCTGATTAGTAAGTTCTCCCAGCTTCAGAGATGCAGAGATTGTATTTCCAGCTGAAAGCCTGAGTTACTAGGGAGGCTGGAATTGAAACGTGTTTCAGCCTGTAAATCACATGACTATGTGCCACAGGCCAAGCTGTGTTTTGATTTGGTGCAGCTTAAAGAGATTCCTATCAGAGTGCCCCACATAAACATCCAAAGAAAGATCACATTTCTAACCCCACAGCAAGGAGCAGATGTTATTTTCCATGATTCACGTATGGGTTTAAAAAGTCAACACAAGTGTTACAAAATGTTCAGTTCTATTCAAAAATACCTACTAGCTATACATTAAGCAACCCTCCAAATACATGATAACTTCTGGGAATGTCAACCAAAGAGTGCACAGACTGGTTGGTAAATTGCCTTTGAGTCAAAAATAGCGAGTGTGAGTTCAAGTTGAGCAAGGTCACTACAGCAGTTCAGAGCTTGCGGTCGGCAGCAGCCCGCTGGATGTTGCTGAGTCCGCAATTTCGTGGCAATACGAATATCAACAGACTGCCCAAGCAGCACAGAGCCCGTTTTTTGTAGCTAAGCACTGCAGGATATAGTCAAGACTGATTTATTAGAAACTTCATCAGCAGTGGAGTTAGGATTTCCCCATTACAGACCTTTGAAGTGCAAATGTGAAGAAAATTACACCACATTGCAAAACTAATATGTTTTATCCAAAGCTTTGCATATGATTTTGATTTTTAAATGCACAAGTCTGAACACATTCTTTGGAATGTTTGTTTGGTTTTTTTCCAGCTGGAGATACACTCAGATCTAAGTACATCAAAAGATAAAGTAGCTTCACTAAAATTTCTCCAGGGAAAAGACATAGCAATCCCAACTATTGAAAGAAACTGGCAATTTACATGAGATGAGGTGTATTTGGCAGCAGCAAAGTACATTTCTGACCCTCTGTCATATCTCTATATCTCACAGTCATTGCTGAACTTTATTATCACAACAATCTTATGAAAAATGGCCTTACTGTTCTAACACAGTGTGTATTTTATGTGTACAAGAACTGATAAAAAAGATCTCAAAATGAGTTTTGGGGGTGGTGAAGGAAATCAGCATCTTCCTTGGGTTAATTCCATGAACAGAAAAGAATCTGCTCAATTACTTGTTGGGAACTATTCACCCAGCTGTAGCTAGATAGCTAAATACTAATAATCTTATATCTAGTCAGGAATCACCACAGGATCATCTCTTTACCATCTCCACCCTTCTCTTTCTTGAGCCTCTGAAATATCCAGAAGATTTTTTTTAACAAGATATAGAGTCAAAATGTTCTTCTTCTGTAATCTAGCTATAGCTATCTATAGAATTATTTCAAATGAAACAATACTGTTGGTATATGTCATTTCTATTACAATTTTTTTAAGTTTCTGTAGGATCCTATTATGATTCCACTGTATTTTTATATTTCCACAGAAGCTCAAATACCAAACACTGACATTTCCGTAAAATGTACATTCCTGACACTCATTACCACAACATCATTGCCTCATCCAAGAGACAGTCAAGTGACTAATGTCTTTCTTTTCAGTTCCTCACTCCACTGCTGCCTGTCACAGATTTCTTTGCCACCTAAGCTTGTTTTATTAGGTTCTCAAATTAACAGGTACCCTGATAAGTGTTTTCTGCAAGTGAAAATCTGAGTGCAGTATGCCTTCCAACATGCTCTTAAACATGAACTTTTGAAGGCTTGAGGGGTGGCAGGGAAAGGAAGAAAGTCAGGCAGGAGACAAGAGAGAGTCTCTGCATGCTGGTGATAGAGCTGGTGGGGCTGTCAGTCCTGCTCATGGGACCTACATGCACAGCAGCAGTGTATGATTGTCTACTCAGCTTGTGTGATTTAACTTACTAAGTAAAACTGCCAGACAAGATTTGCTGGGGGAGGTTTCTGCCAGCATTTAGAGGATAGCTCTGCCCTCACTGAACCACAAATGGTACCATCCAAGGACAATGCTGAGGAAATATGATACACAGGAAGTAAAAACCAGAATGCTTCAAGTATGTTAATTTGAGGCCGAGACAAGTTTCAGGAGTATGAATTGACACTCAGCTAAGAAGCGAACAGGAAGCAAAAAGAAAGCAGTGGTTAAAACAAAAATGTCAATCTAAAATTGCTATTAGTGGATTTTTTTTAAGGTGTTGGGGTTGTTGGTTTTTTTCCTTTTTAAAAGCTAAACATGAAAGTTCTTCTTCAAACAGCCAGCCATCTGGCCCTTCCTAGATTTTAATGCAGCTCCTGAAATCTGATCTGAATTAATATAGGCAGTAGTGTTCTTTGAAGTTAGCAAGCACATAAACACAAAAGCTTTATCAGTAGGCCCATTCATACAGCAGTAAGTGATTGTAGAGTAAATTTATCCAGCCACAGCCTGTCCCAGCACAAAAAACATTCCCAACAAAGCATCTAATTTCGAGGATGGGATCCCACACAGTCTCCAGTTACACATGTGATGTGTGGGGCACTAAATAGGAACAAGAGTGGGATTGACCCTGTGACCTCTAGGACAAGCTGCAGGGTTGTTACGCAGGCATCTGTGGCCTCAGCAGCTCCATGATTATGTAGCAACAACAGTGTGCTGGAGCTTTAAAAAGACCTGAAAACAAAGTTCTTGTGTTGTTCAACAGCTACGCAGTGTCAAAGAGCCTGTCAGGGTCTCCACAGGATGGCACAGAACGAACTGATCTGTGGTCTTTAATTTTATCCCTCTGCCCAGCACAGCATAGCAACAGACACTTCTAGCCCTGTCTTGTGAGAGACATCCTACCCACAACTTCCTTCCTACGGTCCAGATTAGCAACAATTTCTGTCGACATGGCTCAAAATGTGTGTTTAATAATATAGAGTAATACTGAGGAATACAGAACAATATAGATTGATATGAAGTGTCTGATTAATCTCTGCAGTATCCTACATCACCAGAAAAACCTGAAGATTTCCCCAAAGTCAGCAGTAAGACCTTCCTCAGCTCCACTTTCCTGATCTTCCTGTTCCCATTTAGCCTGTCAGGATTGTCAGCTGCCAGAGACACTCTCAGATGAAGTCATTAGTCCAACATCCTTATTTCCATCACCATCTCTATTCTTCCAGCTATACCTCCACCTCTGGAGATGTCGTGATGTAAAGATCAGTCACAACTTCATTAAACCACAAAGCTGATTAGATACCCCATCTGAGACCAACATTTTCTGTCATGAGCAGGCAGGGCCCAGTTTACGTGAAACCATGGCAGCCTCAGGATCACATTTTGGACTTTCATACAACTTTTTCTGTATAATTGAATTTTCCCAACAATTACAATGTAAGTTTCTAGCATGGCAGGCATTCTTACCTCTAGCTTTGTCCTAAAAAATTGTCAGCAGGTAATAGTTCATGATTTATTACTGCAGTTCTGCAGTTCTGCTGTTCACATCACAGTCTAATTCAGGAATCTTCTTCTATGAGGCACCTTATTATTTTGATAATATTTTTCAACTGCTTGATGGTTGGAATAGCTACTAGTAGTTACACATCTAAAGCTGTATTTCCTTCCAAATTGCCCAAACTCAATCTCACATCAGACACGATTTTTTCCTGAAAATTCTGTCTAGCTACTTAAATTTGAATATGCATGGTAATGTCTCCTCTTAATAGTATCTCGGGAAACTGGTAACAGTTTCAGAACAACCCCAATATTCATTTTATCTCTAGCTAACAGACAAATTTGTAAGATTTTTATTTCAATATATCGATGTTCATCTGCCGAAAAAAAGGCTCCTCCGAATTGTTTGAACTATGTTTCTGTCATAGAAAGCATATAAATAGCTTCCAGGCTCTCACTGTAATTTTGAAACCAATATAAAATATCCCCAACCCTGCACATGGCTTTTTCCTACTATTATATTATTTTCAGATGACACATTAGCATATTTTTCTGTCTCATATTTTCTTCTGTGCAAGGTTGTCCCAGTTCCAGCCAGGACAGGGGTAGACAGTAAACAGGAAGGGACATGGATAGCACCTGGATATTATTTGATATCACATCTTTTCTGGGAAAGAGGAAAGGTTGTCTTCCAAATTGGAGTAGAGTGGTGGAGGGAGTGGTTGGGGGTTTTTTTGTGTCATGGGAGTTCCCTGTGAATAGTTTGCATCTTTCTTGTACCCTCTGTCATTAGCATTCTTGTTCTTACCTTTCATTTTCTCATCCTATTGCTGTTTCCAGTAAGTTGCTTTTATCTCAACCCACGATCTTTACCTTTTCTGCCTCCAGTTCTCCCCTCCACTCCACCCCAAGGCAAAGTGGAGAGGGCAGGGGGAGCAAACAAGCAGCACATGGTTTGGAGAGTCTCAGTGGGAGCACTAAATTGGGGAGTACCATTCCTAAGCCATGACAAAGACGAGCAAAATGAAAGTCATTACTAAGATTAACATGCAAATGATCAAATTATTTGGAAATACGCTGATCTGGGTAGTTTTTTCCAGAAGAACTTTGTTTAGGTGATATTAATATAATCATTTTTCTGAGACTTGAAGGGGAATTTATAAACTTGACATAGTGTCCCAAATATTTACAAACAAGCAGCTGTTTCCGTCTACCTGTTCCCCCATTATCTCTCCTTTGATCATACACACAGAAATTTCAGACACTGGTGAAGTACGCACCACATGGATAAATGCTTCTCTAAGCCTTTATGCTGTCACAAATACTTACCTGTACAAAGAACTGATTGGAGCTTATGGAGCCTGGTGATCCTGCTCTCAACTCTCCGTTTTTTCCATTAGCTGGTACAGTTACAATATCGGAGTGTCCCTACGCTTCTTTGCAAATTTGCTTCTTTGCAAAAGCCAACCTTCACACCTACTCCTCGCAAGACCTTGACCTTGCTACTGATCATCATTAAATAAACTGTTTCGTTTGGAAGCAGTGATGGCAAGTATTACAGTTACCTTCTTGTCCCCTCAAGGATGAGTGAGAGCGGTTTGAGCGAGAGCAAGAGGGGGAGTCCAGATGGAGGGCCCCACAGATGCTTCTGAGCTATTGGCTGCAGTCAAGTATTGACTTTGTTTTAGGTGAAATCCAAATGTACACCCGACTGCCCCCTCCCTTCCTCAGTGCCAGCACCCTGCTTTCACAGGAAGGCAGCCCGTACACGCGCACTGAGCCTGTGTGTCTCTGGGGCATTACCTTCAGGGAGGCGGGTGCTCTTGCATCAGGGCTGCAACAGAACCAAGGGATCAGACATATGGCGCTCCTTCTCCCAAAGGATGTGTCTGCCCCCAGCAACATGGCTCCACAGAGGTCCTATCAATGCCTTGAGGTGCACTGAGTGAGGCAGGAGGGAGAGCTGTCTACCAGCCCCACGGCTCATAGCCTGGTGGCAGCAGCTTTCACCCAGCTTTTTCCCAAAAACTCCTGTGACATAGCACACTTCTACTCAGGATCTGGGTCCTGGCTCCTTTTTCATGTTCACTAACACTACAGGGAGCCAGACCCTGAGCTGTGGACTTGCACTGAGACAGTCTTCTGTCTGGGGATGCAAGATTGTTTACAGTATTTCTGAATTTGACGGCTCATATGTTGTAAAAAGGCAGCCAACACTTCTCAGATGTTGGTCCTCTGGGTCATGGAACGCATCCTGAACAATGTTTGTGGGGCATTCAGCAGTAGAAGGGTCTCTATGCAAGCTGAGGGTTCAGGAAAGTACCATAACAAACACAGAAGCAGATAGCGATCATGGTGCATTAAGGCATTTTCCGCACCACTACAAGAAACAGTGACGGTAAAAATCTATTTTGTGAGATTAGAAACAGTAGAGGTGCCCATGGAGCTGGCTGAGTTTTCAACATGCAAGAGGTGGGGAGGGAGAAGCAATTGCCACTTCTTTTTCCAGTTAGGCAGAGGACTTTGCATTCAGCCTGCCTCCCTGGTCATTTATAAAGTTTTTGTGTAAACAGAACCAACAGATTTGTGGATAACATGCGCCAAAGATTATTTCTTCCTTTTCTGCGTTTGTTGTAAAGAGGTATGTGCTCCCCTGAGCAATTCATGTTATTGAGAAATAAAACCTATTTATTTGATGTGTAAAACTTCCAAAGAAGAAATACCCATCAAGCCCAGGCACAGTCCTAGCCACTAGTATGTGACAAACTCCTCTCTTCTGCCGTGAAAGCCCTTTACAGGTGTGTGAATTTCCAAAGGCATAGCCAATGCTCAGTTGCTCCAGTAGCTCCCCAGAGAATGCCATAGACAAAACACTTGCTGGACACAGCCCATAATGTTGGCAAAAAAGCAGAAATAAAAGCAGACAGCTACCACTGTTTCATCTGCTTTGTCTTTTCTTCCAGTGAGCGTTTGTGGGGGTGTGCATACATACACATTTGCATGTGTGGGCATTTAGGGGGACACAACTGCTTTTGCATGGGCTGGTGGGATGTCCATGCCAGGAGCATCTCACCAGAGCAGGAGGGAGGAGAAATCAGAGAGCCCCAGGCTTGGGCACTCCTATCCTGGGGCCAGACTTGTGGGGAGGTTTCCTATTCTGTAAACTCTGGCTTTTGTTTCCTGTGGTTCACAGGCCAGCAGTGCCCAGGACCAGGACTGCCTCAGAGAAGGCAAGCCCATGTGTAATCCAGCAGCAAATACTTCAGAGGTGGATTGACATCAAATGCAAACACCTCTAATTCTTACCACATATTATTATGGACTTAACAGCATCAGTCCTTATGCATGGGAGCAATGCATAAGGACTCAGCAGTCTAGCCTGAAAGAAAGTCTAGCCTTGCTTACCAAGGAGATGGCCTCAGTATGGCATTTGGGAGATGAGTATTCCAGGATTTACAGCAGCCCTTGCTCTGGCACCAGGCCCACTGGCACAGACCACCCAGGCCATGCAGGAGGGTTTGGGGGTAGCAGTGGAGCAAAGCAGAATGTAGCACATCTTTCTTACCTAAAGGAGATCAAATTTAGACCCACACCAAAACAGCTGGTGGTCTGCTTGGGTCTCTGGAGTCACGCTCCTCTTGCAAACACTGTTTTGTCCAGCAGGGGAATACTGCTAAATCAATCATGCAACAACACCTAACAGCAGAGACCTGTCATCATCTCTTCCTTCCAACTGATTGGAAGGTTCTAGCAACAATCCCTTGCACTAGGACTCAGAGGTGAGGGCTAAGGAAGGGCAAAGTCAGTCATGCAATAACCAGTGCAAATCTATTAGGTGGTAGAGAAGACCATGAGGAAAATTTGGCCAGACCTTCCAACATGAAGTCAAAACACAAATATATACACTAATCTCAAAATGAAAATGCCTCAGATATTTATGTAAAGGCTTTTATAGCTGCTACAGACATAAGGTCATAAGATCTTGATTGTAGTATTTAGAGATTGATCATTATATGCCTCGTAAACAACCTACAATAGCGTCTTAAAATCCAGTCAAGTCTGCAGGCCCATGAAGTTTTTATAGTTTTTTAATGGCCCTCTGAAAAATCAGTGCTGATGAATGCTGTGATTCTTGTGACTGAAACAAAAGCAAGGCATTTCAAAGATTTTAGGAATGCCCTAATGTTGCCAGTGTGCCATGTAGCTTCGTTTTTTATACAATATTGATCCTTCAGTCTGTACTTATGGCACTAGAAATGGAATTTATATACAATGGAAAGGATTTGCTCTTGGTTTCACCTCTGGCTAAAAATCTAGTCAGCAGTATTTCTGGAAAATCCTGAACAAATGACAGAAAGAGTCTGCTTGACACTTACTGCCACTATTAATCAAGACTGTATTCTAGCTAAGTAGTACAGATGGTATGAGAGCAGACATGGCAGTGTAGAGGTATCTGTAAAAACTCTGTCTGATCGCGAAATTGGGATAACTCCAAGCAATGTCTGATCGCAAAATTGGGATAACTCCAAGCAATCTCTGTTCCCATCATACCTCCCAGATTTCATCCAGCTTTGGATTCCACTATCCAGGTATAACACATTCATTTTGATCCTCTGATTGCACTTTTTCCCCCAGTGTCTGTGTCAGCCACAATAGGTTCCTTTTCCATCCTTTTGAAAGGATGTTTTCAGACTCCATTGTGAATCTATCAGTAGGAGTTGCTCATTTTCAATACTGCTTAAGGTGAACAGCTTTCCCTCCTCATGCCCTTTTAGCACAACTGTACTTTCTTTTTCCGCATGAAGCACAGCTATGACCCCACTTATATCCTGAGGCAGTTTTTGTGGTATTAACGGCGCTCTTCCAAGAGCACGTAGGTTCATAAGTTTGTAAGATATGTTTCCTAACCTTAGCATGCAACTGTGTTGCTATAATAACATCATTTCTGCACTTACTTTTTGTGCCTTCATGTTTACATTAGAGATGGCTCAAATTTCTCCTGCAAGGAGGTTTTTTCATCATTCCTTTCCAATCATTCACTAACTATACAGAACTGTGAATGGTGTATGTCCAGTTGTGCAGGCTTATGATGGATTTTTCACAGTAGTTGCTCTACTTTGAAAAATGTGACAAGAAAGCTTCAATCTGTGGTTTCAGCCCAATAATGTCTGTGGGGTCCACAGGCTGTGGACATCTTGGGTGTGAGCCTGTTTAACGAGTGTGTTTAACAGGTCATCATGTATTTTAAATTCTGGTAAGTTGGACATGTGCAATAAACAAACACAAATGCTTATATTATCTACTCTAAGGCATTTAGAACGGGTCAATATCTTTGATCAGCCCAGTGTCCATTTCCTTCCATGGGCTGGTCTTTGTGTCCCAAGGAAACTGTATTACAACAGTCATAACAACTCCACTTAACATAAAGCTATCTAGTGAACATGAAGTTCTAGAACAAGATGTGGTTTAGGTTCATTGTGGGCTTTCTACAATTTTTTTGTGATCCATCTTTTATTTAATAATGATGGAGGCCAGAGAGCAGTGATCATATCTAAACAACCAAAATGCGGGTTGAAGATATTGAAGTCCACAGGACCAGCAACTTGAAAACATAGTCCCTCAAATGCCTATGTAAGTCTTCATTAAACCATATCTTTTCCCATTCCTCCATCAAAAACAAAAAAATCAAGTATTGTCACACTGCACTAATTCCATTAGCTGAAAGAAATCACTGTATGTTGGGTGCCTTCATGGACCTGGTCTAAAAGATGCCTAACAAACGAATTGATGATTCCTATCAAGCATATTGAAAGTTTAATTCTTGCCTTGCTTTGCCATGTGTTTATATCAACTAATCGCAAAATTTTAATTTACTTCTTTTGTTACTATCTTTTATTTGCCAGATTAAAGTTTGATTTTGTCGGATGGTCTAAATCTGATGCTCTCTAACCCAAGGACCATATATTAAGATGAAAAGATGCAGAGCAGGGATAATTACAGCTTTTTTTCACACTCTTCAGCTCATCACAAGTTGCCAAAAAGATGAACCTTGTTTGTATTTCAGAAACCCAGCAAACTAACTGCCAGATATTTACGATCTATATGGATACAAATCTTTATGAAATATAGTCTCAGCTTGGAAGTTGCTCCTTTCATGATTGATTTACAGTGCATAGTTAATGACTAATTATTTCATTGTGCCTTTTGCCAGGGCATGAATAATTCACGATCCTTCTTTAACAAAACCAAGAACAGGTTGATTCATGATCTTGATACACAGCCAGAATTATAAAAAGCATATGAATATTGGAACAGTTCAGGATTTGGAAAGATGAGAGCAAGACCAGGCTTCACAGTTTATCTAGATTATGCACATTAGCATCCAGAGGTTATATGGTAAGGACAATGCTAAGTAAGAGATGGAAAGAATATGCAACTTATTACTTGCAAAACACTGCTGAAGCCTGGCCACTTTGTTTTTCCATCAGCCTCGTGAGCTGGCCATGGACAATCTTCATGGTACCATTGCTCAGGTGTTGACTGTGGACTCATTTTAGTGGGGGAGCCAGAAAGCTGACTGTGATCGTAGGAAAGACAGTGTCTCGAAGATAGATTTATTGCTCACATTGCACCCTCTACTGTCTAACTCCTGTAACAGCGCTGGGCAAAGGCCGACTCCGTGTTGGTCTGTGCTATGGTGGACAGAGAAGTAATTCAAGGGGAAAAGCCAAAGTAAAGGAAAAGGCTGCATAAGTAACAAGTAAATCTGCATGAGAAGATCAGAAATGAGTGACTATATTTTTTGTCAAGTGGCTGACTGATGAATTGTTGAGGCCAAACCTTTAATCCTGATTGCATTACAAGTCTGAGTTCAATGGGAGAACCTCTTTAATGAGGTCAGCAGGACATTGCCAGTAGAATGTGAGCCACAGGATTAGAAAGCCCATCTGCCTTCCTAGACCATTAGATATATTTGAGGTTCAGATGCTAAAAGTCCATCAAGGTGTCTAAGCAGTTCTGTGGAGAGCAAGGGCCATAGCTGTCCTTTGTCAGACACCACATCTCACTGACAATCACAAGCAAAGCCCACCAAGCTGCCAGGTTAGGAGGATGGGTAACAGCACTGGAATAGGTTGGAGAATGGGCAGTTTTTTACCTTAGGTTACACCTCAACCAGGAGCACCTTTTATTAGAGAATATCATTGCCCTACACTGTACTGTTAATTATCCTGTTCCACCACTGCATGCTACAGATCACAGCCTTCAACACTAAAAAGCCCAGCCTGATACTGAATTCCTACCCAAAATGAGTTACTGATGATTCAAGAACCAGATGACTTCCCACTTGCTCAGAGCTAGCTTACCTGGTAGATCCCAAACAGGGATCTAGAAAGTGATACTAGAATTTCGACCCCAATCTCGAGCATATGAAGACATGCTACGCAATACAGAGAGAAATCCATCTCTAGAGAGGTGAACATGTACACCCTCACTGAGATGTGTAAAATGAGTGAGATGGTGCATCCGTGCTGGCATCTGTCATTCTTCACTGGCTAGAGAGGGAATCTAGATAGAGTTTGGAGTAGATGCTTAACTTTTATCTTGTTCACCTGGGAAGAACTAATCCTACCCACAAAGTCCTACCCTGAAGACTTACAATCCAAAGGGACATGCTAGCACAAGCATGTCATAAGGAGAAAAGGCACCAGATAAAAAATGGAAGAACATATCTGTGCACTTACAGATGTAGCTGACTGATAGGAAAAAATAAACAGATAAAATATGGATATTCAGTCCATGGTAATTACTCATTATTATGAGAGAAAGAGGTATTTCAATCATTACTTCTATTAAAAGAATTAAAACTTTACCAAAGGTTGTTCTGATCTCACTTCAGTTAGTATAAATATAGCATTATTCTATACATGCCAATAGAGACAAACAGGTATTTAGTGGAGTGGGAGAACATGGCTTCAAGTTCAGTCTCTGGACAGCATTACAGAGGACTCAGCACTCCCAGCACTTCCAGGGCACTGTTGAGGAGATTATCAGAAGACAGTGGGTGGCAGCCTACATAATCACGTTTGTGGCTGTGTCCTCAGATTCAGCTTTGCACAACACAGGGTTTAAAACAGGAGCTGATGCAGGCTTTCTTTTATTGCAGCCAGACGTAGTAAAGAAAACCCCAAGGTCTGGTCCTCTCAGAAACCAAGCAAATGAGCAGCTCTGCTGCAGTTATTTCAGAGGTGTATCTCAGGAGGCCTGTTAGTTTTGCATCATTCTCTGCTGTTGCTCAGGGATACTGTGGTCATAGCGAGCAGCAAAGCAACAATTTCCTTCAATTGCGCTGTGAGGGAGGAGACAGAAAATTCCATTAAATTCCAGGTCTTCGATAAAGGTTACAACAATGGTGCCTGTTACTCTGGAAGGAGCAGTTTATCCCACTTCCTTCTTAAACTCTCATTGTGATGCGCTTTCTTTTTAGGCATTTACAGCAGAGGAGGGGGAAGTATTATAACAGCTAAGCAAGGAGTCACACTTCAGGATGGTTGTCAGCTGAGATTTTTTAAAGCAAAGATTTGTCTCTCAGGAGACTTAGCAAGGGCCAGAGGCTTTAAAAACCAGTCTGCACAAAACACCAGACAGTATGGAGGGGGAGACGACTGCAGTGCTTGGACTTGACAAGCAACCTTTTCCCTCTTTGGCTTCTGTTATTTTAGGACAGTAATCTGCTACTCTCAGATTGCTGTCCTTGGCAAAGACTTAAGCACAGCCAATACTTGGATATCCTCACTTATAACTGAAACACAGACTAGGAAACTCAGAGCCTGGATTAGGAGGAGCTCACCACAAAAAATAACCTTATCCTCTCATGTTATCATCTCTGCTTCATAGCATTTGACATGAGCCTCAGCCTTTCTCGATTGCTTGTGAGCACTGAACGTGTTAAAGATAAGAGAGCTCTCAGCCAGCTAATGCACGGAAAAAGGTTAAACTTTGAATTAGAAAGAGCTAAGCGGAGTTCTTGTCTTGTAAGAGCTTCTAATGGTGGCTACAAATGGATCTTCTTTAGCGTGTTTCAAGCCAGTGGAAATGTAGTGCAAATAAATATTTGACAGGAAAATCATGGACTGCAAGAGTTGGGTGAATTAAATACAAGTGTGGATGTAATCTGTTCACTTAGTTACTATGACGTCTAATGCAAACTAACATTGAAAAAAAGGAAAGCATTCACCCCACATGTATGGTAACTTTCAGAAGTTATTTCATGATAGGCACAAAATCAGATTTGCCAGCTGTCCTGCCAGGAATGGCCTTGATACAAGGCACGGGGTTTCTGCATGTATTGTTACGGTATCTCCTGTCTGGGCTTGTGCAGTGTTTCCAGGAGTCTAATAGCCACTACCCAAATCCCAGAGGATCAAAAAGGATTTGCACATAGCTTGAACCCATAGGAAAACAAAGATATTTGGGGCTGGTCTCAGGAACACCTTTGCCATACAAGACAGAGCAGACCCAGGTGCCATGGGCAAATACAGGAAAAGCAATAATCAGAGCTTAAATCCTGGCCATGTCACTGCATGCAAAGGACACGCTGGTTTGACTAAGGTTGAGGATATAACACTCTGTTTTAGAAAAGGCTCTATATCAAGACATCAAGCTGGTTTTTTGTGTTGTGAAAATTCAACAAGATAAGTAAAAAATGCATAAAAATTACAAAGCATAAAAATAAATTAATTCTCCTCAAACTGCATCTAGTAAATCAGGACAGCAGAGCCCAGAAAAAAAATGAGTGTTGTTTCAGTAGAGCAAAGTGACAGGGCCAACAGCAGATGCACTTCCTGGCACCGGGTTCTGCAAATTTTGTAAGCAGCAGGGATGAACCTGTTTCACCAAAGATTAAGTCTGCACAAAAGCATCATATTCAGCATTGGGAAAGAGGCTCATCTGTTGTACCGGCAAGCAGCACCAAAGATAGAGTACCCTGGAGACAAAATGTGAGGCTACTTTTAAACACACTTGCCAGCCTGAAAAGAGAGGCAGCACAATGGTAACTAGTGAAGAAACAGCTGGGCATGGTGGCACCAGGCTGTGTCTTTCAACCTGTGCTATCAACACTTGTTCATAAAGCCAGCATGCTGCGAAGAACTGCTTGTCACTTTCCATTTGGTCACGGAGAGATGAATAGGGCCCAGTGTCAAAGGAGGCAGGTTAGGGGCTTGGGTTTGTTTTTCTTCAATACTCAGCAGCATTGGCAAGGCTATAGTTACATGATAAGACTGGCCATGTGCAAATTTATATGACAGTTGTGACTTATTATTGACATTAGAGAAATGCCAGGAAGACTCAAGGAGATTTTGGAAAAATACAGACCATCACAAACACAGCTTGCAAGAAACACAATTCTAGCACTTCACAATCATGGCAAATCCAACAGCAGAAAAGTGACTGTTGGCCAGTTCTAATGTACAGCACCCATAATATTGGAAGTGAACAATCCTATCCAGTTCAATATTCTAACCTCTGGAAAAGCATCTATTCCTTTACCCACTTTAATCTCCTCAGATTTTAAGTAAGAAACTCACTTCTGCAGCTGTATTGAGAAAAACAAATCAGCCATAAAAAGTGCCATTGTATGAATTATGTGCAAGTTTCAAGCTAAAAGAAAACTGAATATTTTTGGGAAAAATGTGTGTGCCTCTGCTCCAAGTTATTTGATAAAAAAAGTTCCTATTCTTTCTTTCCTATTTGAATCCCCCTCAAAAAGAATCTAAGAAAGTCCTTTTAACAGCAATGGATGAAAAGCCATTACAACGGCCAGTGGCTTTTTAAAAACCTGTAATTTTTTTTGGTGTAAAAAGTGTTCCTAAGGCACATACTACTTAATGACCACAGCAAATTGTAAGCTTTTAAATATGCTTCCTTGGACCTTTTCCTAGAAAGAAATCAGGCACTGCTGCAAATGATCTGAGGACAATAATTCATCAGAGCAGAGGCTGGTTGCTGGAGACATGAGTATCTGGATATCAAGATCTTTGTCTCCCAAAGGTGAAATAAAGCCGTGTCTATGGACCATATCAGAACTCTGGGACCAGGATTCTCACACAGCAAACACATGAGGTGGAATTTCTGACCAGCAGTGGTTTTGCTTCATCATTTCAGATGCAGTGTATTCAAGTGTCACCCAAGGTCTAACCCCCGAGAAAAGCACCTTCCACACCCTTCACGCAGGGAAACTGCTGCACTCTGCCACTGCACACTTCTTGAGCCACATTTCACAGCAAACATAATGAGAGCAAACTGCAATTTGTGCCAGTGGCTTGTGAGCATGCAAGGAGCCGGTCTATTCATACGAAGGTCTGACACAGTTGCACTTAAGTACAAGGGCCTCTTTTCCATCCCAGAGGAGGCTATGAAGGCAGAGAAAGCTTACTTACATGTGGCAGACAGTTGCTTTTTTGTTAGGCTTAAATAGTTTTATCCTTACTATTCTGAATCAAAATAGTTGATTTCAGTGTATGCTGCAAGATTTAGTCCTTTTCCTCGACTGTCAGAAGTTTTGAAATGAACAAACATTATTAGAGGAATTATGTAACTAGAATTAATTTACCTATTTTGAAGCCACTGGAGAATAATGCTGCACATTCTCTGTTTCTTTATTTCTGAAGTTACCCATTTTATCACGAACCACAAAAACTACTGCAAGGCCATATCTCCTTTCTCAGCCCTTTGATGTGGAAATGCACATTACTGAAATCTTCCAAGGTTAGAAATAAATTGCTCTAGTTCACAAGACTGAAGCAGCTCTGTCCAAACTTACATCTTATGAAAAACCAAGCAAAAAACTTCCTGGTCATCCTGAAGATAGATCTATACATAAAATTCAGATAGTTTTCTTGTCTGGTTTAAGAGGGAATTTTTTTCAGCACCTATTCAGGGTAGTATCAGCAACTAGTTCTGTTAAAATGAAGGTCAGCTAATGTTTCCTATATGGTCATTTTTCAGTGGTTTCAAGTCAACTTTCATATACAGAGATAAATGCCTTTAAAACTATTTTTTTTACAGAGGTCATTGCTAGAAAGAGAGAACAGTGTTATTTTCTTATCATAAGAATAGAAAAGAAAATAAAATTGAGAGAAGCTCTTAATGATGAGTTTTTAATGAAAACTTCAAGTAAAAGTTTCTTGTAACATTTCTTCTGAATATAATGAAACTTGGTAAATAGTTTCAGAAAGAAGATTCCACACACATATATTTTTTCTCTTTAAACATCAAAAATACCTGTGACAAGTAGACAGGGTAGCCTATAACCTATGTATCCCAGTAAGTTTCCTAACTATCCAAGCTGACTACAAAATATTTGAGGGGTGTAAGAAGCACAGCCCTTTCCAGCTCACTTTCTCCTGAACTGGGATCCAGCCTAGCCTCTGATTTCTGAGTGCCAAGCCCTGATCTAAGCCTCCATCTAGAGTCCATCCCTGGTGATACAGTGAGAAAGCTGCTGAGGGCTGTGCCTTTAGCAAGGCATGTGCAGGACCTCTGTGAGCTGCTGGCTTGTACAAAAGCAAGTGGCTCTTGGATCTGGTCCAGCCTGAGGGAGCAGGCCCTGGCTCTGACACCTGCTCACTTTATTTCTTCTGTATTCTGCAGAAAGACCTAAGCGGTGCTACGCATGACCAACAAGCCTGCTAAAATCTCCGTGGTTGGGAGACACAGCATGCATCTGGTGAGTGAGCTGAATCTCATCTGGGGTGACTTGCCTGCAGTCTATGGGATGTCACAGCTCTGCAGCCTATCGGGCACACTGCAGCACTCCACTGCAGGATCAGCTTTTTCTGCCCACTCCTTGCTCCAAGTGTTTCCAGAAAGTTTAATTAGTCTAAACAGTTGATCAATAGATGGCCACTTCACGCAGCTGCCAAACAGGTCACTCAGTGTTGCATCCATAGCTTCATGTTACCTATGTGTTATCAATATGTATTTACCACCTGTAGTCTAAAAGTTGTCCCATCTCCCAACCCAGTGCTTGACAGGAACCCAGCTCGTGGACAATGCAATCCAAATGCTCATTCACCTAAGATATGGCCACTGCACTAAACACAGCAAGGCTGGTTAAAGGGCTGTACTTTCTTTGGTGTGTTGGTGTCTGCATCACACACCAGAGAGTAGAAAAGTGAAGGAGCAAGTTCATTCCCAAATGCATTGACATGCAATCCTCATCACAGAGAAACCCCTAGAGTCCTGTGGATGAGTTATCTACAGACTTAAATGTATGAAAACACTTCAAGAAATTTATTCCAGTTTATGGAAAAATGCGAAGATTTTTGTTTTGCTAGTTTATAATACCCTTTTAGGTTAGACTTAATTTCTAAGCACACATGATGCCGGTGTAAGGCTGAGAGGGCATTAGACACATAAGAATAGCTACTCCCACTCTCAGACGTTTTTACTTGGTCTCAGCAAGCCCTTCAATACAATGCCCACATCCTCCCCCCACCCAGGGTGTGACAGGTTGTACCTTTACCTTTCACTTCACTGACAGATACAAATCAAACAGACTTCAGAGCAGACATTAAAGAGAGTGGATTTTTAGTTTGCAATAAAGATTTCAACTTAAATACTGTTATTGTATTGAGACAGAAATCTTTCAGCCTAACTCCCCAGCCAAAATCCTCCTGTATTAAAGGCTCTCTAAGCTAACCTTGCTACAGGTGAAATACACCCATGCGTCAGGAAATGCACAGAGATTCAAGAGGGAGTAGGAAGAGATTGAATTTTAGTGTTTCTTTACAAAAGTTGGATTCATTCTTTTCTCTCTAATGCTTTTATTTCAAAGAACACTCTTTTCAGTGTCATATTCATTTGAAGTGACTGATAGGCAAATCTAATTGGAAAATTTTCTCATAGTCATTTTTGGAAAATTTCTATTTCATCTTGAAGTATTGCCTATTTCTTTCATTTTCTAAGATTGTTTCACACTGAAAAATAGCAGGAAAGTTCATCAGGGAAAAGACAGAAATATCTTACTATTAAGGCAAAGATAGAGATATCTTACTTCTTAATAACTTAAAGCAAATCAGACAAATTGTAAAATTTTACTTAGTGTTATAAGTATTTCAGCCATACTTAAGGAAACAGTATATAAAATTTCATCAAATAAAAAGATTATCATTCATCTTCTTAATATTTTGTTTTTCTTGTTGAGATTAGCAAATACATGTTAATAAAAGCACTTGCTACTAATTGGCCCTTTTTCCCTCAGTGAACTATATCCAATATTAAAAGTTATGCGTTTTTTCAGGCAAAGTGCTCAAAGGATTTCATAAAAGCAATAAAAATCATCATTCTTGTTTTGCAGACAGTGCCACAGAGGTGATCTGATGGTGCAAAATCACTCCATAAATCTGTTGCAGCATTAAGAGCAGAACTCACCTCTCTCTGATCCCATTTCCCTGTCCCAGTCAGTTTTCACACCACGTAACAGGAGGAACACAAATGATGTGCGAAGCTTCACTACATAAACCCAAGATCACCTCACTCACATTCTATGCATAACACATCTTGTCTTACCAAGAATGACAAAATCAAAATGAGTTAGCTCCATTAAACAGGAAAAAAGATGCCTCTGAGCATCACAGTGCTGAGGTTTATGTACAGTTGCATGTGCAAGGGCTGATCTTGGAGGCTGTTGCCCAAGGCTGATTAGAACTGGAGGCCTTTAAAATTATAGCATTCTCTAATTATAGAAAGGATAACTCTTCTACTTATGAACAAACGTATGGGTAATTGTTCAGTGACAATGAGAAGAAAAATAAAGAAAAGTACTATGACTATTTAATGAGGTTTCTGAAAACATATTACATAATTAAATGCGTACTTAAATGCAACTAAGTCTTCCTAAATTGTCACTCTTGCCTACACTTTTCTCACTAGGGAAGGATGTGGCCTTGGGCTGAGGGCTGGCCTGCTGGTGGTGGGCTTATCTCTTTGCCCAGAGGGAGGCAGGTGATGGGAAGCTGTGAATTGATGTCTTTAGGGAAGGCTCAGTGGAGGTATCATAGTATTTAAGCCAGACAGGAATCAACAAGAGGTGGGCCTGCAACTGTAGTTCTGAGTACCAGCAGAATTTTGTTTCTCCTAGTGTACAGTGGCTCTCCTTTGAGGAGGTGACCAGCAGGAGATGCCCAGTGCCTTGGGGACATGAGACGGCCATTCCTGAGAGAGCTGCTGTGCCTCGCAGCAAATGCAGGAGCGCTGTGGTTCGGGAGGCTTGGTCATGTCAGCAGGGAAACTGTTCCTCAGAAATACACCACCTTACACGTGCCCTCAGTGCTCTTCCACCAGCCAGCACGTCAGTGGGTTTGCTACTCTTTCACAACCTGATGTTGACTGAGGGCTCAGCTGTCTACCTGCACACAGGCTGCCCCCAAAGCTGTAAGCCTGCTGTCATTCAAAGCAGAGGAGCATTAGTCCCCCAAGTATTTTTATCTAGAAAAAATTAATTGCTTTTGCTTGTACCCACTGCCAAAAGCACACTTTGAAACCACCACCAGACAGAGACTGGATCAAGATCTGAGACTGACAGAGAGGTGGAAAGGAGCCAGCTACCAGGAGCTTAAGCAGCACAGCTCCCAAGGGGCAATTGCATCAGAAAGGCACAGAGCTCTGCTGAACCACTTTTAGCTGTGGAGCTGGGACCCAGCTGTGCTCTTAGCTCACTCTGCTAAACCAGACCTCAGCAACCTCAGCACAGCCCTCCCCATCTCTCCCTTGTGCTTCAGAAATGCAGAATTGCTGAAAGCTTGTTTCCCTGGGTCTTCTCCTCTGGAAGGATATCAGTGAACTGGCACCTCATCCAGACATTTACACCCTGAATGGGCAGTGATGAGGAAAGAGAGAGCCAAGACGTTGCCCTTAAGGAACAATTTTTCCATGTAACACATATAGACCAGGAAGGTTCTGTGGTAGTGAGTATTATCAGAGGTGGTCCCTTATCATCCTTTTCTAGAAAATTCTTTCCACCTATATCTGAGTGGTCTTGTGTCTGCAGAGATATGAGACTTCAGACCCAACCTTCCTATATTAAAACCATTTGTTAAAAAATGCACATGCAAGCAGAGGAATATCTACCAACACCTTAGGATGGAAAATACAAAAATATAACAAACTGGTTTACATTTTTCCAGATTGAATAAGTGGAAAAAGTTATCACTTGTCTGTTTACATTCGTCAGGATAAATGCTGACAGGTTTTACATAGGCTATAATATCCATCTGGAAGATATTTGGATATTTCCAAATTTCAGGAACAGTCATTTTATTTGCAAGACAAAGGAAGCTGACTGCCTGAACTGACAGCCCCAGTCCACAAGAAAAACATTTTTTTTTTTTGAAAATGCCACAGCCATGTTAAGTTCCTGTGTAGAAAAGATTCATATGTTAGCATTAGACTTTGTTCTCTTGAGGGTTTTTTTTTAAGTAACCCTGAATATATGGTTTGATATGCTTTATTTGAAAGATTTTTCTTTAAAAGATCAATCCAGATACTAAATTCCTTCAGGCCTCTGAAATGCTGATCATGAAGACTGCTTGACTGCTTGGGACAAAGGTACGTGTTTGGAGGCAAATCTGATGTCTGACTCTTTTGAAATGAGGGCATTAAGACATCTTGCACAGGATAAGCCACAAGGCATTTTTAAAAGAAACAGCTGGTTCCTTCCAACCCGGGCAGGAGGCAGTCAGAATTTCCTTTGTTTTCAGTAGATTTTAAACTAACCCTATTGTTTAGGGAAGGACTGTGAGCTACCAAATGCCTAAGCAATATCGCATCTTGTCTGTGCTGCACCATCTGTCTCTGCAAAGCTACTGCAATATTAGAAGTCTTCCTGAATGGCATTTCATGTTTTATGTATGCTGTGATATCTTTTTGTAGTATTAAATTTAATATTGCAAGACTATCTCCAGGTTTAGAGAAAAATTTTCCCTCTCCCTCCCCTTCCCATCAACAGACATTGTTAAATTCACTGGAATTCAGTAATTCTAGTACAGGGTAGCAGCTTCCTGTAGCCCTCTTGCAGGGCTTTCTCCTCATAATGTATATAGGGCATAGCTTTACATTTCAGACAGACTAATGGACATTATTTAATTTCTGACAGTGCCTTGCTGGCTGACAGATGGCAGGACAGACATTCTCCCTCATGAGGCATCTCCCACACAACTCATGGGGTGCTGGAGTAAGGGGCAGGAACAAAATATTTTTCATGGAAAAAAACATATCCCTGTAAATCAACAGAAAGAGTAGAGCATTGAAGTCACATAAAATTCTAAGAGAGTGACAAATCTAGATTATCTAGGCAACCCCCCCAAAATACTCCAGTTCACTGGATTTTACTGACTAAAGAATATGCGGACCAGAATTTTAAATGTACCCATAATGAACTCAACATCAGAAGTCATCATGAAATATGGCCCTAGGTACAGCTTGCCTCTACCAAAGCCCAGACTACACATCTAGGTCAACAGAAATATGGTCTAAGTGAGAGAGGGAAAAATCACTGTATTTTCCCATTCTTAGAGACTAAAACAGAAACTCAGCAGTTTGAAGCTTTAATTGAATGAATAGAGATGTAAATGACGCTTAGCGATGGCTCAAGAAAAACTGCAATTTCACTTGTGTCAGCGTTTGACAACACATAAAGGGAGACTGAAGCTGATTTCCATACATGTTTGAACACCTAAAAGCCAGGCTTCAGGACAAGCTAGTGGCTTCATTTCCAAATTAAACCAGCCTTCCTGAGTAGCTCCTCTATTTGGTCATTGAGAGAGTCCTAAAAACTTCTATTAGAGCAAAGAGGAGCCTTGACTAGGAGGAGACTGCCCCACATCAATGGGCATCATCCAAATAACTCAGAATCAGACAACTGCTTCTCCTTGAGAGGGTTCCTCTGGATATACAGAAGCCTTGGAAACATTATGGTTAGTGCTAAATTCTCCCTTATTCTTGCTACCAAGGACTGCATCAAGCTTCTGAAACACCTCTCTCAGGAAAACAAAAAGAGACTGAATTCTTTCTTTTTGGCTTAATTTTCATCCTTTTGTATTACAAGTGGCAGACAGGCTTGGCAAGATGAATGCCTTTAAGGCCTGGGGGACACAGAATGACAGACCTAAGAAACCATAAAAAGGATAAGCAAATCAGTGTAATCTCAATATGCCACCAAATTTAATGTTTAACATGCAGTAAAAATCAGACTCTTCAGAAATTTGTGGGACTACATAGAGTGATGCATAAAGTAACTCGCTGAAAAATCGTATCTTTCATTTTTTATTATTTGGCATAACCATTTTAAATGAATAAAATTGCCTGGCTTGGTGAATGTAGAATATGTCTTTGACTTCAGTAATTGTTACAGTATTTACCCCAATACTGCAACCAACAGAAAAAAATATTTTAAGCAAATAAAACAAAAAAAATATTTTTTTAGAACTTGCAATTGAACATTTTAATACTATTTGTATTACTCTTAATACTAGCCTAGCATTTCAGAGGCAAATATGGGGGTTGGTTTTTTCATTTCTTAAGGCAGAAATCCGATTCCACATGAGATGGAATTACCTACACCAAAGGGATATAGATTATTACACATGAGCAATCAGTGTGAAAGTATGGCTAGTCCAGCAGGATTTTTTTTTATTTGAGAAGTTGTAAAGGTCATGGCACTGCCATCAGATGCAGACTTGCTTTCTTTTGTAGGTTTGCCTTGACATTCGCCTTTTGAACATGGAAAAGGCTATTTTTTTCCATGGAGAGGAAAGGTAGCTTTTCTGCATACTTTTCTATTAATGGGGAGCTGCTCTGTACGAACAATTAAACCAAAAATAAATAAAGCCTATTTCTATCTCGGAGCACAATCGAGTCAAACACCTAACACGTAGTCAAAACAATGGTCTTTGAAGGCTGGCATGACTCTAGAAAAAAATTACAAAGCAAAGGATGTTCAGTTTTGAAATGTGTTGAACGAAGTAGAAAATAAAAACCTCTTCAATTCACATAACAGATATGTTTGTCTGAACTTTTTCAACTCAAAAGTCAAGTTTTGTTGAAAATGGAGTGATGGCACAAGGGAGTTAAAAAGAAGCAACTGAGAGGTGTCGCTGACATTGTTCAGAAAAAAAAAAGTTCCAGTTATCAGGAACGAATGGAGGGAAAAAATAAATGTAATCATCTGAAATCACTCAAGCTTCCATGTTTATCATTTATGATAAAGCTTTGAAAATGAATTATTTTTCTATTGCTGCATAATAACTAATACAAAACCGAGAAACTTAGAAAAGAAGATTAAAATAGAAAAACCTGTTTTTTCTAGTAAAGGAAGTATACAAAAACAGTTATTCATTCCATTAAATCCAAGAACCCCAAAATTCAGGTAGAATGGGCTCCTGTCTATCCAAGAAGCAACTTCAGAATTTGTCATACTCTGCTTATTGAATTCCTTGCCCAGTAAATCTTCCAAGACTTATGGAATGCCAGCTGCAAAACAGCTGCTCATGAACAGCTAAGTGACCAGCCACAGCTGGTTTTATATGCTCTGTTTGGCTCTTTCTTCATTAGGGTGGAAACAGAAAGGAAGTTCCAGAAGGACACAGCGAAGGCTGCAGGTACTATGCAGCTCAACACATACCACGTTCCAGTTCAGCAGTGTTCCCCCAATACACAGGTTGAGGTTTGTTGGGGGTTTTTTTAATTTGAGTTATCTTTAAGGATAATTACAGGTCTCTGTAAGAAGAGTTTGACTTCTGAGACGACCAAGGAAATTCCTAGCCTGAAGAATTTACCAGTGACAGCCTCTCTCAGGTCACCAGCACTTCAGGGCTAATGTTATAAAGGTCTCTGTTGAGATATCATACACAGCATAGTGCTACAGTTCATGTCCAGACATTGATTGACATATGATTAACATATGATCGATCTGCAAAGTCATAATAGTTTTCAGTCACTTTAGTAGCACCATCCAATTTTGCTCAAATTCTGATGAAGTTTGAAAAACACTGTCACTCTGGAATATCACTGTCTGCTAAGGGAGGATGTATACTGCAATGTAGTGCAATGAAATAAATAAGTTTCTCATTGTCCATTTTAATAGTTTCCCTAACAAACACTGGAAAAGTGATGACTGAAATTTATTACAAATAAATAATTGTACATGCAAATTCCTGGGAAATTCGAAAATACTTTATAACACTTTTTGAGATCATGTGTGACTGAAAACCTAAAAACTGATACTTGTATTGGAGTATGTACAAAAAAAACCAAACAGAAACTAGGGTGAGAGTCTGACTAGTTTAATAATTTTGGAAATAGAATTGGATGTTAGACTTCGATTTCTGAACGTCCGACTGTTCACCGGCTTATTTAACCTTCCCCTAATCAATTTATCTTTCCTCCAGTTACCAATATCCCCATACTTTCCGCATGTTGACTGCCTTGGAAACTCCCTCCGCAGCACTGCGTGAACACATAAATAGGACTCAAGAGGGCTCTGAATAATTAACAGATACAAAATTGCATTGAGAGAACTACCTTGTAGAGCGGGCACTGTGCTTGGCCACTGCCTACCTCTCCCTGCATTGTAAGTCACATTTTCCCCACAAGCTCAGCTGCTTCTTCTGGAAGTTTTATGAGTTTGTTGAGGACTTGAAGTAAAAGCTTTATGAGCCAAAAATTAACGACCAGCTGCCTCAGGTGTCCAAGACTTATATGTTGACCAGGTCTCATTTTGACTGTTTTAGCTTCTGCATAATCTCCTATTCTCTGCTCAGACTGTAAACTACTCTGAGCAGGGAATTTCTCTCAGCGAAAATATGATTGGTATAAGATGAGGGCTTTGGTTTCAATCAAAAGGTCTCAGGTTTGAAGCAAAAAGGGCTGTGTAAGTTACAGAGTAATCGGCTACAGGAGCACACACGTGCTCATGTAGCTTGCGTAAGTGTGGGCGTACAAAGATATTTGTCCACGCACAGACACAGATTTGTAAACACAGATATAATACATTTTTTTATATGCTATATGTACACAATAAGAAATTTCACTTATATGTAGACATCTAAATCTATACTTATCATATCTGATTCCCTTCATGAGCAAAGAGGAGAAATAAGAAATGCTCCAAAACAAAACCCCATCCATCAGCAATACACTGTGGAGTGATTTTGATAAAACCATTTTTCAAAAACTGAAGTAGTCTAGAGAGAGAAAAGGCAGACTGCAATGAATCATATACAATTTGTAACAAAAACTGAAACAGCCCCAAGACATTCAGGATGGCGTTACACCTTCACTGAATCTCCTCAGTTTCAAAATTCATCACAGGAGATTGTCACTAACACTGTATAAGGCTGTTAGTTCAGTATTCCCTTAAGAGGTGATAATTTTCCACATGCTGGAGATATTAATGTGAAAAATACCTTCTACATAAAAAGTCCAGTGTGCATTTGGCTTCAAAGAATAAAAGGAGTGAGAAAATCAGTTCTTGTTTTAGGTTCTTTATCAGTGTGTATGCCTCACTAACAGAGACTTGCATATCTGCAGCAAGGGATGTTTCTAAGAAGACTTGAAGTAGAGGTTTCCACTACTGGGAGGTCAGAGCTTGATGAAGTGCCCAAAGATGCAAAGAACCTCTGAGGAAATTTGATTAGCAAGAGATGATGGGGAAGAGGATGGGAGGGAGAAAAGAGAGAGAAATAACTTTGTGGATCAGGGAGAAGATTCATTTAGCTAATATGACTGCCAGAAACGACCCTTTCTGTTCTGCTTGCTAACATTCCCTTTAATGAAAAGGACCCTGGCACTTGTCCTTAAAATCTAAAGCAAGCAAGGTTCACAACAGAAAGACTTATGAGTACAGAAAATGTAAATTTCATTCCCTGAAACAAGAATGTGGACATTCCCTTCCTGGTATTACAGCGCTTTCTTTGATTATTAATCCCTTTCAAACTAGTATAACCTACCTGAAGAACAGAAAGTGCTCTTGTTCTGAAGGAGCTAAGTGCAGTGGTTTACCACACTAGCAGTCTCCAGTCTCTGCTGTGCCTCTCTGTTTGAGACAAATGCACAGCAGGTAAGACAAAAAGCAGGGTCTGTTCTGCACCAGCTCACAGTACAGTGGTGTTGTGGCAATGTATTGAGACACCAGCTCATGAAAAGGAAGAGGGGTCAAGGCTGGAAAAGGAATGGCAAAAGCCTAAAGCACTGCACTGGTGGTGAGCCCAGGCTTGGCTTAGCAGCAGGTACACACTGTCATCATCCCAGCACATCTGTGTGCCTCTGCTTCAGACCTTATCATGTGTCCTGGCTGCTCTCACACACCCCTCTGCTCCTTGGAACTGAGTCAGTTCACCCAGGGAAGAGTCTCCTAGGGCCACCTAGGAAACAGATCTGAAAGTAACTGAAAGAGGAGGAATAGCCTTAAATTAGGGGAAAACTTCCATGTACTGGTGGGATAGCCTCATGGTGTAGCTCTCCTAACCCCTTTCTGAAAGCAGAGATTATGGAACAAAGGTGCCACAAACAGCAAGGAGTGGTAATCGGTATGATCAGACAAAATGGTGTAGGCTGAGACGTTCTGCATCGAAATGGGAATGCGTTGCAAACATGGAGAGATTCTTGGGTCCTCAGGGCTAATAGTGAAGTGTTCATCACCTTGCTATAGGAAATGATCCAAAGTAGATCAGACGTGCCAGACACAGCAGCTTTGAAACCTACCACAAGCTGAATTACAGACTGTTAATTCCCCTTGAAAAGCCTTACCATCTAAAACTAAGGATTAGGGTGAAAAGGGGTTATTTAGCAGCTTCCATGTCTCTGGACGGAATGAAGAGGCAATGACCACCTGGAGCCCAGGCCCTGAAGGGCAGGTTGCATTGTCACTGACAGCCAGCAAGTGCTGTAGAGAGCTGAGGTGGGGCAAAATCCACAGCCTGCTCACTGCTGAGAACAACAGTGGCGATGTTACAGAGCAGCTGGGGTCTGCGGGTAGGACAGAGTCTTAATTCAGACGGTAATTGTGAGAGCATAAACGAAATAAATACTTACACATACTGATAAATAATATCAAAGGGAAAGGGAGCAAGTGAAAGGCAGAGAGGAACACCAGCATCCAGGATCTAAGTTTGAGACAGATGACTGTTCAGCCCTTGGGATCATATGTTTCATCATCAACCAAAATGTCAAGTACTTTAGTCAGAAAAACATAGTATTTCCTTAGGGAAAGCAATTCTAAATGAGTTTTGAATTATCTCTTGACAACCAGGAACAACTGAGAAATTTAGGACTCTAATCCTTTCTAGATTCTTTTACCATGCATCCCTGCTTGAAATTAATTTCAGCATCAATACAGCTGATTACTGCATAACAAGTATCTCTTTACATCTTTGGGAGATGAAACTACAACACCTAATACAGAGATCAGTTCATCCCTTGTCTCTGCCCTTCCTATTCTCCCCACATACCCCCAAATCAATGAATAAGATTTTCCCAGTTAGTTTATAAGATATACCTGGCAAACATTGAAATGTTTTCCAATCCAGCTGTTCCACGTTAGTGGAGATTTTTTTTTAAGCATTGGGCAATGCTGTTATAAAAGAACACTGAACCCAATGACTAATGTTGAAGAAACTGCTGTCAAGAATGCGGGTGTTTCCTGACTCAAGGAAACCTTCCGCAGAGCCCAGTAAACCTTGGTTCAGTTTTCTAGTACAAGTAAGGAAACAAAGTAACTTCCCACTTGTTTTTAATGTGAGAGAAACTCAAGGTAGCAGTGGGTGGGTGGGCTCGCTTTCTGGTTCACACAGTGGGAAGGTAAAGAAAGCAGCAAGTGAAATTCAAGTCCTCCTTCTTCCCCTCAAGCCAGTTTCTCCAGCACAGGTGAGCACTGGGGGAGAGTAAAAGGGGCTTAGGTATGTTGTAGCTGAGGTTGTACAAGGACTTGGAAATGCACTTTGCTAGGCTGCTATGGGCCTGCTCTTGGATGCTCTTGTCTGTGAGTCAAGGCTGAGCCCTAGAGCAGGAGGGTTGGAATATACAGGCAGCCCTGAGGTTCAGCCAGCCCCTACAAAGGACTGCTGTATCTAGAGACACTTCCACAGCTGCCTTCACACACACAGAGGAACCTGTCTGAGCTGGCATCACAGTGGTTTGACTCCATACTGCTCTCACACAGATGTAGTTTCATCCTGATTTTCTTGTTCTAAGCTACATCTTTAAAAGAAGCAATAGGGAACTTCATCTCAAAAGGACAGGGAGGAAAGCATAATGCAGGTGTGACATCTACCAGACACTCAGTTTTGCTGGTCTGTTACACTACATAATGGCATAGGTTCCACACTTGTCAAAAGAGAGAGCAAAAAGCAGCCTGTTTTTCTAGGTAGGATTAGCCTTGATCTGAAATTACAAAATAGAAGAATTTGAAACTCGGGCTATGGTTGCAAAGCAAAAACTAGATCTGCTGGAGAAGTTTGTAAAACCTCACATCACCAGATTCACCCATCTCAAATTTAAACCTTACCCTCTGCTCCAAGGGGGAAAAATTATGCGTCCTAGAAGTGCCTTCCCTCTCGCTGCTTGGTGAGTGCATTGCCTTCCTGCCTCAGGCAGTTTTTGGATTATATCCACAATCAAACAAAAAAGCAGTCTGGCATTCAGGCTTGACCACTTGTATTCTTCAAGTGGTCAAAAGATTTTCTCATCTGGAGTTTTTCCACACCGTTCTGTAACATCTGAAGATATCTTTTCTTTCCCTCCCTGCCATATGTCACACTGGAATCAAGACGCCAATGTAACAAAGATATTTAACCAATGTTACATAAATGCCAACATGGGGAATTTCTAGTTCAGCAGCACCAGCCAGAGCATGACAGGCAAATTGATTTCACTGGAACTTTATGGATTAAGCCAGGAAAAAAACACTCTCCCTTCATGGCAAGGACAGGAGCTTCCTTTAAAAAAAAAATTATCTGCAATTCCTTAAACAATTCCAGGCTTAGACAAAAACTCATCAAATTAACCAAAATAATTCCTACACTGGAAATATAAAACATTAGCTTTGAAAAATAAACTAACTGAAAGGTTCTCTCAGGGAAAGAAAACATCCTAATTTTTCTGGTTACATGACCAGCTATATTTATTTTAAAATTTTAATTAAACACACTCACTGAATACATTCAATATGGTTTAATTTTCCTGTTCTATTCAAGGCTTGGTACAACTTATACACTCTCATAACTATTTTCGTAAGCATTACCACAAGAGAATCTATGCCACAAAAAAACCTACAATCTGTAGTTCTTAGTCCATAGCTTTCCATTCAGATAAAAATACTTTGTATGTGAAAATGAACAAAGATAGGAAGTAAGCAGGAAATTATGAGAGAAGGCAAATGAAAAAGATTCAGCATGCTCCTTACAATAGGATCCTGCATCTGTGGCAATAAGCAGGGACAGAGGAACCGAAGTTTGAAGAGGGGAAGACTTTAAAAAACCTCACAGCAGTGGGTTTGGATGTGCAAGGTTTCACAACTCTGGGAGCATTTATGTAAATAGCTGCCTGAAAGAAAGTCAGCTTATAGCTTGTTATGAACAACATCCTTCCTTGTTATTGCCTGTCAGTCCATAAAACAGCAGCTGGGTCATTTTATGTTATTTTGTCATTTTTTGGTTTTGTTTCTAAAATTTCACCCATTTCTGCTTTCAGCTTTACTGAGCCTGCTTCTGTCACCTTCACCCTGACATGAGTGCTTTCACTCTCCTCAGCTTCAAATGGAGGCAAGCCACTATGTGCAACACACAGACAGAAACTGAGCCCCCCACCATGTGAGGTGGCAGGAGATGCAGGTCCTGCAGCCCTCTGTCAGTCAGAGAGCCTGCAAGAGCTGAGCCTGCTCCTGCTAGAGCTGCTACTCGCCAGTATGGAGTGGTGATTTACAGCTAGATTTACACCTGCCTCAGCCTCTGATCTGCAATGCAGGTGCCAGCCTCTGTCCCTGCACTGCCTGTCCAAGAGGGTCCAGATGCACATGTGGGATCTCTAGGTGTTACTGCATGCACACAGCTGGGCATGCATCCTGCCTCCTTTTCCTGGCCACAGCTCAAAAAGGAGGAATCTGTCTTCAGGGTGGAGCCGAGCTCCTGGGAGAGCGCTGGGAGCAGACTTCCCAGAGAAGCAAGGTGCTGCAGACATTATTCCTCCAGCCAGCCAGGCACAGCAGCAAGAATGATCTTGCCTCACCCACGAGGCATAGGCCAAAAATGCTGTACCAGCGTGGTGTCCCCGTGGGCAGAGAGACAGACACCAGCGTGCATGGCCACAATCAATACCTGCGTTCTATTCGCCAGGCAGTGGAAAAACACTGCAAAGGCTTGGTGGTGAAAAGATGTGAAAGCTGGGAGTGAGGTAAATGCACTTTTGCTGCTAATGGATCAGCAGGGGATCTGCAGTGAGGTGTTTTTACCTCTGCTTTGCCGCTGATGAAATCACAGCTGGGGAAGCAATGTTCTCACAGATTCATAAGCTGCAGATACTGTGGAAATACAGATTCACTCCCATCACTCAAGCATTTATTAAGTTAATAAGTTTCTGAGGAAGGCAATATAATAACAATGAGAGTTTATCTGCCTGAGCTAGCTCTCTTCCTTTTAATTTCTAACAAAGGAGTGCCTTTTCTGTTTATCTTCATTCCAGCTCCAAGCACTCTCTCCAGTGTAAAAGAAAAATTTCCTTACTAGGTTTGCAGGAACCTAGAAGATCTACATATGTATTTGTAATGAACTCTATTATTTTGGATATGGGTAAGCTGGGTACTAACAGTATAAGGTCATTCAGCCCAAACTCAAATGATGCCAGAGCAGTCTGGACTGCTGAAAATACATGAGGAAAGAAAAAAGTAATCTTTTCTGTTCCCTTCCGGAAAACGTGACCTTCAAGTTTGTCTTTTGTTTATCCAGAGCCAGGGGTTTATGTACAGTTAAAACATAAATTCAAATATTTCATTTAGATAAACTAGATTTATGATACAGACTGAGCTAGTGTTATAAAAATTTCTTGATTTTTTGGCAAGTTTACTTTGTTTCATCTGGTCCTTAATTTGGACTATAAGAATTTATTTCACTGCTGCACTGAAGATCTGCTTCTAAGGAGGTATGAGCTCCCAACTGTTGGATGGAGACCAACATTTCCTCCATACTTCTGAAATCAGGGTTTCAAGTTCAGAGTAATCACTTATTCCTTGAATACCACCCAACAGTGAATACCACCACAGTTCATATAATTTTTCTCTTTTTTCAGTGTTTCCTGCTAGCATGCTGCACAACCTATAATCCAGTTTAAAGTCTCCTTTCGCCATGAATATAGTTGGTGTCAAACTACTGTTTCAATACATCACTCCATCACTAGAATGCATTGCTGGTTTTGCTCACTTCGATTTTCTCATTCTACCGGTAATATAACTGTTAATTTATAATGAGCACATGTTAAATTAAATTATTAATAATAATTATTGATTAATTACCAGTGTTATCTGGCTGGTATTTGTCACAGCTCAAAGAATAAATATAGGTTATCCAAATTCACCACTAAAAAAGGGAAAAGGAAGAAAAAGTGCCATCACAATCAAAAAAGATAATGTGAACTTCATTTGTAGATGCAGTTGTCTGTGCCAATATTTGCCTCCATCATTGTTAATAATTGAATTAATAGAGAGGTTCAAGTGAATGAAGTGTACTTAAAACAATGAAATAGTGAAGGGGAAACAGTTAAGGGAAAAATGAACAGTGTTTCAGGACTTACCTTGAAATCTGTTCCTTAAAAATGCTGCATAAAGCTCTAGAAATGCTGCTGTAGGTAACAACAGGAGCAGAGGGCTGGATAGTGCTCTACATGCCCTCCTGTGAGAGCACTGTATGGACTCATGCAAGGAGTGGGAGATAGTCATTGCCCCATCATCATATTTCTAAACCTTCCCAAATAGTCTGGGATTTGTGAGTGACTACAGGTGAACGTGACAAGTCAAATTACAAGGTCATGAACTTATAGTTCAAGATCACAGTCATGACTTCTACTTTGTTGATTCATTTTTTAGATCTGCCTCATTAGTGCTTATTGTTAGATTTATGACGGCTATTTGATTACAGCCTGTGGACCCTGCCGTGCTGAGCTTGATTTTATCAAGCAGAAAAACTGTCAGGTACATTAAGGAAATCAGATGATAGATAGAAAATGATTTTTCATTAATACTGTTGCCTCCCATTTGTGAGAGTTTTCCTGGTTTGGAAAAAAAATAAGCAGTGAGGGAATTTTCAGTAGTTTTGGATACTTTAAAGTGTTATAAACTTCAAGCCACTTTTCCCAAATTTTCTGAAAGGTGACCACCCTCTCCAGGATTTTTGGTTCTTCTTTTTCTGACTCAGATGCCTTTCTGTGAACCTCCTTTTGTCCCTGTGCTCCCTCTGAGTTGGCAGAAGCTCAGTTCCTTCAGGTCAGGAAAGGAAGCACAGTCTGTCATTACTGGATGGGAGCATAAGCATTCATTTCCTCACCCAGCGAAGTACCACACTGCTGCCAACTAACTCTGCACCTTCCAGTATTTTGTGATCTCCTCTCAGCCTTTCATTGACTTCCTTCAAAGCTTTTCATGCCTCCTTACCAGTTGTAAACAGAGCTGGAAAAAGGCAGCTGTGATGTGAATGTGAGAAGAAAGGTGCAGAGCTATAGTGGTGAAGGATGTTTGTGACTTGGCAGAAGAGACCAAGCTCAAAGGCACAGGTGGCAAAACAAGTGAAAGAGTTCACAGGTGCCAAGAACTCCCCACGAGGGGCATCCGGGCACACAGGGCACTGCCAGGCATTGCCACAGCCTGATCCTCAGAACTCCAAGAAATAGAGTGACTAATTTCAGAGAAAGGTTTTACTTCTACAGAGCAATCAGGAGGTCTAGAGCAAGTTTATAAAAAGATCAGATTCGTCAAGAGACGAACACTTGGGAATGCACATAAAACCAGCTCCTCAGTACATTGGAAAACTGGACATACTCATCAACCTTATTCTGTGCAGTTTCATTCTTCTGTCTTCTGCCTCTAAGACAATACTTACCCAGGGATCTCATTGCTGATAACTAAAATAAAATATTAAACATATATTGCCTTTCTCACATGGCAATGCTTCTACAAGGTCATAATAACATATTATTACCAGGCAGTTTTCACAAGACCTATTAAACAGGTCAGTCTATGAGTTGAAAACAAGCTATTTAAGGTTTTCCATTTGCAATGAGTGCCTTTTAACCTCATTATATGGCTGCATTTCTGACCCTGGTTTGGAGTTTTATAAAGATCAGCATGGGTTCAAAGGCAAATAAAACAATGACTGCTTTGGTACACTCCCATGTAAAGAGTTCTTTTTTTAGGAGGCAGCTACTAAAACTTGACAATCTTTATCATATAAAAGTAAGCATATGGAAGCATAAGAAAATGTATAAGCTAAGGAAAAGTGACTCTTGTGCCCAGTGTTTTTCCTAACTCACACATTTGCACTAGAGAAAAAGAAGGAAGCGGCAGTCCCAGACAACTCGAACCAGGCTTTTGAACAGATGTGTTTCATAAACTGAAAGAAATGGTGCAACATTTTCCTAGTGTTAGACCAAGGGCTATGATCCAACAGACACAGGGCTTTTTCCATTCAGCAGGTAGGTAGGGAGGGAGAGAGTGCTTATTACACGTCATCTTTTTGCCATGAAAAATACGTACTCTGAATTAGTAGGGAAGAGAGAACTTTCACAGTATCTTGGAAGAGGCATACCTGAAGTTTGAGAATACTTGCCAAGACACTTTCCAATGTATGGACCAGAAACTTAAAGCCTAGCAAAGATACTCTTTTAAATTGGCATGTTTTCTGCTTTTTCTCTGCTTTGTAACTGATATACTTTTCTCTTACAGTGACACTGTGACATCACCTCTGTTTCTGACATGTTCTTGCGTTATGAACCTAGTCAGACTATCTGGTCACTGGATACTTGTTTCATGTTTTGTTGTTGTTGCTGGTTTTTAATGCTGAGGGGACTGTTATAGGAACAAAAAAGCTCTCTAGGAGATTTTACATCTGGAGAAAGAATATTTCCAAAGCTATGTATTAAAAGAAGAGAGAACTTTCCCAAAAATGACTGCAGTAATAGGTCACACATTGTACAAATGTTGTACTTTAAGCTTTTAAATTAAGCCATTAGAAATTGTAGCTTTTAGCAATGACTGTGCTGTAATGTGAAGAACGCTTGTAATTCTTGAGAGAAAATGCAATATAATGCCATTTCATATATTTTTCATCCTTTAATCATCATCCTATTTACACTGGGGCTAAGGGTTATTGTCTCCACTTATGATGTGAGGAGCTCAGATGAAGGCAGGCTGGGTGCCTCACTGAAGGGCACAGAGCAGTGAGAAAGTCACAGCCACTGACCACTGGGCACCTATGGTGTACTTCCTATGGCACGTATTTGTTGCCACTGACCAGCTCTTGCTCTTCACCAGATATTCTGTATTTGAGGAGGCATTCTGTACAGAAGAATATCTGGCAGCATGAAACACTGCTCACTTTTTTGTGTATGATGAATAAAAACACGTGTATGATATGAACAAGAAGAGATATGACAATACATAGATTAAAATGAAGAGGATGGTTGCAAATTTAGTTTCTATCGGCTCATGCTCTTTTGTGAAATCGATGTAAAGTGCCATAGCTGAAATCATTATTTACTTCTTATTTATTTTGAATTCTTACCAATAGCCTAGAATAGGGACCTTTGACCCTGAAGCTTCAGCCCCAGTGAGCTGATTGCCAGATCACTGCGGCCTTTCTGTCAAAATATCTGGCCCAGAGGAAGACAAAGTGGTGACACTTAACAGCAAAGCTTTCCTCTGGGGAGGAGACAGGGCACACCTGTGGTTATTCTATGGCCATGACACAGGACACACACAAGGAATCAGGATGCTGAGTTTCATGTAACCACGACTACTGAAACCCACATTTATCAGGAGCAGGTCTTTAGCAATCAGGAGTTCCAAAGTGGTGCAGCATAGCAACAGTGAGGAAAGGTTATCCAGGCCACTGCAGATCACAGCAGAGAAATATCTTTGAGTTACTGGGAAAATGGCAATGTCCTTGCCAAATCCATCTGCCATTTTCCATAATTTCTTCTGAAGCTGAAGCTAGACTGTCCTCAGCTGGACGTACCATGTTTTTGGGTTGGCATATATGGGCCACAGGAACTGGCAGGGGGGAGGAGAAGGTAAGGAAACATGACTGGAGACAGAGGAGGAGGCAAAAGGCAAATTGAGATGTGACAGAGCGTACTACAACAGGGAAGGAAGCAACCTGGTAGGTAACAAAGCAGAGAGTCAAAAATGAAAGAAATCTGCCAGTCTGACAGCTTGCCGCTGCCCAGGGTGTGGCTCCGCCTCCCAGATCTCCACTTTCAGTAGCGCTTCTTTTCCACCCGCTCTGGCACTCAGCACTGCCCCAGTGAGGCAGTTCAGCTCGCCAAACCACGATAAAACCAGCCTTTCTACTTTCACAGTTGCTTCTCTTAGTCTCTCTCTCTCCCCCTCCTCCCTGAGAGAAGTCAGTTCCCAGCTGGACCACAGGCTCAGACGGGGCAAGATGACTTCACAGGAGCTGTGATTCAGAGCAGTGGATGCAGGACTACTGTCTTCCTGAGCACAGGGATGCATTCAGTCCTCTCCTGAAGCTTCACAAGGAGCAAGCCAATCCCATCTTCAAGCAGCTGCAGGGGTGCTTGCCTGCACCTTGAATCTTTATTGAATTCTCATCCAAACTGAAGGAAGAAAGGCAGATTCTTCCAGCCCTGAAGTCTCAGAGAAACTCTTAGGAAGGCAGTATTGCCTTTAAAAGCTATTTTTCAATAAATCTCATGATTCTGAGAGTCTGAATCAATCTGTTTGATGCTGCCATTGCTGTGACTTAGAGATGCCTAAAGAAAATTCCATCACAGACTCTGAGATTACACTTAATCCTTTCAATCAGATCATGCTTGAGCACAAAGTTATTTAACAGAAGAAAGCTGTTCCATGAAAAGTGCTATTGTTACCTTAAATGCTGATACATCCCTCACACACTGCTAGTACAAGGTTCTCTTCAGGTTCTGACCTCACAAGCATTTTAACCTCATCCTTCAAGCATTAACCAGCTTTTGCAAATACAGACCAATGCTTCCATGGCAGAGTTGACACAGAGAAGTGTGTTACAGCTGCTATTAGATCAAAACAGCTTCTGGTGCGTGAGGATTCACACACCAAAATCAAAAACACAAAATCAGAATTAAATGTATTCTTAACTGCTCAGTCCTTTAGATATTGTAAAGACACTGAATCCAATAGAGGACTACAAAAACAGCCTGATTTTAAGAAAAAAATCTTCTTGCAGGGAGACTGGTAAGAAAATCACACAGAAATTCTTCAGAGGAGAAATCAGAGGCGATCTTGCCATAACTCAAGAGTAACTGTATGGGGAAGAGATTTCCAATAGACCGTCCTTTGTGCCCACAGTTGCAGAGCAAGACTCAGTGCCTGGCAGCTAAAGCTGGAGAATGGCTGCCACTCCCTTCCCTTGCCACACCAGTATGTATGCCCTGTGTTTGCTTGCAGGAGTCCCCACTGTACCACACCCAGAGTACCACAGGGTGAGGGAAGACAGGGAAGCTCGGGGGCAGAAACCCCTTTCCCTGTTCTGTCAGTTCAGGTGCACAAGCTAGAGACTACAACAGGTACATTTCCTAAAACTTGCTGGGTCTCCTCTGTGGACCTGGAACCCACAGTTTACTGTTCACATCCCCAGGATAAGATAAGGGGAGTATTACTGGTTACAGATCCAGAAGACTCCATTTCTGCATAGTGAAAGATGCAGAGTTAGGCAATTTGGAATCATATCCCCCTGACATCACACTCATCACTACTTTGAAACTTGCACTTTAAATCTGGCATAGATACACTTTCTGTTTGTTTTTAATGTACCAAATATGATAAACAAGTATTTTTAACTCAATGTCTAGTAGTATCACTTCCTTAGGGAAGGCTTTTGACATTTCTTCCAGCCAAGAAAGAGGTGAACTTTTGAACCAGGGCTTCGTATTATTCAGAAAATTGACAACAAAACTGCACATTCATGTTGCCTGATGAAGCCTACTACAGGCAAGGTTTGTTGCAGTGGCCCATTTAGAGCAATCACAAGGACTCATACGGTGTTTCTGTGGTCTCGCCAGTGCCAATAATAACTGCAAAATTGTGTGTGCTATCATTACTGAAGTCTCAATAACATGAAAAGATATTTAGAAAACGTAAAACTCCTGCTTTGGTCAGCTTTTTAATGTCTTCTTTTTTAATCACTGTAAACGAGCCACAATTAAAGGTAGAGTTTTGGAACACCACTAGCAGGGGAGACAAGGACCCCATGCTTGCTCTCCAGTGTGGATGTAACATCCATGTGTACCTGGAAAACTACCAGTTTTAGAGGGTGTAGTTTTTTAGGATGCCTTAGTTCTTGCACTCTGTTTTCTTGGTTTATTTAAAATCACAACTTTCAACTTATGGGTATGTCCTTCATGTAAAGCCAACAAAAACTCTTTAACAACACTGTGTTACAAAAGAGCAAACTTCATGACTTCTGCCTAGTGAAAAAATAGAAACAAAAATTGCATGGGATTACTAGCACATGGACAGAAAACAAATCTATGGCAGTCAATAATTTCTGGTGAAGGACCCAAATACAGAAAAGTCCTTACCTGAACAAGTAATGAACTGCTTAAATGAAGTAGATCATAGACTCTTTTGTTTGGTAGAACAGAAATTTTAGCCCCAGATTTGGGTGTCTCATATAAAAGAGTGATCCTCATATAAAATATCAATTGTGATCTAAGTCCAATCTAGTATTAATTTTTCTCCCTTGCCACAAATAAACTGATTCTCTACCGAAGAATCAAAGTCAGGAAAAGCTGAGAAAAGATCATCTCTTTAGGCTGGCCTCAAACCAAATTTCTTCCATCCTCTGAGTCAGGCCAACTTTTCATGCAACTCTCGATCATTACGTAAAATCAAATGCAGTTTCACTTACTTGCTTTCAGACAAACAACATATCAAACAGTTGGGGACACCTCAATCTCCACTTTTGTGCATAGCAATTATTGATTTCCAAGCTAGAGCTGTTGGTGCCAGTCCAGGAGCCAAACAAGGGGTGGAGATGGTGGAAGTGTCACCATTTCACAATCCGCACTTGTGAATCTCCTAATCTGTTCTGTGGTTCTGAACTGGGTATTTGCTAGACAGTACTACCAACACACTTGTACAAGAAAAATTCTGCAGTTAGGAATAAAAACACAGATTTCATAGGATAAGATATGCAGTACAACCTTAAAATAGTTTAATCTTAAAGTCAAACAGGAGTCAAATTCTCATATTTTATGTCCAGAGTCGAGCTGGCTCTCAATGACAAGATACAAATGGCATTCAGTGCTGACCTAAGATTTTTCTGCTATGAAATAAGAAAGAATTTATTTCATTTACTTTGCTGCTCACAAAATACTTAGGATGAAGACCGCAGAGAAAATTAGTCCAGGCTTCAGAGATGAGTAATGAGCTTATGAACAACTGATGATATAAGAAGAGCATGCAGCTCATAGTATGCTAAATTTTTACAGTTCACTTATAAAGTCCCTTTTGTAATCCTGGGTTGATTAAACACCAGGATCTGCACTGCTCCAAAATCCTTGTCTTTATCCGCTTTCTTGGGCTACGTTTGGCTTGCTTGACCTACTGTAAGAAGAAAAACTCATCACAATCTCTTCGATTTTCATTTAAAATACACTTAAAAATTTTGTCCTTTTCGCTGCATGAAGGCATGGAGAACTTCTGACTAGAGCTTGAATCCGTAACACCTGGATCCTTTTTGCAATACAAAATTATAAAACAGAGTAGTGACTATTTCCCAAAAGCACCATCATCCTGCTATTCAGCTGCTTGTCGTCCACAATCCTGCCTTCTGAAAGAAAAGTCCTGCCTCTGTGTACAAGTGAATATCACAGTAAATATAACAGACGTAATCTAGTCCAGACTTAGTACCACATAGTAAGTTATTTTATTGGATACCCAGAAAAGAAAGAGGTATCATTTTTATATGGTCCCAGAAATTGCTAGTATTTAAGACACAAAGCTTTTCAGACTGGTTTGCTTTAAAACTGCACAACAACTCTTAAGGACAGATGCTCAAGTCCTAAACCAGCTGAAACCACTGGTGGTTGTACCAATTTTAATACGGTTGGGAAAAGAGCTAGAAATCACATGTCCGTATGAAAAAGGTGCGACTGCATGTACTAATTAGGAGCAGAAAGTAAGAAACACTTCACTGACAGGATGGCCTTGTTTATGCAGACAACTTAACTGGCTTTCAGATTCCTCAAAGTACCTTTAACCCTGAGGATATCCTGCTTCTCAGCAGAGATCGTGTTGCTCCTCATGTGCATGCAAAACACGGATCATGCCAGAGAACTGTCTGCTGTGAGGAGAAGCCCAAACACAGAACGTGTCTGTTGTCTGTGTGAACACGGCCAGCAAGCCTCCGAACAGCACGGCAAGCCCATTCACGCAGGCTGCCCCAGCATCTCATCCACGCTCCTCGCACAAAAAGCCTTCAAGCAAAGGGCCACTTCTGAGTGCTGTCCACACCCACAAACAGATGTAGAAACGGAAAGCTTGTACAGCAATTGGCCATGATAAACTGGAGAGAGAGATTCTGTAACCCACAATTAGCCAGGATAATCCCAGCCACGTAGTTTGTCTCCCATGAAAACTGTTTGACCTCAGATTTCTTTCTTGGAGCATGCTACTGACTATGTTTTTTTTCCATGTCCCTCCCTCGGGCATTCAACGTAATAGCTCTGTTTACTAGAGTTTCAGCCATTCCAATGTAATATGAGGGTGTCAAATATGCACTGTTATTTTAGGCTTGCAAACTTAAAATCAATGGCATGGTTGGTAGCACATGATTAAAATAATGTAAAAACTTCAAAGGAATGTTACCAGATACTAAAACTCTCTTAGAAAGACCTCACAAGTAGCCAGAGATTTTCAGAGAAGATTCCTTTACGGTGGAGTCTCCATTTTATTATTAGAAGAGTCACATTTTGAGCAGTATCAGATTTGCTGAACTTCCATCCAAGGAAACTGCAGCTATATATTGAAGCAGAAGCCCCTATTCTCTGTGAACAACTATCACTTAGCAGCAAAGTATTGCAGCATTTTTGTCTTTAGTCCCATAAAAAGAAGACACATGACTTGTTAGTTCAGCACATAGTAATACTAATAACAATATTTCAACACTTTTTTGATTTTTATGATGCAGAATCATGAAACTCACACAAAACATTTATCTAAGAGTCCTTGGACAAGAGCTGAATCCTAAGAAAATTCCCAGAAGAGTGCCTATGACCCTTGATTTTATTATCTTAAGTAGCCATGCATAGCCAAAGAAGATATGTTTTCCAGCGTATCGTTTTATTACACCAAACCCTGTGGTCATGCATAAATCACACATTGAGAATAATGCAAACACCACTTTAATGGTGCTCTGTAGCGGCTATTCTTCATTATGAAAGCCATTATCATAAAATCAAGATTATTATTGGGAATTTTCTTCCTGAAAACTGCATGATTTTGTATAGTCTCAAAGTCCATAATTCACCTCCTGATGGCAAGTATTCAAGGGCAAAACTGTAAGGGGTAAGCAAGAGAAGGAGTAGGTCTACACTGCTATTTAACAGTATTTGTATTAGTATTTATAATAGTCTTTATTATTTTATAACATCAGAAAACTAGTAGATTTTTGATAGATACTGCAGGATGCATATTCCAAGTTGTGTGTGAGCGATTCACAGGCACAGGAGTTCACAGTATCCACAGTGGTATTGGCTTTTAGCAGCTATAAGTGAATCATTCTGATGAAAAACAAAATAACACGATCTCTGCCAACCACTTCTTGGAAAATAAACCGCACGTGCATAACTTGTGAAACAAGGAGGCAGAGTTTCCATTCAATCAGCTTGCCTGAAACGTCTATAATTTCTGTTTTGTTCTCCACAAGTGTATAGTGTGTACAGAGGCTACAGACAAACCAAGGGGCCGCTGGGAGGTTGGGGTCGTGCTGCCAGAACTCCATTTCAGGCGAACAGCTAGTCATAAACGTGACTAGCACAAATGCTTCGGAGTATTCTGGGAAGCTGGGACCTAAAATACCATGACTTGTCCCGCAAGGATGAATTTCAATCATATTGGCAAGTCCAGTATCCCAGCCATGCTTTGAATCTGCTTTGGGCTTGCTGGAATATGAAAACCAGTAATAAAAGAAACAGCAGCTACACTTGCAAGCTGCTGGTCTGCACTCAGGATTGTCAGCATATGACCTATATCCAACCAAAACAAGGACAAAACCTCTCTTAACATTGTCAGTGGAATACTCTGGCACATTGCTCTTTATTTCTCCCCCTCACTTCATTTTGAAAAGGAGTTTATCGCTGTAGCTACTACTCAATGCAATGATGCTGGAGTGTTTTCCAGACAGCCAAAAACTGAGGTAGAAAGCTTTGTCTCTTCCAACACGAAGAATCTCAAACAATATTGGGTTATTTTTAAATTACAATTTGAAAACCAGGTAAATTTCCACGTTTGTGCTAGCAGCCTTTATTTAATGTGCAAAACCCAAGGAAATAATAACAACAGAGGGATAAAAAGAGAGCAATATAGCATCTTGTGGTACTGCCCACAGTATGATACAATATTGCTTACTCTAGTATAACAAATCAGCTGGGATCTTATCTGAAGCATTTGCTTTATCTAGGCACCTTTTAAATGGTTGTTATTACAACCTCTTTTGCTTTAAATGCTCATTCATCAGGAGGGCTTTTGTTATCGGCAGGCTAAGCAAACAGGAGGGAAAACAAGCAACCCAAGCTATTGTATATCACAGGACAATATCTTACTGCCACCTTGTGTTGAGCAAAAAGTATGAATAGCTCATATCTCACAGATACTCAAAAAAGAAAAAGCACTGTACAGAAAATAAGCAAGGACGAAATCTTTCAGGAAGGTGTGTGTGAATATGTGAATACATATGTAACATTTTACAAATGGTTTAAGAGTTCATAAAGGGAGGAAATTTTTTATTTTCATTTCAAATTTGTCCTTCACCAGCAAGCAGCAAATTTTAAAGTTACACCATGAATATTGAGATTTCTTGAGAAGCCAGAGAGATTTTTATCCTACTCTTGGGCTGTTTATCAAATGTTGCAAACACCTTTCACGTACATCCAAGCAATGAAAAATTCCTACAGTGCTGTATCTTCTTAGAGTTTGGAATAATTCTACCTGCTGCAGACAACTTTCCTACCCACTGAATAAATCATATCCGCTGCCAGGATTGGTCCTTGCACTCAAACAATGTACAAAACCAATGCTTAGAGAAAATCTGTCCTCTGGTGACTCCATAGACATTAGCCTTCCTTGTGAAGCAAGCACTGCACAGCAGCACACACACACAGGCCAAGATAAGAGATGGCAAACTCTTCTGCAGCAAACATTTGACCTTGTAGAATGATGTCAAAAGAAAATAGTTAATTAGTATGTACTAGAGATGCTACCATTACAATGAGTTTGCTCTGGATTCATCACTACAAAATAATGTTGTCCCTACTGTGATGGCTCACTGAACAACATTCTTCATGCTTTAAACCTGTACCTTCGAACTTTCAACTTCTGGTTTGCAGATCTCTCAAAGTCCTGTGAACTATTTCCAAGGTGCCCACAAAACCAGATTTTTTAAAGAGCACATTTTTAAGAAAGCATATCCCTTTCGTAATTAACCATTTATGCAAAGTCTTCAGGAGGCTATATTTCTTCACTGGCCTAAACTTAAAGATCCATAAACTGAAGGAGGTAGGAAAGCATTGAATTAAGGCTTAGACTTGATCTCAAAAGTTTGGGCACTGTTCAAATCACAACATTTTCTTAAGAACACCACAAACTTTTACCTTCACACCTGTTAAAACCAGTAAAATATTACTATCAGCTTAACTGCTTAGTACGGTGCCAAGCAAGTTATAAACCTCTTGAGGATTTTCAAGGTTGCCGTGCTACCATGGCCATGGATTTCTTTAATATAGTAGATAACATGATTATCAGACAAGTATTCAGTAAATTAGAAAGTATCCCAGGGTGGTAATATTGATTGGTGAGAAGTGGTTCCACTAATTCCATCATCATCAAACAATTCATATGAGCATTATGAAATGCTGGTGGACTAAATGTATGCCCATTCCAACTTCCAGCAAGTCAGGGTCTGCAGGGCCAGAATTCCCATCACAAAAGAATGGAAGCTGTAGAGCTTCATCCAGTATGGTATATGGATTACCTAGTCACTTAGCTTTCTGAGCGTGATAAAGACTCTTTTCAGACATTTATGATGGCTGCTACCCAAAGTCCTAAAAATGAGCTGATTTAATGTACTCGACAGTGGCACAGTGCTGTCTCTCAAGGCTCCACTGACTTCAGTCGCTGCAGCCTGTCCTCGAGGCATTATGTGCAGGGTTTGTCAAAGTGCTTCTGCAGCAATTAAAAAAAATTAAAATCAAACAATAATTAAATATGTATAGTATGAATTACCACTTAAGTTTTGATGTCTATAACGACTCACTAACACAGTAACTCCTTGCCCATTACAAGAAACTTTTGTCTTCTACTATTATTTCTAACTAGGAAAATCTGTGCTTTAGGCAGTCATGGGAACATATCAAAAGTTCTGCTGGACAAGGAGGTGTTGGAAGGCAGCTCTCCTCTTACAACTGCTGTATTTGTTACCGGCCTTTCTTTCCTTCATTCAGTTTAATTTCCTTTCCTTAGTGTTCTCGTCTGCTCTTTATCTTCCCCTTTTGTTAAAAAAAGAAAGAGCAAGACGTATGCCTTTTTAAACCCCAGAAGTGCTAGCATCACCTAAGTCTGATATCCCTCCTGTGTAAAAGCAAGAAAGATAACAGCCATGGGGACATGATTAGACTTTGTTTCCCAGGACATCTTCCATTCTGTCACTCTAAGTCTCAGTCGATTTTGGGACTCCTAAATTTGTGATAAGGCAACATGTTTGTATGAGTCTGTCCCAGTCTGCAGAACCTACTTCATGCATACATTCACAGAAATGCTCAGTAGCCTCATTCTAGTTCCTGAAAAGAACTACTACGAGGTCAATCACCAGAAAGACATTAGAGATTCGTTCACTTAAATATCCTTAAGTGTAAAGAAGTAACTGAGGCGGTCTCTTCAGTGGCAGCATGGTCAAGTTAGCAGTGCTCATCCAGATGCCATGCAGGACATGGACATAATAAAACCTACTTAAAAACAGTTGTTGAAACTGAAGATGTCCCTTTCACACCACAGGGAGAAAACTCACCCAATACCCACAGGTGAAACACTCATTAATATCAAGGTGGTGCAGTATAGCTTTGGACTATAAATTCATGAGAAATCTAACTGCTGTCATCTGATCCCAGCAAATACTTGATTGCACCACAGCCTTGATGGTGCTCAGCTGGAAAAGCCTGTCTGGAAGGCCTGGCATATGAGCTATGCCCTTGGATGTCTTTGAATCAGACTTGTTTGATGGTAGCCATCTGTAAACTTTAGCAGACTAGTATTTTCTCCTACCTCCATCCGTAAATCCAGAAGGTTAGAAGTCCATAGGAAAAGGGGGAATGGCTTAAAACTGAAAGACGGTAGGGTTAGATTGGATATTAAGAAATTCTTTACAATGAGGGTGATGAGGCACTGGAACAGGTTGATCAGAGAAGCTGTGGATGCTCCATCCCTGGAAGGGTTCAAGGTATATTTGGATGGGGCCCTGAGCAATCTGGTCTAGTGGGAGGTGTCCCTGCCCATGCCAGGGGGTTAGAACTAGATGATCTTTAAGGTCCCCACCAATCTAAACCATAGTGTTATTCTACGACCAGTCGTTCAATTAATTATGAGAATGATGTCCAGCTGCTTTTTCTTACAAGAGTTAGAAGTACTTCTTTGTTAAATTCTTAATCCTTTATTCAGGGTTTGAAATAGCTCTATATTGTTTAAACTTGACAATGAAAAAGAAAACACAAGAGAAAATGTATGGTCACAGAGCAGTGTGCCAATGTAGATTCAGCCACACCATATGGACAATGGCTGCTCAGCTGCCAGCATTTAACAATAAACAAACATCGACAAACAAAAATGTTTGACAATAAATCTAACTACTGTTGGGGCAGCAGTTGGTTTCTTGTCTTATGTAACACTGAGAAAGAACTTGTTCAGGAAGGACAGTCAGTATTTCAAGCAGAGGGGCTATGCAAGTACATCATTCATGAAAAGAGCCCTGCGTCTGGGACAGAGGATAAAAGGGAGCTGAACAGGCAGCAGGATGCAAAATGACAGCTGTTTAAACCACATTTCTAACTGCTGTGGCCAAAGGTTTGATATCTCTGGGGAACAAGCAGGCAGTCATGGAGGGGTGGGACACAGAAAAACAGGAGATCAGCATATTATTATTTCTATTGTGATCGGGCTGTCTGTTCCTGTCCTACTTCTGTTAACAGCTAATTACCGACTGCCAGAGTTTACCCCGTCCAAACATCTGGTTATCCAGACCCTGCTTTTTTCTCTAAAGCTTTAATGAATTTTAACACGTTTGAAAGGGCATTTCCCTCTGGCATACCAAGATAAACCAAGGTGTAAACAGTCCCCTTGGGCCTGGTACATCCTCTGCTGAGCAGTGAGCCAAATTCCCCTATCCTCCCAGGCAACTTACTTGCCCCCAGACCCCCTAACTCCTGATTTGCTGAAAAAAGCATCTGGTGAAGTAAATGTTCTATGTCTTATGAGAAGGAGCATTCCCTATCCTACCCAGGAACAAGAATAAAGCTGCTGGAGAGCATCTTACCACCAAATACTGTGGGGAGGTTTTGCAGCAATGAAGGATGGTACCTCTGGCTCTGATACTCCTCCTCATGCTGCCTCGACCCATGGCAAAGCAAGTCTCTTATCTGCAGCATCCCATCTGTGAATGCTCCCAGCCCATGACTGTATTTTTATACTGCTTGCACCAACCAGACCTCCACAATTCTCTCTAGTGAGAGTCTAACTGTGACCCACCCTCTCTAAATCTATCTCACTGACAGGAGGAAGCTGGAAATACAGTTGGCAAACCAAGTAATGGCGATCAAAACCAGTCTTGCAGGAAAATGTAGAGTCCTATATGGCAGTGGGAAAGGATGGCAACGAGTGAGGTAGGGCAAACTGACCCAACTCCCAATTCCTGGAATTACTCCAAACATGCTTTACATGTTCCCCATTGAACCAAACACCTGACTTCACACAAAACATTGATTATTTGATCATTCAACTTCTCATTCTGAGCACGCAGAATATCTCACAGGCAGGAAAACTGTTTAATCTAGCACTTTGTGCTGTCAGCAGCTGGAAGGCAGAAAGAATTGTGCCAATGAATGTTTTCACCCAAAATTCAGTAAGGTACACTGCTTCAGAAAGTGTCCTTCAGCTGTTTATTCCTGTTAGTTTACACTGAAACCAGTCACAAAAAAGTGAAATTTGGCTGCAGTACCATATGCAGAAATTGATGGTAAACAAAATATTGAGTTTGACAAGGTGTTTGGTGAGAAGTAACAGGGTACTGGATGAAGCTATCCAGGATTTTGCAGTTCATAGAGAACTACCATATCAGAGGAAAGTGAGTGTTTCTTTACACAGCCCTGTAAACCTGCTGCTACGTCCACCCTGCCCTCGCTCCATCAAAGATGCGCTGACAATAAGAAAATTCAGAAAAGAAGAGAGAATGAGTGCATGGCTGAAGGATGGATTTTCCTGCAGGCACTTGCTTCAGAGCATGGATGACTACCACAGCTACTGCTACTACGGGTCCCTCTTTCCCTTGGTTCCCTGTCTGTTACCGTTACCTCCCCTGCATTCTCACTACGGCTGCCCTACAAAATATCTCAGCCACATCCCCTACCACCTCCCAGGTGCTGCTGCACGCACGTGTCAGCTCTCTCTGCTCCCAAGCACGCTTCACTGCATAACCAGCTATGAGGAACAAGGCCAAGGAGAGCAGAAAGCTTGTGACTGACACCACTCCATCTTAGAAGGCTCCTTCCCCGTGCCAGGGCTTATAAGACCCCATGAATCTCATGCAAATCCCTGAAAACCCCATCCATTTCGATCTGACTAGAACAAGAAGAGAGGGAAAGAGCACAACTGGGATGGTGCTATGCAGAGTTTCTAGGCTCTGAAAAGAATTCAGATTGTATAGATAGAAAGCAGAGCTAGAAATCATATCACATACCGGGACACTACAACTGTTGATTAAAGCACAGCGCTTGTTTTTCTTCGCTCTTTAGTCAGGAAACAGTATAAGGCTGCAAGTAAAGCAGAACTTTATGTCTGGATCCAAAACTCATCTTCGCAACGAGGCATACCTGTCCCACGGACTGTAAATCCATAAGAAGAAGACATTCATACTTTCTATCTCAGGAAGTTAACTGACTTCATTTTCATTTGCCCCTTTCGTATCCCTGAGACGATCCCTTGATCTCCCAGAGAGCTGTCCTTTTCTGGAATTTTCTCTTCTCTTTTTTTTCCTTCCATACATAGATGCACACACACACAAAATGCTTCTGCTATAGTTACCCAAGTCTTGTAGCTCAGGTTATGGGAGGGCTTATCAAAGAAACAGGAAAGATGAGAGATTCAGGACCTTGGGCAGCCTGCCAAAATTGAATGTAACAGCAACAGACCAGCATGGCAGGAGGTGTCAATAACAGCTGCAAGACTTGAGACCCATAGCTGTGTCACAGGTGAACATTATCCATAAATCTCACAAGTGGTCCCAGCTGGAGGCCAGCTCTGAAATTTTAGCTCCTGGTCTCTGTTTGAGGCAGGACTTCACGGTTCCATATCACATTCATCTTGGATTTCACATTTCTAGGAAAAGCAATGCATTAACCTGCGGTGTCTAGAGATTTTTTTTTAATACTCCTCCCCATGAGCATTCAGTCTATATCACAGATTTATTCTGAGATCCCCTTACGGAATTCTTTGTGGCTCTTGAGATGATGGAGATATGACTTTTATTTTACTAGAATATGAGTCCTCTTAGTCATCATTCAAACACATTCTTTTATCCACCTGATAACCCCAAATTTGTCACTGGCTTACAGAAATATTGGTGAGAAATACTGAAGACATACATAGGTTTATATCTGTATGAGGTCATTATATCTGATAGATTCTGTTTGAGAGACTTCAGGCATCCATGTAATCAGCCTGTGAGAAAATGCACAGGAAAAAGCAGCAGCACAATTACACAGCCAGACTGAACTGTGGCATTTCCTGGTGTTTAGTGGTTAATGTCAGCCTTTGTTTTTGATTTCCCTTGGATTTGTCATTTGTTTGTGATTTTCTGTTGAGGATAACCTTTCAAAAGCCTAATCCCTTTTGCTTTGAAGCTATGCTGCTTAGTCAATAATTACACAGCCACCATGAAATGTTGCTGGTGTTTGACTCTACATTAGTCCAATTCTATCACTTTATTCTACTTTCCTGTAACCAAGGAAAGTATGCCTTTAAAGCAATATGCAAGTGAATTGTGAATAGCATCTTTCATTACTCCCTGGACTGGCATATTTAATTTTAATTATATCCTATCTAGTTTGTAATAGGTTTTGAGTTCAGGGAGCTTGGTTTATACTATGTGAGTGTACTTGTTTTTCTTAATTACATGCTTTCCAAATGCTCGTAGTTTAACCAAATAAAATCAATTTGCAAAAATATTGTGCCCTATAGTCCAGGAAGGGCTATTGCTGTATCAGTTCCAATCTTTAATTTTTAGCTTCTCTTTTGCTTGAAAATGAGGTACCTTTTCCTCGGTATATTTGTGCGGTTTACTCCATCCAGTATCCTTAGCTGAGCAAATGTTCCTACATCCTTTCAAAGGCAATTGTCTTTTCATGGAAAACTTCATAGGATTTTAGAAAGTTTTTCTATTAAAAGCAATCAATAGGGATTATTGTTGACTCCATTTTGTTTTTCTTCTGTAGATCATATTTTCAATTGCACCAATGGAAATTCAGAACTAAATGCTTTATACAGAAATAATTGTGTAAAAGGGAGAATGCAGGCTACATCACTTGCTAACTCCTGTAAAAGTATTACCGTCTACTGATTTAAATAAAAGAACACTCTTACTAAAGGCAGAATTGAAGGTGCATGTAAACACTATCCAATACATGCTCATTATAATTCAATTCCCATTTGCTTTGCTAGATTTTAACCATTTGGCAGAGATTTCATAGAATGGATGTCTGTGATTAATGATGCTTTTGAAACTTCTCAGGCAAAATTTTCCATATTATTGAGAGCAAATCTGCAGCATAAAAATGTGTCTTTGTGTCATAATAACAAAATGGGAATTTTTTTCTTTTATAAGAAAAATGCTTTTTGTATCATTTATGTTGGTCCCATGAAAGCTGCCAAAATTTGTCAAAGGTAAGGCCCTGAAGAAAATTCAGTGTCTCTCTGACTAAATTTCAAAAGGTTCCTCTCCACAAATGTGGGTGTTTCCCCAGAAGAACATATTTTCTCTCTTGATAGTTGTTTTGTGGCACAGCCTAAGCCATTCAAACTGAACTTTTGGCAGGGTCACTACGTGCATGCCCTTTGCTCCCTGGCACTCCACTGGAGACCAGAGGTTTGGTTACCAAGGGAGCCGAACACTCAGAGCTGTGGCCGATGCCAATCACGTCTGAGCTCTGAGCCTGTCGAGGGTTACACAGGGCAAAGGATATGGAAAGGAGGATTGCAAAGACATGCCATTTCCTTTTCTGGTTTTGGAAGGGCTGTCAAGCAGCCATAAACATGTCCTATGGATGCAGAAGCAAACATTCATTCGAGGGACTAACCCGTCAGTAGTGATCAGAGAATGTAATAGCTAAATGACTATGTTCAAGACACACCAAATTATGGAGGTTATCCAACACAGTAAATAAAGCCCATTTCCAAAGAGGATTGGAAGAAGAAGAGGAGCAGAGGAAGCTTTTTACCTCAGCATGGAGAACGTGCAAGCTTTGAGGGTAAACAGCTGGGTTTTAGGGCATTGTAATAGGAGGCCCCGTTGGCTGATGCATAGAGACCTTTCAAGAGATTACTGATAATCAGCAACCTGACATTTTCTGGTATGCAGAAAACAGCACAGCACAGGTCCCTCTGTGAGCCTGTCCTATAACCTGGATACAACCCAGGATCCTAGACAGCCAGGCATTTCTTAGATGGTTTTTGTCCTTGCCAATGTGTGACATTCTAGACTTGTCAGCAGTCAGAGACAATTTGCATCTGACACGTAATCTCATACAGAGTAAGAGAGACACCTCAGGGAAATACAAGAAGGAGCAAACACAACAAGTGATGCTTGAAAACCAGGGAAAAAAGCTGGGGACTTTTCCAGGCAGCTGTGCTAACCTATATATCTCTAAAGGACCTACAGGGACATTGCTGGAGGTACATAATCCTGGACCACACTACATAGTTTTCAACTCCAGCTAATGGAAAGGAAACAGAGTAACCTCTTCTTTATATAAATTAGTAGGTTAATTTAAGTAGACTGATCACATTAGGGATGAGTCTCAGCTAGAACTAAAGAAAAAAAAAAGAAAAAAAAAATCAACAAAACACCCTAAGCAAAAAACCTCCAAGGTCTCCATCAGAACTAATTGATCAAAAGTTACCTCAAAACCAAGTTTCTGCCTAGCTACACCTAAAGCCACCTAAACCAGTCACAGGCACTACATGTCAGAGAGTAGTTTAAATCAGCCCTCATGTCCAGCTAGCACCCTCACTTCTTTCTTTTACTACTATTTACCCAACTGTCTCTTTCAAAAAGAATTTTGGCAGCTATCAAGGCCCAAATATAGGTATTGATGCCTGAGAAACTTCTAACAGCCTTCTTCCTAGCCCAGCCATCTCTGTTGTCCTCTGAATCGCACACAAGCAAACAGAACAGCACTGTTTGAATGCTCAGACATTCAGAAGTTTGGGTTAGATTTACATTAGGCTTCTCTGAGCTGAGGAGCAGCAGTAAGGTCTGGTCTGGTTGACCCTGTACTAATCTGGGGACTGCTGCTCCCAAGGTGCCACCTAGATACACTCAAAAAAGAATTTATGGAGGTAGAATCACAACAGCAGCTTTAAAGCACAGGGAAGATATTGACTAGGCAGCAGAAGAGCCTGTTTATTTATTACACAGAAATGTGAAGAGTGCCAGGAGCAGAGGGCACAGAGCTCAGTCTCCCCAGCAGAGAGGTAGTTTTTCCCCCCAGAAGGGTATGGCTTTGCTTGCTGACTGTCTGCCCCCTTTCCCCTGAGGGTGTACTTCTTGGAGATCCTCACCACCTCAGTGTGCCCAGGTCTGTCCTGAGGGGTAGAAAACGACAGCTTTGAACACTTCAGACATTTGCATATTTCATCAGGCAACAAGGTCTGTTCCATTTCATCTGGTCCTGAAACTAATAACACCTTAATAGCAGCATAAGGAGTCAAAAAAAAACAAAAACCAAACAATAACAAAAAAAAGATAGATACAGACACACACACACACAAAAAAAAAAAACTTACATTCCTAAAAGTGCTTCGTAAAGCAAATACATTTGTACTATCAACTACCAAACAGGGCGAGCACATCTCTTTTCCCTAGAAATCAAACTGGATAAATACTAATAAAAATCATGTAACACTGTCGTGGTTTTGCAAACAGTCTTTGAGTTTGTTTTCTCACTTCTTTCTCTCAGAATAATCTTCCCTCAATCCACGGCCACATTCAAGGCTAAGCAAAGTCAAAGGCACTTACACGAGTTTAAGGGTATCCCAATTTGGTCTGTGGATGAGTTTGGAAAAAAACCTTTACAGAAAATGAAAGCATTGTACTGCAAAGGTTGTCTGCATTTGCAAGCATTCACTCAGCCCTCTGAAAGTGTCTTAATTACACAACAGAGTTGAACATTCGTAGAGGTTAGTGCTTCCTCACAAGTTATCCTCAAATAAACTGTCTTTTCCCAAGCCTCAGTTTCTGTTCATCTAACCAAAGAATGCTTTAATCACTTCAGATATTTTCCGAATCAGTTCTGCAACACAACAAAACAGTGAATTATCAATGTTTGAATGAATTCCCAAATACTCTGGTATTAAAATCTGTGTTCAAAATTACTTAGCTAGTTAGCACACTTGTTAAAATTAAAAAATAATCGTAAGTGATATAAACAAGGGATATACCACTGTTATACTTCCACAAAAGATGAACAATGCATAGTAAGATCCAGCTAAATGAATCAACAAGAGGGGAAGGGAAAAAAAAGACTGTTGGAGGGGTGGAAGCATTTAATCCGATCTCACAGCTAACTATATACTTGCGTGAGGTCTCTCTTCCCAAATTTTCTCGATGTGGAAAGTCCAGAAATATAAAAGGCATGAAATCTAACCCAATGTATGGATCATGTTACCTTTCGTTTAGGGGCATTCATCCTGAAGCCACTTCCGTCTGACCTGATAAACAAATCCCCTAGAAACAATTCTACAAGAAAAAGCTTGTTCCCTATACCAGCATTCAGTAAGGAGGCCTTAAGAGAGAAAGTGCTACTGTTAAGATTAGCATCAGTTAATCAAGGACTTGTTGAAAATTTGATTTAAAAGGATGTGACATATTCACTTGGCTATCTTGGTAAGTTTAATCATATAATTTTTTCTGCATGCGTGTGGTGCATTTCTGCATTTTTTTTAATGGTGTATTTTCTTTAAAAATAATTTTCTGCTGAGAGATCCTACCCATGAAAGTAAAACATAAATATCCATAAAGAAATTCGTAAGTCTTGACTTATTTAAAACAAAGCTTGCTAAACTGAAAAGCAAAAAATGGTCATATTTTAAATACAAGATTTCCATGAAAATATGTCTTTTAACTTTTCTACTTCTGGAACAGATCTCTATTCACATGAATATCTGGAAACTGCACAACAAGTTGCAAAAATTCTGCCTGGAGAAGAGAGGATTACCAAAAAAAATCATAAAAATAATTTAAAAATTAAAAAGCAATGAGAATGCCTGGCCAAACAACAATCAGTGAGACACGATTACACTTCATAAAATAAAAGTTTTGAAATATTAAAAATCAGTAACAGAAAATCTCAGAGCAATGGTATGCAATATCTTCATTCAAAAGGGGAAAATAGTAGTAATTTCTCATTATTATCATTCTTATATATATTAAATGGGATTTTTAATAAGCATGTGTTAATTAGCTCTTATGCATAAAAGAGAAATTAATAAATGCTAATATATTCGTGGCTATTCTCGACAGTTGTGAAAGAAGCCATTTCTATCATAAAGATATGCTTTTTCTCTCTGTAAGAATCTGAATTATCATCTTCTAATGGCTGAAGATTTTGTAAAAAGCAATACTTTGAACCTGCAAACTTGATAAAATAATTTCTTTCTAATCACTTTGTAAATCAATTTGATGGAGCTATATAATTAAATCTTTTAAAACACATTAAATGCGTGATATTCGATAATTCAAGGAAGAAGTCAACATAGTTTGAATAAAATAATTCTAATAAATGAAGGTTCCCCAAATAAGCTAGCAATCATGAACAGCTCTTAGCAAAGAAGCTAAATTAAAGAGGTTGAATTAATAATCTTCATTATTACTTGAAATGTCAGTCGAGTTTTAGAGAGACTAAACATCAAAATATGTTAAAACAAAGTTTCATAAGTCAAAGAACGCAAGATTATTTACCGATTAATCAACAGATAAGTCTCTAATAGAAATAATTTTCTTCATTATTTGATTACAACATATACATAATGTCTACTACAAAGTACTTTTCAGGCTAAAAAGAAAGCAAGAGTGATGAGACATACCTTACCTAAGTGTTAAATTTGAATTTGCTTAAGAATTCAGCAAGAAATTAGTATTTGTACATAAAGAATTTTGCAACCAGTCTTGAGAGCAAGTGACTTAATTTTTATCCCACGTACAGCAGTACCACAATCTCATTTATCGATGGGGGAGTGGCAACCAGAAACCAGGCGGCTGCAGTACCAGATGAGCAGAGCTTCTAAACACAGTTACTCTTTACCATCTAATTAGCTCTCCAGACTAATGCTGACACTGCTTGCACGCCCAAAGTTAGCAGCTGTTCAAACAGCTTGCCAAAATTGGGTCTGAACCCGTTGAAACCTGTATTCAAGCAGGATTCAACGTGAAGGTAATTGCTTCTGTACTTGTGCACGTATCTACATTGCTTTGTTAGGATATTTTTTCCATTTGTATATTTTCCCATTTGAAAATTTATATGGCAAGTTTGTAAGAACTGGCTGTGATCTTGTTTCCTAGGTACACATAGATATAAATCTTTGTGCTGAAAATTAAGAATGCAACAACCAAGCTCTAATTATTCTCCAGACCTGGTCAAAGAAACCTGCACCAGCGTGGAACCACTACACAGGGAAGATGATCCCCATACGGAAAATGCTGCTTTGTCTGGAAGCAGCAGCCCAGAAGTTGTCTTCAGTCCCTGTGAGATGCAGACAGTACCAGCTTGTATGGACACCACCCTGCCTGCAGGGGACTACATTCTCAGACGAGGCTACACAGAGCCTTCACTTCTGAGGCTTCCTACAGAGGAGTGCACTGGGATCCACCATGCACCTTTCCAGTTCAACCGTCATGCTCGGGCCAGAATTTCCACTTCTCCAACTTTAAGGCGTCTAAGGATGGCCTCTGCCTCACAAGCACTGTCATTTCAGGACTGTGCTGACACAGCTCAGCGGGGGAATCAAAAGGAATACACTGGCTCTCTCCACCACATTGGTAAGAGTCCACCTCGGTGCATTACAGTTTCCTCATTGTCGCTGCCATCTTGTGTCCATGCAAAATTATTGTCGTCCAAAGCCAAGTCTGAGACAACTATAGCAGCTCCAGAGTCTGATATACCCAGATCAAAGCTTCCAAGCCAAGAGGATCCTCTCAGCAATGGCAGTCCCAACGAGCCACCCAGAAATTCTTGGAGAGCCAACTCTGCTACACTTCCTAAGAGACTCCGCCGCCCGAGCCCTGCACTTTGGGCGGGTGTCCAGGTAAGAGCAATAGGAGGATGCAACCTCTTTTTTAGTCTTTTATATTCAGTGTTGGTCTGTCATGGCCCTGTGCACAAATAAAACCCTAGTTCTTAACCCGAACTGCCAGCTGGGCCGTGGTCCTTTAATACAGCAGACTGACCTCTACACTTAAGAGGAAGGGAGATTTTTCTTTCCAAATCAGCAAGAGATATCCTTGTCCCTTGGTGACCAGGTTAACCTAGTCCACTCCTGTACATGGCCACTCTGTCTCACCTCTGTCCACTCACCCTGGTGGGCCAGTACGACTGTTGGTGGGGATAGGGAAGAACAACACTAAGTAATTTATCCTCTTTAGGACTGGGTTTTAGAAGACTATTTTTCTTTCAACTCACTCTTTAACCCTTCAGCAGGATTATCCCTAAGGCAGGGAAGTTCTCTATTCTGTTTCACTGAATAGCATTACTAACCCTAATAAAACCAAGAATTAAGTTGGTTGAGCCAAATTTAAGGTCTGCTACTACCAAAGGAAGAGGGACCATTCCCTTTATTTATTTCTACCTACCTAGCTCTGCTATTCTCTGGCACCTCTCCCTTTTTATGTCCAGCTCCATAAACAAAGAAGCAATTGTGCAATCTCTTCTGAAAAAAAAGAGACCCTGGTCCAGTGAGTGTCAGCATCAGTAAAGAGAAATAAGCAAGGGAGGAGCAAACCCTGCGTCTTTCAAGGGCAGGAAGCTACCATTCAGCTCTCCACAAGGACAAGAGGAGAGGCTTTTTGTACAAGCCAGGTTTGCTACTAGGTCTGCTCTCAAAGACCTTCCATTATGTGCAGAGGCCGTAAAATTCACACTCTGTCCTTATGCAAACCGCCTACACACATGTTTTTCTGAGAGTGGATGGTGCCACATAGGTGTAGAGCTCTTCACTAACTAGTTAGTTTTGCACTACAAATCAAAAGCTATTTTTCTCCTTTCCCCCTCCCCCTTCAAATATAGAAAACATTCTGGATATCAAATGAGTTCTCCTTGCTCCACAACAGTGACGTTAATCAGCCTAAGCCCAAGCCTATTACACTATTTTTAGTACATTTCCCTTTACAAATGAGGGGTTTTTTTCACAAAAAATCAGATTGCTTGCTTGCTTTCTGACCAAGTAACTAAGAACATCTCACTCTCTTTCAGGAGAGCGGACTGCCCATGCAAAGGTATGCACATATTTGTTTTATATGATTCTAAGCTTGACTCTCCTACGATTTTAATGAATTTGCTTCACTGTAAGGCAAACTGAACATTGAGTCATGTATACATAACTCAACCTTAATTTGTAGATTTGCTATGTGAAATGCCTGTCACCAGCTCACTAAACTTTTTAATGAGATTTTCTTTCAAAGGTGGCCCTCTCCCTAGCACGTTTAGCTACATTTCACGCAATATTTCATCCGGATCATCGGGGAGATTTGCACTAGGAACTAACTGCCAAAAGGTCTGGTTGTTTGGCTTAGCAGTGTCAAATTTCAGCTTGAAGAATGTGAAATATCTCGTAATCTTGAGTGACATTCTTCAACAGTTTGTGGAAGGGAAAAGGAAGAAAAGGAGCTAGCAGAACAGCTCAATATTGTTCTTATACATAAGCAAAGCAGATCTAGGACTGCTACTAGATGGGAGGATTGTAAATCCTAAAAACTAAGAAGAATACATGCATTTGATGAGTTAGTGCAGATATGATAGGGTGTTGCATACCATAGACCTGTGCAGTGAATTGTGTCAAGGTCTTATAAACAATTATCAGAAAGTAAAAGCTCTATTAGAAATTATTTTGATTAAGATAAGTTTCTTTCTTTAAGATGTTCGAATGTTTACAGAAGGGAAAGAAAGTTTATTTTCTCCCCACACAACAAGGAAGCAGGAGATAGTACCTCCCTTAATAACCACCCCTGTCTCATTGATGGAGTAGTGCTCATTTTACTGCGTCATCTCCTCGAGAATGCTTCGGACTGGGTGGTTTGGAGCAGACTGATATAGTCTAGGAGTCTTTACCCAATGTAGTTCCCTAGAAGAGATTCAAGAGATGCGTGCATGCATCTGAAATTACATGTTCACTGTAGAAGAGGCCTTCTAGATGTTCTGAACTGCTGCAATTTCCAACCCACACTTTAGCATTTTGAATTTACAATGGAGATGGAGAGAGAAGGGGAGGGAAAGATCTTTTCATCTGGATGTGAAAAATGATCTGTACCTTTCGTGGGAAAAGTCTGCTCTGATCCAATTCAAAACAGGAATACATAAACATATCTCACTGTCAGCGTGAAGATTTGCACGATGTGTAACGAACTTTAGGGGAGAAATTGAAGATATTGAATGCAGATGGTTTAAACAGGAGAACACTGAATGTTTAGTGTACACACCTCTTGGTGCTGCTTACCTATAGTGGTTTCAGAGGGAAGTTGCTATATGCCAGGATATCGGCTTTGGACTTCTATCCAGACATCTTTTAAAATCAAGGAACCACAATCCAAGGAAACAATACAAGATTTTTTCCATAGGCACCAGCAGGAAAGATTGTCAAAAGGTGGTTGGGATGATATATTATGAATTCTATCTAGATCAATATCAGAATGTGCAAAAATATATAAAAAGAGCACCAGTTTCTGCTTTAAACCTTTTTTGTCAAGTTTTATTTGGTCCGAGGTCTGGGTTAAGCCTGTATTCAGCTCCTCCTTTATTAAGATCATTAGTCTAACTCCTTAACAGCTAATCCCTTCTTAACACAGCCAGCAAAAACTGTTGAAATGTCAGATTATTCTCTTCACCTAGAAGCACATTAGGACAGTTGGCAGCCCTTCTCCAAGACTGATTTATGCATTGTCCTGGGTAAAATCATACCTCTGTCCTTCAGTTTTAACGAACATCTCTTCTCCCTGCTCCCAGGTTGTACTTTCAAAAAACCTCGTTAATGCTCCCACGTGCATTTTAAACAGCCTTCCCACACACAGTCCTCAGTCAAGAATGCCAGCACACCTCTGTCAGCATGGCAACTTGCTGAACTGATGCTGATTAAAGAGAACCATCCAAAATAAGTAAAGGGCAAGAGGGCCAGCACAGAGAGAGGTATATGTGGTGGAGAAAAGGTGAGATACTAAACCAACAGTGCTATGGAATATAAAATTAATGAAACAAAACCTTGAGTTTACTCTGAGCTCATTTTCTGCTTTGCACCATTCCGCATTGTCAGAGACTGGGTGGAAAACTACATTGCACTATTTCCTACAGCAAATCAGCTAATGAAGAGTCTTTGCAGTAACTGCTGAGACAGCTCATGTTCAATGCCTTGAAGGAGATGGGGTCATCTGTCTAGAAGTACTCCTATTCCTAATGTTTCACACAGCTGTAAAGTGTCACAACATCACAGAATCACAGAGTGGGTAAGGTTGGAAAGGACCGCAGTGGGTTGTCTGGTACAACCTCCCTGCTCAAGCAGGGTCATCCTAGGGCACGTTGCATAGGATTGCGTCCATCACACTAGACCTAATTCCTTGTGCAATCATATAAATATTTTACTCTTGACAATAGGTCATCTGCCATGCTAACTCTCTGAATCAGAGAGTCCAAATACCCTCCCTGAGCGGCTTGAGTAACAGTGTCACCACCTGACAGCTATCTCAGTACTGTGACCACCCTGTCATATTTACCATACTAACCTCTTCTGTCGCTTTTATTCACCTCCAGTGGATATTCCTTTAAGCAATGTATCTGCTATTTAAGTAAGGTGGTCTATACAGATGTCTGTTCCCTGACTGCTAGTTAGGCTAAGATTACGGACATAGGAAGATACTTTCCGTGCCTTAGAAGTAACTACATACACAGGATATTTATTTTGCCAGACCATGACCTGCTTCAATGTCTTTAATAATTTTCCACAACTTTGCCATGCAAATCCGTGACATTTATCATGTTTCAAAAAACACGTGGATTTTAAGGAGGAATTATTTCAGATGATATCTCCTCACATGCCTGAGTTTGTCCCTAAAGTACAAGCATTTATTTCACTCCATCACTGGATTCCTCTGGCCCCAGTAAGTAAAACAAACAAAAACTAAAGAAAAAGGCAAAGCTATGGAGTCTGAAAGCACGAGAAGATGCTAAAATATTGCAGACTTAAAACCTAGTAAATTTTATTACACAGCACTTCAGTAATTTAATTTCTCCAGAAAAAACAACAGAAGCATCTGATGTATCTAATACATCTACAGGCATTAGGCCAGGAAACCAAAGATACCTGTACTTTCATCTCTGAAGCATGAGAGTGTAATTTAGGCATGCAAGCCATGAGTCAGCCCAGGCTTGTCAGATGGCAAAGCTATATTGTAGACAGACACCCAAGTGATCTTGCCATGCCCCCATATTTCACAGGCTTGTGCACCTATGTGAAGAGCTTGTTTAGCCATATGTGTGCCTGAAGTTCAAGGCCTTTTTGATCTGAGTAAATAATGTCATTTAACTCAGTTACACTGAAACTGTGCTTCCATTATTAGCCTTCATAAGCCACTAGCCTGCAGCTTCAAATATATAGCGAAAATAGTAGTAGGCTAGATGCTTTAAAAACCAATAATACATTGGCAAAATTTTACTGTGAAGCCAACCTGAAATAAATCTCCTGAATTTCCTAGTACAGTAATAACACCTTTGAGAATTATCCTTGCACTATATTGCAGCATCTGACTGGTATGATAGCCCAGCTGCCCAAGAGATTGCATCATGGAATCACTAGAGGCTTCAATAGCATTTTAATACAATCATTACCAAAACTGAAAATTTGCACTGGATAGCAACTCAGTGCACATCTTGCGAGGAGCTCTCCTCTCCTTTGCATTGGTATGGGGTTGCAAACAGCCAGGAAACAGACCTCACACCCATTAAGGCTCTCAAAGCAAATGCTGAGAGTTCAATTTCATGAGAAACCACAGAGTTTCATTGAAAATCCTAAAGCCAAATAAATAGATCCTATGTTCCCCATTCAGTAGGACTGAACTGCACATTGTAACCTCTTCAACACTTAGTTTTTAAGCCCCGATATGTCCATGGTTCAGGTGTTAAAGTCCCAGGCCTGGCCCTCCTGATAGCCTACAGGCCTCTCTATTGTTAGCAGCAGCTTTCATCTATACCATTCAACTGTTAGCTAAGGCAATTGCAAGCAGTGTCACTATCAGGTCATAAAAAGGATGCAATCTCCATGTCTTACTATACATATCAAATCCTAGCTGTCTACCTCAGAGCTCATCTGTCAGTTGATAAGTGGTCAAGTAACTAGTCGTGCACTTAAGGGAAAAGATATACCTGCCAGACTTCACATCAAGTGTGGCAAATGGCTGGATATTCACAGTAAGGTAACTGCCTAGACAAAAAAAGATCTCATTAAGAAACATGCTTAGCTGACCAAGAACTACCATGCACAATAAGTGGTGACTGAAAAATAGAATTATTATATACCCTTTGAGACCCTTTGAGCCCTAGTGCAGTCTTCGTGTGCCAGTCGAGTGAAGGCAGCACAACAGCAGCTGCAGACTCCAGTCCCTTTGCAGCATATACTAACACAATTCATCAGGTATCGGTGTGAGTCATTAGCCAGATCCAGAAAGGTTTTTAATATGCACCAACAGTTTCTGTATGGGAAAGCAAGCAGCCTCTGGCACAAACACGCTGTTGGATACAGGATGCCTGTGTCACTTTTCTTGATGGATCCAGATCCTGGACAACGCTCTCTGTTAGGAACAATAGTTGGAGAGAGACATTTGTTTTTGATCAGTAGGGCCACTGAGTCATATTACATTCAAAATATTTGAAATAGCAGAAAAAAATGCCAAAAATATTTAGAAAGAAAATAACACAAACTAGCCAAAAGGTTAAATACTTTTTAAATAACTCAACATTTTAACTGTTTCACTAGTGTGCTGTCTTTTCTTGAAATCACCTGAATTATAGGAAGGTTAAAAGTAATGACAAGTCACATATCAGCTAAAAACAGGATTTAACTTCTCCTTTGGACTCCACTGCCAAAACATAGATTCTAAAATCCCCACTCACTTTTTGTCCAACTTCAGATGGAACCAGGAATTTTCCATATTTAAATGCTCTAATTACTTATTATCTGAGGCAAGCCATGGCCGTAAGAACCTTGATCTCAGCAACAACGTGCAGTTGGACAGACAGTTAGATATTTGCTGTCAATCACTGAAATTCTCTACTCGTTGTTCTTTCAACACATTATGTCACAGCTACTGTGATTTGGTTTTTTAGCTGATTCCCTCCTGTATCAGCAAGGAGCCCTTGAGAAGTTTCCTCTGCAGGGGCAAGCGGACAGAGATGACGTGTGTTGTTGTTGCGTCTCACAGATCGGCCGAGCGCAGGCGTAGCTCCCTGGTTGTGAGTCTGCCAGGACTCGAGGTGTTCCCTGGAGACCTCCTGGTGTCAGACAGTGCCATGGACTACCTGCCCTACTCATCCTTCCTTCTCAGTGCAGGTCAGACACAGGGTGGGGTTTGGTCCTCTGAGCCCAGCAGAAGCCGGGACTGGAATATGTGCGCATGTGGGATGGGAGGGAGGGCGAACGCAATGAGAACATGAGGTGGTGCAGATTCTGTAGGGCATCCTTTGACCCCACACCAAAGTGACTGCACTGACAATTTTAAAATCCCTCTTTTCTTTTTTTTTTCCCCATTTTTTCCCCCTCCATTTTACTGTTGAATGCAAAATACAAGTAGATGACAGGGTAGGACACAGATCACACTGCTCTTCCACAGGGTAGGAGCAACCAGAGCCCAGGCCAGGATCTCCATACACAGGCAGCTGAGTTACAGTTTCCTACCTCCACAGCTTCAAGCAGAGAGAAAAGTGGCCCACGCTGCCCTTTGCAGTAGTGCTCTGATCACAAAGGCAGCAGACCCAACTCATGGCTACAGGTAGCTCACAAGACCTTCCAAAACTGAAATGCAGACCTGCAAGCAATTTCCACAAATAGCTACTGTAGAATATTGTATAGTGTGCGGTGTGATTGACAGAGATCCTGGTGGCCAGAGATCAAAATTTTCTGAAAAAGCAAGTCAGCCAAGGTGACAACCAGCACTTCCATGGCAGCCAATAAGCCAGCCACTCCCAGAATGGCCAAGACCTTAAAAATTCAGAAAAGCGAAGTTTTCACCATGATTCCCAGTCACACACCTGAAGATAGGTGCCACATAAAGAAAACCTTTTCAGATTTCTTGCTGAACACAGTCATTCCTCACAACTCACCAGTGCATTCAAATCTAGATCCCCAGCTTTCCCTGTGCCTCACCAAGGACCACAAGCTACAATCTGCCTCACTGTGCCAGCCCCATGACAGATCTGAGGCTTAGGGCTCGTAGCATTGTTTATACACTGGAGTTTTAAATATCTGCATAACTCCAAGTTATCATAATGAGAAGGCATAGACTAATTCTTGCTTTAAAACCTCTTCAAGAATTGGCTTGACGTATGATGATTTTCCCAGGTAAAGAATTGACAATCACATACTGATCACCTGCAACAAGTAGGAGTGTTTAGCATCATCCAAGATCCCACCACAGATAGTCACAATTCTTGCTGGGAAGAACCCAACAAGCTTAATGAGTTTTAAGTCTGGCACACAAACTGCCTAAACTTAAGCATTAAATAGGAGCCAAGTAGAGTATAGTCTATCAAGCTTCATATAAAAATAAATACATAAATAATATAAATAACTGTTTTCTTTTTATCTATTTGTTTCTTCACTGATAACATTTGTTCTATCCATTAGAGTCCAAAAAGTCAAGGTGGCCATTTGCCAAGAGAGGAGTTGTGAGTATTTTTACCATTTTGCTTTTCCTTGCACAGACCTTGCCTTTTCCCACAACTAACCTGGGTAAAAATAGCTTCTTTACTTTCTTGCCCTTGGAGAAAGGCAGCCAGCAGGTGAGCTGAACTCAAAGGTCTCTCAGCCCTCCCTGGGACTGCTTGGACATTAATCTGCAATGAAGGCTGGGTGGCTCCGGTGCAGCCATTGCATGTGATGCACACGAAAACACAGTCAGCTGCACAGCTCCCATCCCTGTGGGTGTGGGAGGAGAAGTGTCCTTGACCAGGAGGGCAGAGTGGGATGGGCAATGCAGGGGCTCTCATACAGGGTGTTCAGGGGTGGCAGCAGGCCCAGCACAGCTCCCCAGGGTAAGGAAGCACAGGGTGGACAAGTCAGTTGCATCATTGCTTTGACCATCGTGTATCCTGTATTTCCTGTGTGCCTTAGGGTTCTGGAGGGTGTGACAAACTCCCACTCACATGGAAGGGATCTAAGCTTTACCTACAGAAGTAGCTTTCCAGGACACCTTTTTAGTCCTTTCCTGTCCTCATGGGTGCCCTCATGCTCACCAGTGAAAGCACACGCTAGCACAGCTCGGTGAATTTCCTTGTCTAACACATTTCCCTGTCTTTTCCATTTGTGAAAACTTTCACTTCCTAAGGTAACTGAACTTTCTTTCTGTGTACTGTTCAGTATTCAAAAAAATTATTTGCAGGCATCTGGATAACTTTTTCTCCCTAAACATGTAATTAAGAACAGTCCCTTCCCAGTATTTTTTGCATTTTATCAAAGAATAGTTTGTGCATACAAAACCAATGCAAGTACTCAGACTCATATGTACAAGAGCTCCCTCTTCTTTTGATAGCAGTTCTAGAGCATTTGAAGGAGCATGATCTAAAGCTGAGGATTTTTTAATTCAGCAAAATATTTGAAATCTGCAATAAAAAGCATTTGATACTTAGACAAAAGTGATTTCTGAGAATATTAAATGCCATAAAATTTAATCCATGAAGATTCACTTGCTGGGACACTGATTTGGTGTGCATATATATTAACTGCATTATTTTTTTCTGCCCCATTTTAATCTTTCAAAATTAAGAGCTGGACTTAAACTCTAAGTTTCAAATATTATAATGGAACACATGTTTCAAAACTGGCTTGAGTTCAGTGCCTAAAGTTCAGACAATAGAAATCCGTGAAGTGGGAATACACTGTTCCAGAGAACAGATGAAACTTAGGCAAACACCTTAGAAGTCTGTGACCACAGCAGCAGATTAGACTTCATAAATAATGTTTAAACTTTTTACACGGCTTGAAAAAATAAAGCCAAAACAAAAGCAATTGTTTTTATTTCATGGTCCCTCACACAAACTCCTGCTGCTCTTTTAGCTTTCTGAAAGCTCATTTTACAGACACTACTCTGCAGTCAACCAAGGGAGCTTTTTCAATATGCAGATCTAAAAATTTTAAAAAAATAAATGAATACATAAACGCATAAATTTGTATATCTAAGAGAGTAGGATGATTTCAACTATGAATCTGTTGTCCTCTATATTTGACAGTGTTAAGGGAAGCAAAACATTTCATTTGTTCTGTTTGCCAAGGGTGGCCTGTTGCCATACCAACGATTTGCCCTGCCAAAGACATGAGATCTTACACATCCAAACCTAAGGCATTTACACACCCCACCCACAGCTACAAAGAAACCTGCCATCATTGCCTTGTCTCTGTGTAGAAGAACATGGAAATACAAAGAAATCACTCATTTAAGAGCAAACTCCTTTCAGACTAGGGCAAGGTCAGAGAGTTGGGTAAACTTCTTAACAGTCTTTAAAATACTGTATGAATCAGAGGTGGTTTTGTTCATTCAACAGAGTAAAGACAAACAGAAGCAAGCATCTGATCTGGAAAACTGTCTTTCAACTGTTAAGATCATAGACTGCTGCACATATGAATTTTTCTGCTTTAAGGTATCAAAATACTCAGTGTACTGCATCAAGGATACTTAAGGATGGGAGGAGGAGTTTCGTGTTCTTTATAAGCTAACATTTTTCAGTTCATTAATCTGGATATGAGACCATTCTGTTAAATTAATGCATAAGTATATGGTATATTTTTTGTCGTGTGAAATGGAGGGGCAAGTGGGAAGTTGAGGGTCAGAGTAGGTTAGCAAGGGCCCTCTAAAACATCTGGATTTTGCCAGCATTCCAGACTGCCCTAGATCAGGGAGGTACCACCTTCAGAAAAAGGCCTGAAGACAATCCTTTCAGCAACACGTACAGGTCTGGGGAAAGAAACTACAGCATAAGATGTCAAATGGGACACAGCCACCCCATTGCTGCCTTCGGGCTGCGTGCAGAGGCAGCCACATGGAGGTCAGTGCCAACACCAAGGTTTGGCTGTAAAAGAGCCACCAAAGCCTGTCTGCCAGACAAACAAGGCTTCTGGCCCCTAGCCACCTAACACCATCCCCTCTCTGAAGGAAACGTGCTTCTCACAGCAGGCTGTTAACTGCAGCTCCCCACAGACAGATGCTGAGGGCTCCTGTCAGTGCCTAACATATACGGACATCTGACTTTGGAGCAGGTCCACAATGTGATAGTGGCCACCTTAAGACTAAACAAAACAATTTCCAAGTGACTATAAAGACCTAGTCCTTTGGTACCTTGATTTTATCATCCAGAAAACAAGAAGCTATCATCCACCTAACGGCAGCACAACAGATGAAATTCCTTAGCATTTGCAAGCTGCCCACTAATTTTTGATGCAACACACCTAAACAGAGACTATCATACTGTGTTGATTTCAAATTCAGTGTGTTTATATTATAAGCATATTAGAGGAAAATCTCAGGTTTTAAAATGTTTTAAAGGAATCTTTAGGCTTTCAGAAAAAATAATCACTAATACTGGCAGATGAGCTTCTACACAGGAAATAGGATATAGATTATTTTCTTCACATCTGAAGGAATTGGTGAAACAATTGGTGGTTTTCTTTCTTCTTCAATCAATAGAGTAAATCTTGGCACGAGTTTATAAATGAGCAACAGACTGAGCAGAGAGATGTCAACAACCGGTTAGAAGTGAAAAAAGAAGCAGCAGTGTGGGAACTTTTCACAAGTGAATGCACTTACTTTCTGGATCATTTATTGGTTCTCAAGATGGTAATGTCAGATTTCACTTAGCAAAAGTAATGAAACATTATTTGTTCTGCTGTGACACACAAAGCCACCTGAAAACTCTCATTAGAGGTCTGTAGGGGAATGACTTAAGCACCAGGTTTTTCCTCCATCTTGCCTGCTCATCCTGTTTCCATAGTTCCCTTTTCTGTCTTTATGGTGGTATCTCTTCTTCTAACCATCACTTTCCAGTGATGCAATCTAGTGCTTTGCGATTACCATCTGACTGCAGAGCCTTCCAGGATATTTAACCAATACTCCACTAGTCCTCTCAGAAACACTGTACTGAAGCCATGCTCTAGCTGGTGATTTCTGTACTGCTAGTGTGCAACACTATATTCATCATTTAACTTCACAGAGAGCTGTGGTTAGATTATCCTGACGGGAGCATGAAAACCTCAGAATTCAGGAGACCTGTAGTCTTAATGTTACATGAAAACAAGCATACTAAAAACAACTCCTCCCCCAAAAACTCTATATTACCTCCAATACAGTGAATTTTAAGAGCTTGAAATATGGACAGGAATATTACACACTGTTACAAGAATAGCTGTGCTATTTATATTCACCACACATCAAAAGTTAATGTATCCATTTAAAAGTATGGAAGCTTCCATAAACATTTCTTACCATTTTTCTCTTACTTGGCACAGACAATTTCTGATTTTTTATTAAGTCAAAGAAAAGAGATTTGTGAAACATTTTCCATGTTGCTGAAAAGTTAGCCTGGACAATACAAGAGCTACTGTAAAGTAAAGGAAATAAATAGAGGAGTCAACTGAATTCCTCCTGTTACTTATAGGTAACATTGGGACAGAACAGGAAGGGACAGAAAACAGGATGACAGGATCAGCTATTGGTCCAAGGCAGAAGAAGAGCATCTCTCCTTCTATACACTTTGTTTAGAAATCTGAAAAGATTAAAAAGTGGTGAATACTGGGAAGGACGATGATAACATCAGGCATGCAAGCTCCTTGTGAGTCTGATGTAGGAACCCACAGACAAGCCTTAGCCAGCCCTGCACGACCCATGAATGATAAACTATTCAGACCATACCAGCTTCTCAAACTCTTCTGCTAAAGAAATAACCCATTGCATCTGGGTAACCAGTGTTAGACACCTGCTTATTACCAAATACAGAAATATTCCACTGATTTTAATGAATCTCCACAGGGAGCTTTAAGACCACCATAAATCCCCTTTAAGCTCTCAGGTCAACCTGGTCATGGTAACTAAAGAACTACACAAGGCTAAGCAAATACTCTCACTAGCTATTCAGTCTTGGCACCTGGATGACAAGGTTTTTTCATTAATGCTTTATACACATGAACAAAAAAAATCTACTCAGTAACCTATAAATTTTAAGCCTTTTTCAGATTTAGGTCAGATTCAGTACAGCTCAATCAGCCTAAAAGAGATAAAATCTTAAACAGCCAATAAATACACAAGCAGTTTTCACTCAATACAGGCTAATAAAACAACCCAAAGAGATGAAAACCCTCCACAGGACCTCTACTTACCTTAATCCAAGAAAATCTTTTTTTCTCGTAGTAACTCTGAACAATTTAGATAGCAGCAGATGCATGGGGTAGGAAGGAAAGCATTTATAAAGGTCACAGAAGTCTGTAACTGTGACTGATGTTACTGAGTCCTTCACACAGGGATCTGTGCAGGGGGCTCATTTGCCCCTATTCTGCCCAAGGGCACAGCGGGGACACAGCTGCCTCCATGGTAACCATAGAGAAACCCCAGAGACATCACTCATACCCTTTTCTGCACACAAAACCCAATATTTAACCTTCAGGCAGATCAGGAAACTTTTCTCACAATGCCATCTTCTACCTTCTCTAAATCAAATGATCCTTTCGTATGAATTACAGTGCAAATGTTATTTTGGGGATGGGGTGGGGGAAATAAAAGACAGTGAATTGGTACAAACAGTTATTAATATATATTTGTTCTGGTTTTGAAGATATTTATGAACACTCTAAAATACCTCCAGAGTAATGAATTTCTCTTGGATGTGGATTTGTGGAGACTTTTCGCAAACTTAGAGGAGTTAAACAAGGTGAGTAGAAAAAAGAGAAGTGTTACTCAGATCAGGAATCAATCAGCCCAGTAAAAGAAGTCAACAAACCAAAATCTTTTATTCAGTTTCAATGCTCTCATGTGGAACTTTGTTCAAATAATCCATCTTTTCTTCCTCTGTATGTGGTATATCAGTGAGGGTCAAATACCACCAGTGCAAATCATTCTCTCGTATCTCCAACCAAAGATACACAGTATTTTAAACATACCATCAGAGAGCTAATTTGGTAGTTGTTTCTGAAGGAAACACAAGTTTGAGACTAATTGTCATAAACAGCAACCTTTGAAAGGGTTTGTGAAGATAAACTACAACACAATCCTCACAGCAAAACAGTAAGTATGGCAAAATAACGACATAACAAGTCCCCTTTTGCAAACAGATGGGCACAAAGACTTTGCTGTCTGCTCCAATAGAGCAAGTTAAAACAAAATGGTGACCCCCTCTCTCCAGCTGAGGTGTTCCTCAGCATGTGTGTAAGGATCTCTGCCACACAGACTGGATGCTCTGAGCTCATGTGCTACTTACCTTGCACTGTCCAGGAGGAGGGAGGCCACAAGGCTTGGCTGTGATGCACTCCTGCTCTTTGCTGCTTTTGACCAGCTGCTGGGAGACCATTTTCAGCTCCTGAAAGTTAAAAACCCCTAAGTAAAAAATAGCTTTCACATTACCTTATAAACAAAACAATTTTCCTTAGCTTGAGGGCCCTTTTACAGAACACCTCACCCTTCATTGCAAAGTGAATTTTGGGAAGAACTCTGCAGCTGCCTTAATTGAATGACTACTCACAATCACATCACATGCCCTAAATCAGCTGTTGAGTTCAATTTCTTTCCGTTATTGTAATTCCCTTGCCTTGATAGTGAGTATCTCCCTTTTAAGCCAAAACAAGAAAACTGGGAAAGGTCTTCAAAGTGGGGACAATTAGCCAGAACTCAAACACATGAGCAAGGCACAGCTGCTCAGTCACAGACCTCACACCTGGTGAGCTGCTGAATGACCAACCAGCAGGTTTGGAGATACAAGGAAAAAGGTTTTTAGCTGACAGGTTTCATCTCTGGCTCGTTGTAGACTGAGACTGTACATGCAGGCAACTACTAGAATTCAGCTCATGTGTGGTTGTTGATTCCCTTGTTCTGGTTCAAAGAAGAGAGTGGGATGTATTGCTGTGTTCCACTTAGCTGGAGCTTGGTCATCTCTTGACCAAGGCATTTCAACTGTCTTAAAAAATTTCTTGGTTTACTTTCGAATTTTGTTGTCCTTATTAATGAGAATGATAAATGATCATCTGTTATGCATACTTAAAATAGTGATTAAATGTAGGAGAAAAAAGCTGCTCTCAATGCCTTTGGTGCCTTTTTTCATGCATTTTACAGCATGCATATCTTCTTGACAGCAGGCCAAATCCATGAAAAAATGCATGTTGGAAAAGTTGTAAAGGTCAAAATTAGAGAATGAGCATCATCCTATATGTATCCTTGCCCTCATAAATACACCAAACAAAGCAGTCTGCAGCTACTACAGTTTGTAGCAGTATCAAAGCAGATTGATGTGCCCTTCTGGCCTAAAATTTGGCCAACAACTTAGAATTTGTGCGAAAATAGTGTGTTCAGGACAAAAGTGTGGGCTTAGGAGCAGGTTTGCAGCCCCATCTGACTGATAAGGTAGGCACTTTTGAACCCAGTATGAACATGTAAAGTTAACTTACGGAGAATGTGTGACTTTTTGTAGCATTTGATTGATACTTCCTTCACTTTTGATTGTATGAAACTCAAACAATGAAAGATGGTGTCTTCCTCAAATGACCATCAAGGCTTCCCTAACTGTCACAGCTCTGTCACACACGATCAGAGTTTTCCACTAGATACCATTCACCCATTGTCATTTTTATTGTCAATCCACGTCAAATACAGCTGCTACCCTAAGACAAGTTTAAATGGACTAACTAATCTCGTTTCAAAGCTTTTGTCATAAGGCATTATCACAACATAAGTGCGTATTTGTATAGATTTGTTTTAGCTTCAGACTAATTAAAGCATTCTGGGCATAATTCTGAAGACAATTCTGGCAATGTTAGAGATAAGCATAGGCACACATTACACCTGGAGCTTTTGGAGAGGCCAGGGATGGGAAAAAAAGTTGCTTTAATCTTCACTTCAGATCACTAATGCTAATTTCTCTTTTTTTTATTCCTTTCTTAGATAAGCCTCAGTTTTCTGAAAACTTTTTTTGAAACTGCGAAGAAGCACGTCAGCAAGTCAGACCCTCCTATGGATTTCAGCTCCATACTCAGAATGGTAACATACTTAGAAGTATTCTTGCTTTTAATACAAGCAGCAGACCATTTATCATGGCATACAGGTGCTCCAGAGCAATCAGGTCAGTCAAGTCCATGACATCTGTCACAGGCAATTTGGTCTCAGCCTCTGGTAGCTCCTATTGCAAGGATGTTTTGATTTTTATTCACTGGCATGTTTGAAGCAGTCATGGAAAGGTGCTCTGTATGTGGAATAAAGTGTGGAAAGATGCTCCCTTCCTGGGGAACAGCAGCCCAGACTCTGAGGGGACTTTTCCACTGGCAAAGGCAAGCTTCCCACTCTATGGAAGATGTTTCCCTGGGACCAGACCCCAGCCCCATCACTGCCCCCTTGCACTCCTTCACACAGATTCTCCTTTACCCCAGAGACCAGACCCACAGGTGTTTATAAGTGTTTATCAGTGGGACTGAAATTAGACTTTAGCCTGTGTCTGTTAAGCAAGAGAGAGGCACAGCCACAGCTGTCCTGCCACTGCCAAGCCCTGCCTGCCCTGCAACCCTTTTGGTCAGTCTGTGTGGTGAACGAGGCAGCTGCCTGTACAGGAGCTCTAATTCCTGCACAACTTCCCAACGCTTCTAAAGCTGGAAATATTAATGAAGACAGAAAATCAAATGATTGACCGGAACCTTCCCTAGCAGTAGAGGCCATTAGAAAACTTCTAGGAAATACTAAAAGACCCTACCTCAGTGTTAAGATTTTTAACAGAGGTATTAAGGCTAGAGCTTGGTTTCTTGCCCCTGTGACCTCTGACTTCAGGCGTTCTTATTGACAATTTTTGTGTAGACAGACAAAGTCCCAGCCAAAGCTGCATTTTATCATGCACGGCATTCAACATCTCCAACCTAAATGAGGCTATCCTGTTACTTCTAAGCACATTCTCAGATATAAAATACCAAGCTACATGAAGTCATCGAAGCTGTTTCAGAAATAGTGGGTTTCATCTTCACCTTCCACATGAATTTCACATCATTTATTTCTAATGTAACAAAGTCTAAGAAGGTGTCACACCTCTGAAGAGCTGTCAGAACAGTACTTCCATGCATTACTTGAACATTGTTGTGGTATTTTTACTACTTTACAGTTTACTGCTGTTTAAAAAGCCCTTTACTTTTTTAATTCCCCCTTCCCCTCTTCCCCCATTTTCCTAGGGACAAGGAAATCTCAGATAAAACGCACATTACTAACCCCAAACTGTTGTTTCTCCTTTTGTAATGACATTTTTCTTTCTTGATAAATTTCCAAACCTTTTCTGCAGTTTTTCCAGGGTGACCTCTGCCAGACACACCAGATTTATTGCCTTAATTATGCCTCTGCTGTCTTCTACTTGGAAAAACTGAGACAGAGAGAAGATTTTGGCATCTACCTGAAAGTAAAGTGATGGTTTTGTTGTTGTTGTTGTTGCTGTTGTTGCTGTAGTTGTTGTCTTCAGCCTTCCTACCTTATGACAGGATTTCAACAGCAAATTAGGAATATTCATTAGAAGCAAAACTGTGAAGATAGCATTTCAAATGGATTTGTTGAACTGCAGAGCCTATAACCAATAAGAAGTCACCCTTCTGAGTGTATGTTCACCTGCATGTGTGAACGTCTACTTGTAATTTAGAACAGATAAGAGGGGGAAGAGCTGGGCTGCATTTTTGCATGCAGAAAATACAAACTACTAGCCTCATCCATTCAGATGTTTTGCACATAATCCCTTGACTCAGTGACCTCCACCTTAACAAAGTGAAATCGTTACAGGAAAAAAAGACACACAAAAATCAATCCATATTGTAAATTCTCTCTCAAATATTTTACTTTGGCATCAAAGTAAATACCAGTAACGGAGCATTTACCTCCCTCTAAGGCTGCAAAGAGCTGTCAGTGGTGCCTTTATAAAGCTGCAGCACTACAGCAGGTTCTGTCTTTGCTGACACTGCATCTGCCTGAAGCAACAACTTCAGCCAGGGCAGTGGTGGGGATCTCAGGCTCTGCTCTTTCTGACATCATTAGCAGACCAGTGTGTCCTGTAAATACTTAAGACTGGTCTTCGAGTTTACAGGCTTAGAAAGAGAAACCTGAAGTAGTGGGCTTTTCTCACAGGCAGCCCAAAACTGGAAGGGCACCTCTTTGTGGCAGGCAAACTCTGCAGCTTGGGCCTTGGAGTTTCACATTGCTTGCTCCCTGACGAGGATTTCATACATTCACACCTAGGGAAAATGTTCCCCTGTGGCAAGTAGCAGTGACCCTAAAATATAAGGTGGCTTTCAAACCTAACCCGGGTTAATTTGTTAAGTTTTTCCTGAGAAAATTAAAAGAGCAGATAAATAAGAGCCCTACTTGATATAAGAGCATGGCCACAGCATCAGGAATGGTAAGAAGCTATGCAGAAAGTGAATCTGGAGGGGCAGTGCAATTCCCCCTGTAGATAGCTGTCCTTGGTTTGGCTGGGATAGTGGTATGTTCCTAGCAGCTGGCAGAGTGTTGTGGTTTGGATTTAAGATGAGAGTAATCTTGATAACACATTGATATTTACTTGTTGCTAAGCAGTTCGCACTAAGTCAAGGACTTTTCTATCTCTCACCACCACCAACGAGGGGTCTGGGGGCACAAGAAGCTGGGAGGGGACACAGCCAGAACAGGTGACCCCAAGTGACCCAAGGGGTATTCCATACCATAAGGTGTCATGCTCAGTATATGAACTAGAGGGAAATCTGGCTGGGGGGACCTCTGCTCCAGGACTGGCTGGGCATTGATCAGTGGATGGTGAGCATTGTGCACCACTTGTTTTGTATATTCTGTTATTTTTTTTCCGTTCCATTTCTGTTCCATTAAACTGCCTTTATATCAAACTACAAACTTTATTTTTTGTTTCCCATTTCTCCTCCCCATCCCACAGGAGGAAGTGAAGAGTGAATGAGTGGCTGTGTGGTTTAGATACTTGCTGGGTTAAACTACGACAAGAGCCTTTACACTGCCCTTGCTCTCCCTGTGTGAGAAACTCATCTTTCGTTAGTCCCTGCCTCACTACAGTCAGCTAATGATGCACAAAACTGTTTGCTACCTCCCAGCCAGAAGCAAGCTGAAGCCTAAGGCAGACTTTCTTTGTCTTCAGCAGTGGTGTGAACAAAACGAACAGTGCAAGAGGTTGCATCTGCCAGAGCTGCTGGTTGCTCCTCTGCATCGACTGACGCGGTATCCCCTCCTCCTCAACAACATCTGGAAGAGGAGCACTGATGAAACAGAGAAAAGTTTCATCCAGTCACTTAAAGAGAAGGTGGAAAAGTCCATAAGTAAGTAACAAAGGTTAAAAGTCAAGTATGCAGTTACCAATTAGAAAGTTACACGGCTTTTCTGTGCATGTCTTTTGAAGCGTGAATTGGTCAAGTGTCTCTGCAGAAATGCAACAAGGATGTATGTGCCTTTCTCCAATTCAGAGCCTCATTCTGTAGGGAATGATTTGGGCAACCTTGTGCTGTCAAAGCCTCCCTGAGCAATGTCACAGGACTCCCAAATCTGTGAGTCACTTGTATTTTCTCAGAACCATCTGCAGTAGGCAAACAATTAAGAACAGATCTTAAATTGGAACGTATCAAGAAATCTCAAACAAAGGAGTCTTTCAGTTGGATTTATGTTTAAGAAGGATTTTTTTAGGACTGATCTTTAAGAGGATAAATTTGCACTCACAAGGGGAATATTATGTCCATGACCTTTCACTAATGACAGGGTCCTACCATGTAAAGTTGTCTCAGCTACAGATTTTCCCTAGCTATTGCAGAAAACAAGGGGTTGGTCCAGATATTAATTTTTTCCCTGCATTTTGTTTTAAGTAAATAATTTATTAATTCTCCCTTCTTCAGAGAGCTTTAAATGTATCTCTCAGAGTCTTATGACCATATAGTTCATCAGCAGAGGGGTTTATTCCCCAAAGGCTTCCTGCAGCCCCCACTGAAATCCAAGACAAGACAGTACATCAGCAAAACACTTATCCCAGCACTCTTGACAGGGAGAAGTGCCAGACAGTGCTTCATTCTCATGAGCAGCACACCAGGGCCTTGAGCAACCCAGCATGGTGGCTCACTCAGAGAGTAACCCTAACCCTAACCCCTGCTGCCATCCTTCTCCCCATGCTGGAGACTGAAGGCTTGAGCATCTCCTCAGGAGATGTGGCAGAGAGAGAGTTATTGCATTCTAGAGATATATAAATCTGGGGCTCCTTCTTCTTAAGTAAATACTCCAGCGACAGAACGACCACCTAAAAGAGAGACTCTGGTTCCTTCTCCTCTTGCCAAGTCTTAGGAGGAGTCTAACCTAACGCCCACACAGGGAGCACACCTCTCTGTGCAGAATGTGTCCCATAGGAAAATAAGATGGGTTTGTTGCTAGCCTGGAGATGTCTGCTGGAAGGACAGCAGTTTTAGGTATGGACACAAAAAAACATGGGATGTCTGGAGAGTATTACTGGCAGAATAAATAAGTCCTTCCAGAAATTAGACACCTCTGGATCAAGGAAACCAAAGATAGAAGGGTGACCCCTCTTTATTCACAGACACCTGAGAAAGACCTGCCCTCATTTTTTGATCAGTGAATCAATAACATAAAGAACAGCTGTAGTACAAGCACTCCCCTTCTGGTGGGGAGGTGTGTGCCTGAAATCATTATCTGCAACATCATTCCACCCAAAGACTTGAAATTTAAGTTGCAGGTCCATTAAAGTTTCCCCATAATGGCCGTGAATCAGCAAAGACACAGTCCTCATTTTTCACATTTTAAGGGTCCCCCACCCCAGTTAAATAATTCAGTCACTTCTGGCAACACTTCCTCTGAAATTAATTCCCATTAATTTCAACAGTCTTTTTATCAGGTGGTATATACGAAATGAAAATTATTTTTCTGTCACTATACCAGACAGTTTAGAATGACAGGACTTTTTAAAAGACATTTTTAAGATTACAGTTTGAGTTTTATATTATTTCCTCTGTTCCCCAGACAGACTATGAAACACAACCTTTTCATTTAGCAGTGAATTTAAGCATCTTTGAATGCATGAATTGAAATTCTGTCCTGGCTGATCTAAGTAGAGTTTAGGCATTTTTTACAACGAGTTCAAGATTTCATCTGGGGCCTTACATGTGAGGCACTTTGGCTTTCACTGGAGAAAATCAGTATTCAGCATCTTCTAGAAACAGTCTAGAAGATTGGACTGGCTTTTGCCAGTCCTAGCAGTAACTGGTGTTTCACACATTTCAGGGGATCTGGAAGGTAAAGTCAAGTGGTTGGACAACTTTCAGAAGTTCAGGCAGCTGCAAGAGGTAATAATTTGGCCTCAGGTCTGGGATCGTGACAAAAGGTTCTTTGTCCCAGAGGTAAGCAGATTTTAAAGGGCATTTTTTTCAAGAGGAGGGTTTAGTTTCCTATCTGTCTTCATTGTGTGGTCTAAAGTTGGCTGGTTGTCTGCATTCTAGCTAGTGGGGATGGCTCTGCTCTAGCAGGAGCAGCTGCAGCCTGGGCACTGCAAGCACTGTAGCTGAACATACACAGTGCCTTGGATGACAGCATGGATTGCTCTCAGTTAGCATCCAAGAGAGGATAATGATACCATCCAGGAGGACTCTACCATATTTGCTTTTAGGGGACAGAATGAAATGAGATAGATGTAAACATTACCAACATTTAATAAAGTAGAAATTATTTGTCTCTTTCACTTCTCAAGCTGAGCCAAAGAACTTTCCATCTACACTTTATTTGCATTACAAAAAATTACACAGCATACCTGGGTGTGCACATATCTGCTGCAGTTACCCCCTTACTCAAACAGACAGACTTTAAGCAACACTATGGTAATATCATCAAGTGGGTCTCCTCTCAAGGAATATGTCTGTTAACAAACGTGGCTGCAAAAACTATTAAACTCACTTTGGAAAAGTAAAACCCAGCTTAACATTTCAAAAGCACAAACACATTTAAGCAATACCACTGCTGAAGAAATACAGCCATGCTCAGTTATCAGCTGTGTGATGTATTCAGCCTGAGGTAAGAACACACATACGCTCATCTTGTTTAACTGCTGGTTGCCTCCCAGTCCACCATCCATTATGCATGATTCCCCATTTCTTCTCTCTCTCATTTTTTGGGTCAAGTGTTTGAAGCAAAATTTAAGAGAAAACAGCAGTGAAAACATCTTGTCTTCAGCAAACAGACTTCTCCTTCATGAAGGGCGGCTGATGCTAGCAGGTAATGTCCCTGAATGTCCTGGTGTCCAGAGACAGCTTAATATAAAATTATACATTGTTATGGCAGGTCCAGAATGAGCCTCTGCAACAGCATGTGGGCAGGTGCAGGAAAGAAAAAGCAACTGTACAGCTTTTCAGAGAGAGACTGAGACACAGCCAAACTGCCAATAGGATGAGTAGTCTATGTGATTGTTTATTGTCATTTTTCCTGGCAGGCAAGCAGTTGTTTTATCACGATGAGGTAGCTGCTACAAGGTACAAGTTTAGCAGCCAAAATGACTGAGACATACGATTTAGTGCATTTGAGAATGCACACCGGAGGACAAGTAGTTGTGAACTGTACCAGAAATGAGGCTTCTTTGTTAAAAGCTTTCTGTAAGGTGCAGTGATTCATAGATGTGCCTCATCTTAGAAGCAGCAATTCCTTAAAATGATCATGCCATAAAAGTGATTTTTTTGTTTTTCTTCTCAGAAAGCACAAGACTCCTTGATGTCTACCTCTTCTTATTTGATGATTTCCTACTAATTACCAAAATTAAACGTAACAAAAAGGTAATAATGTCTAGAGATATACACGGTTGTAGTCATTATATTTTCTAGCTTTTGGATGGATTTTGAATGTACTTTGGAAGATTGATCTAATGATAAAAATACAAGATGACTAATCAGTATGAAGAACAGCTGATACTTCCTTATGCAAATAGCAAACCATAACACTGATTCAAAAGCCTGCTCCTAGGCTCAGTATGGTACAGGAACACTGTTACAGGCAGAATTTACATCACAAGACCTTAATATCTCCCCAATGTTGTTCTGATGTTCTGGATTCCTAAAGCCCAGAAAAGTTTCAAGAATATAAGACTTTTTCTAATGGTCCCTGCAACCTGAGAATTTCTTATCCCGGAGATATCAGAACTTTTGGAAAGAAGAAAAAAAATTAAAAGGAAAAAAACCAGGGAAAGGCTAAAAATGGTGGAAAATTGGCTACACTTCTAGATGTCCTCTCTTTGCCTTGATTTCCCCAAGTTTAAAATTGAGATATAATGATTCCTCTTAAGAAAATGTTCTTGATGAATGAGTCTATAGAGTTCTATAGATGACAAATATCTGTATTTAGACACCAACAGAAGACACTGGATGACCTGAAATTTCTAAAGCTTCAGTGTAGGAGTGCATCTAGCTAATCAAGTTTATGAAACTGATGTAAACTGAGTCTAAATGGACCTGTGATAAATCTCCTGGGGTTTTTTTAAAGAAGCAGGTGTTCTGCTTTAGCAAGGTGATAGAGAAAGCACGCAGTGAGAGGTTTCAGACTAGCAGCACCATCCCTTAGCAACAGGGGTGGTGAAGGAAGCAGAAATTCAAGGGACCTGGTACCCTTAGGCAAATCTCTTTGAGGGTTGTGCCACGTACATGTGTTGGTGAACCTTTTGTGAAGGGCTGCAACTCAGCTGGAGCTCCGGGAATTCTGTCTTGTGCATTTACAAGAGGGGAGATGAAGAAACATATTTCTAAAGAAATGGAGAAAAAAACCTGCTATTAAGATAAGGGGCGAAGGGGAAAAGTACTTTTGGAATGCCTTTGACTGTTTTCTGCTCGTGGACTTGTGTTTCTACTGTAGCTTCTTAATGCAAGGTGTGACCTTGCAGAAGAGCTCCAGGTACCAGCCAGTTTTTCTAAGATTCCCCAGGGAAATAAACTGTCTGTGTATCTTCGATAAGGGAAAGCACATAATTTAGAGCTGTTCAGTCCCTATACTTCATGAGCAGATGGCAGACAACCTGCTAACCAACCTCATTTTCTATTCCCAGAAATATGGAGGCTCAGACACCAGCTTAATCCCTGTCTGTCCTTCCCTCACTCCTGAGCTGCAGTCCTTCATAAGAGAGGGGGGATTTTGCACAGTCTTAGACCAGCCCATCCCACTAGACAGACTCATACTGAAAGACGTTGAACCCATCCACGTTACAGGTATGTGCCTGCACGCACGTGAATGCCTTCATAAACACCACGTCAATGCACCGTGTGTGGTAGCATAAGGACAAGCTGCTGTTTGCCCACAAACCACCCCCAGATGCCTGGAGTGCAAACACTGGTGCCTCAGCACTGCCTGGCCTCACAGCTCTGCTGCTGATGTGAGACATGAGCTACTGCCTGAGACTTCACAGCCCGCAGCTCCCTGCTGCCAGCAGTGACTCACACACACCAGTGACTCTCACATATCCATTCACCCTAAAGGAGGTATCAAGACTTCAATGACTTCTTTCTCACAATCCCAGTATTCCCTTATCCTAACTGTCTTAATACACTCTATCAAACCCCAGGCATCTTCCCTAAGAACATTATTAATTCCATACTAGTTATGCAGCATTTTCTCAGCTGTACCACTAGATTGTTCTCCAGGGTGTCCTCCCACATACACAGCATACATTCTCAAGGAGGCTGGAGAGGAGATTTACCTCCTGCTACTGCTCCTACTCACATCTCCACTAGCTCTTCAGAGGATGGAAGTCACCCACCATACATCAATGCTTCCTTGCTCTCGGACATCCAAACACATCACTGGGGAATACGCCTGCCATTACTGCTGCTGTGCAGCTGGGTGAGGAGTGGAGGAGGGCTGACTGCCACAGAGAATGACCAGCCTTACCCTGTCAAAATGACCTTCCTGAAGCCACCAAGTCAGAGTTTGAATCAGGGAGCAGGCATCAGGCCTCCCTTGGTCTGAGCTGCTGATGCAGAAGGCACTCACACACCGCCCCTTGGTGGTGAATGGTGCCACATGCAGTTGTTGGCCAGTCATTAGCGATGTTCCCCAGGGCTCAGTATTGAACATGGTCCTGTTTAACACCTTTATAAAAGACCTGGATGACGGGAGTGAGGGAACCCTTACTCAGTTCATAGATGACAATAATTTGGGTGGGAGCGTTAATCCACTGGGAGGTGGGAAGGCTCTGCAGAGGGATCTAGGCAGGCTGCATCGACGGGCTGAGGCCAACTGCATGAGACTGAAAGTGCTGGGTCCTGCTCTTCAATTACAGCAACCCCATGCAGCGCTATGGGTTTGGGGAAGAGTCGCTGGAAAGCAGCCCAAAAGAAAATGACCTGGAGGTGCTGGTTGACAGCCAGCTGCACATGAGCCAGCGTGTGCCTGGGTGGCTAAGAAGGCTAATGGCATCCTGGCCTGTGTCAGCAATAGTGTGACCAGCAGGACCAGGGAAGAAATCGATCCCCTGTGCTCGGCACTGGTGAGGCCACACATCAAACTGTGTGTCCAGTTCTGGGCCCCTCACTACAAAAAGAACATTGAGAATCTGGAGTGTGTCCAGAGAAGAGCAGTGAAGCTAGGGCAGGGCCTAAAGAGTAAATCTCTAGAGGACCAGCTGAGGGAGCTGGGGGTGTTTACCCTGGAGAAAAGGAGACTCGGGGGTGACCTCATGACTCTCTACAACTACCTGTAGCCGGGGGAGGGTCTATTTCTTCTCCCAGGCAACCAGCAACAGGAGGAAATTACCTCAAGCTGCACCAGGGGAGGCTCAGGTTGGACATCAGAATTTTTTCACAGAAAGGCTGGTTAAGGATTGGAGCAGGCTGCCCAGGGAGGTGGTGGAGTCAGCACCCCTGGAAGTGTTCAAGAAGTGGCCGGAGGTGGCACTTAGTGCTGTGGTCTAGCTGACATGGTGGTGTTCAGTCAAAGGTCAGACTGATGATTTTGGAGGTCTTCTCCAGCCTTAATAACTCATTGATTCAGCCTAACACTGCTGAGATCACAGGAGCCTCCTATATCAAAGAGAATGAAAAGAAATACAAATCTCTGGGCTCCCGGGTCATCCTAATTCTAAAGACTGAGAGGAAAAGCTTAGAGAGCCACAGTGCTCTGTGTGAAAGCAGTAGAGATGGAAAATAAACCTAGAGCCTGTAAAATTTATGGTAACTTTGAAATACATTCACCCAGACTATTTAGCATTCAGCATCAATGCTGAGAGGATTGGTAGGCAATAAAAGGAAAATTACTAAAGATGAGATAAGGGGATGAACACACAGAATAATAACCTTTTTTTCAAACATGCTCCAGGCACTGTCTGCCTGCCTAATAAGTCCCTGTAGCAAACCAACAGAAACGGAGCAAATGCATCAGCCACCATTTGCCTTCAGGGTGGAGGGGAGGGCAGCCCCACATCCTGCATAAGCCCAGGCTGAATGCAAGGTTAACAGCTCTTGGGTGCTGGAGAGGGCAGTGCAGCCACTCTCCAGTTTGGACCTAAAAGATTGACCATAAAAACCGTAATGGAGATGGAAATAAAATTTTTGGATTTTTTTTTCCAAGCCAGCATTTCCCATAGAGATTCCTAACCAGGGCCTTTGTATCTCTGTGATCCAGCTGCAATCATGAGAATAGACAAAGTTGTCCTCTGCATTCCAGCCCAGGCTCTGTCCACTCCATGACTCTCCCCTGCACCCTGGGCCTCATTACCTGACCTCTCTCCCATATATTCTTACCAGCTTTATTACAGCTGTAGCCACAGCAGTCTCTGTTACTCACTTGTAGTCTTACACCACCTTGGAAGCCCCATCCTAATACAGGACCCCTTTGGGTGAGGTACAGTAAAAACAGTGAGAAAAATCACTATAGGGAGATTGCAGTTCAGATTCCCACCATTTTGTGTAAAACAACAAGCAAACATTCCAGTGTCAACAGAAAATGTCCCTTTGCAGGAGAAAATAAAATATTTAATATAGTCTGGAATGTGTGACCTTGGAGAATGTTGCCAATATATCTGCAGTCTCAAAGCAACTTTTATTACTGGTGGCACTAAAAGATTAGTTGGCATGTTCTCAGAAAGGGCATGTGATCCATCACATGAATCAAAAATGAAATCCTGAATTTTGATCTAGCAAGTACTTCTGCTTTCATTAGTTTGTGGAGGGTTGACATTGCTTCAAAAATAAACAAAGCTCAACACAAGTACTACAAAAAATATATATGTTGCAATATCCTAGAAATACCCTTTTGGCAGCAGGCAGGAGGCTGATAATTATGTAGGATAATTCTTTCCAAAGCCTTCTATGCATTAGTGAATAGATAAAAGATAAAATGGCACATTGGTAACACCAGGAAGGTACCCTAAAAGCAGAACTATCTGCAAGCTCCATGACCTTGTACAAGAGATGTAACTTTACATGTAAATGTAAATGTAAAATGAGCTCTGAAGGTTGTAAACAGCAACCTACTTTCTGATTAGAAAATCACTTTCCTTTTATCATTCTGCTTTGGATTTAATCTTTGCAACTATTTATTATGGCTCCACTGATAATGCTTTACACTACACTTGAAGGGGCCAAACTCACTAGTATGTCACTATATCAAAGACTGCTAATCTTTCCTGCCACAGAATTCCTTTTAGAAAATATTATTGACTGATGCCAAGCATTGCCCAGAAAATTCATTTCTAGAACTGTAAAGTTTCTTTTCCTATCGACCACAGACAGACAGAAGGCATGAGTTCAGAAACATATCCTCTCTGCTGCTACACATTTTTGCTGCTATTTGGGTGCAACTGACCTTTTAGAAATCAGAAAAGAAGTTTACATGTCTAATTTCTTCTATCATAATCAATGTGATATAAAATTGGACTGACAGCTGTATGAGGTGCATTTATATCACTTCTTTACATTTTTTTCACAGTCTTCAGCCTGCGAAATGCTTTTGTAATACAGCATGAGAACAGGTATCGGCAGTGCATAGCAGTCTTCTTGCTACAAGCCCAGACAGAGACTGCCAAGGTAGGTAGCACAATCTTTTTTTCTTCTCTAATTACACAGCTATGCTTTCCCTAAAGGAGGATGGCAGCCTAAAAGTGGTCATGCTGTGATAAGAATCTCTTTCAGTTGAGACATTTGACCAAAACTAAAACAAAACAAAGTAACACCCCAGTGCTCTGGCTCACATATTTGTTACAGAATTTTTGCTGAACATGTTCCAGTGTTCTATCAGGGCTGATAGCAGGTCATATTCTTGCTGAAAAACATTATAAATTCTGATTGCTAAAAAAAAAATCCATTTCTTGTGTGACAGAAGACAGTCAGCCTCTCCAGAGAAGGCAACACCAAAACAAGCCCACTACACCCAACTCACATGCAGTAGTACTCAGATCAGAAAACTGTCTCATGCTCATCTATTCACAACAGGCATCCTGCAATTTCAAACTGAACAGATGGTATGATTAATTCTACTGTTATATAAATTTACCCCTCATTTTCACACCCTATCACATTTCTAGTAACACAACTGTATATAACATCTGAAAGTGTGGCAGGCACTTCACAGTATTTTGCTTTCTCATGTAAGTTTCCCTCTCTAACACCTAATGCACAGAAATTTGACCACCATTAATACTAATTCTTAAAAGTAAATGGTGGTAGACTTTTTCCAAGAGAAGCACTGAATTAATTATTTCCATTTTCAAGTCACTGGCTAGTACTTGGAATAGCTATCTACCCAAGAAGCCATTACTTTCTCCTGTTACTGAAATATGACTTTCCAAAACTGCCTTCATACCAGGGCTACCATCTTCTCAATGTCATAGAATCATAGAATAGTATAGGTTGGAAGGGACCTTTAAAGGCTTTAGTCCAAAGGATTAATTAAGGTTAGACCAATGTCTAATCATAGCAGTTCAGAGCCAACTCAACTTCTGTGACTAGCAGAGAGAAGGAAATTACATATTTGAAATTATCCCTCTATCAGTCCCTGCCCTCATACCTGGCTGACAGCAAATATAGAGCTGAATGCTGTCAGGATGATAATAGAAACTGAAATTCAGATGGCAGCACATGGCAGATCTTGGAGGGAGACAGAACTTGTGATGCTGATAGGACTGGAGCTGTCTTAATCAGAGAAATGACGAACCCAAACTGAAGGGACAGCATTAAGCTAACTAATAGACAGTACACAGAAAGAGGTGAAATAGCCTGCAACAAGCTTCACCATTACAAGCAGAGCATTATAATCCTACCTTCCAACCAAAAAGGGAAATATTCAGTGGAAATCCCTGGCCCCAGACAGAGATTCCAGCAGCATGTAGTGGCCTGAACAACTGGGAGAGTCTCAGTTGCGGGATAATTCATGTTTCCTTCAACAATGAGCATGAACCTGAAGAGAGGCTAAATAAAACTAAAAGCTATGGGTGTTTATGCATCTAACTTAATGGAACTTTTTTAGGTTGTCTTGGTTTACAAATATTTTTTCTTGTTACAGAAAGCATGGATGACACAGATAGAAACAGCAATTTCCAATTACACCACACAACATGAAACCAAGAAAAGCACTGCTTTGTGCTTCCCTGTTGAATCCTCTGAAATTTAATAATGTCAGCACTGCACTGACAGAGCCAGTGGAAAACTATTGTGGTGATAATATAGTTACTTCTTTCAGAATGCCTTAGGTCTCTGAAGCTAACAGATTTCTGACTTGACTAGACAAAAGCAAGGAGCTTGGACCACAGCATGTAGGAATAAATTGGAGGAGGGGAATGAGCCATGCAACAAATGTAGCTCTCCTAGATGCTCCTTTGCTTCACCTAGGGAAGGCTCTTGACACCCAGGGAAGCTTTAATAGAGCTTGTCATTGCCTAGAAAGCATAGGGGCAAGACCCTTATGTTGGTAAGGACAACTCATTCACCAGAGACGTTTAGAAGGGTTATTCCATCATTCAAACTGTATTAATAAATTTCATTAAATTATGTAGCCATAGCTTCTGATAATTATGTGTCTCTACCTACTAACCAATAATATCACAAGGTGTTTTTTGCATTAATACTGAGCGTGTGTATAATATGTATATATATGTATGCACTTACCTGGTCTAGTGCTCTCCAGACACAGCCTAGGCCACTGTGATACACAAATTCCTGCTCTTCCCCTGTGCCTATTATGGGCAAGTTTTTGTCACAGCTTCCTGGGAGAGGAACAGCCATCAGGCTCTGGGCCAACGTGTGAAGCAGGAGGGCAGAACAGTGCAGACAGCAGATCTGCACCAGGGCATCACACAAGCTGCCAACCTGGCTGACAGCTGTGCTCCATCTCCCCGATCCCATGCTCAGCTGCACACTGCATCACACCGGGGACACACCAGAACATCACAGCATCTTGAAACCAGTGCTGACAGGACAGAAAGATATTTTAAGCCCAGAGGACTCACACCTGACAGACTAAGGTCTGTGCTTTGTGCGCTGGCAGAAGGGAGCGGGTATTTCACTTTGTATACTTTTTACCAAAACAACCTTAAGCCAGGTCTACTCACTTTACCAGCAAGTAGTCATTCCTGGAGACCAGCGTGTCTCCAAAGAGGACAGCCCAGGAGAAGGATGCATTTACACACAGGTTTGTCTCCATGGAGACACAAGCTCAACAGGCTTTTCTGCGGTGTCAAGGGAAAGACACCTCAGGAAGTGGTCAAGGCAGAAATTGACTTCCCATTCAAACTGCCTTTCAGAGGAGACCTCTTCTCCCCATCTTTCTCCATATCCATACAGAGACCCTACTTCAATAGCCAAACATGGGTTTTTGTTCGTGCCCCCACAATTCAATAGTGGCTTTGTCACACAACCGATCTCCCACATTAATCATCTGGCTTCTCTCTGCAACACAGTTCCAACCTGAAAGAGCTTTCCATTTCACAACTGAGACCTTCATTGGTCTAAAAAATTACACAAGTGCAACTCTGGAGTCTTCCACTTATGCCAATTGTCCAGCTGCATCGAATGTGATGTTTGAACACAGCCAGTGACAGAAGGGCTTCCATCAAATGTGGGATACTCAGCAGCCTCGCACAGCTATTGGGAATAGAAAGACTACTCTGAATTTAACCTGTGAAAAAAACAGATTTGAAAAACAGTCATTACTACTGTGTCCTCAGGAATGTGGAAGCCTTTGTTGCAACTCCCCACAGCTCTAAGAAACAGGTACATTCAGCTTGTTCTTACATGTGTGGCTTCCCTACCATTCATTTGTAAAACTATATATCCACCATTTCAAAGTAGCTTTGCTGTGTGAAACGGGGCAAGGTAGTTTCGAATTATATAACCCGGTCTATTAGAAAGGTCTAATTTTTTTATTAGTATAATTAATCATTCCTTTAACAGATTAGAAAACAAATATGACATTTCAGCAACAATTCATCATAGTTTATACAGAACCCGTTGATGCATGGTGTCACTTTCTCATTCAAATCCACAGCCACCTTCCAGACCACAGAGTTTAAGAATTACAGTGCACACTGGACTAAATTCTTTCACAATGTAAGGCACAACTACATGATTACAAGCAGCAAACACAAACACTGAAAGTAGAACTTAAGAGAATAAAACTTCAATTAAAAACAAATAAAACCAAAACAGACTCATGCAAAAAATCTATCTACACCTACCAAGATGGTATGATCCAGTTTAGTAGTACAGTACTCTGTAAGTAAAACTGCAACATAAATTTTTTATAATACATTACTTCTAAATACTGAGTAAAAACTTATATTTTTTCCCATTTATATTTTATACAATTATACAGAAATTAAGCTGTATGAACAATATTCACATCTGCAATAATAAACTGATCATTGAAAGTCAGAAAAGAGGCAAATGAGACCATGTAATTCGTGGCACACATCCATTACAGAACACCATTCATCAAGTTCACATCTCGAGTACTGAAGAAAAAAAACACGACCAAATGAATGGTACGTCTGGTGACTGAGGCTATCTGTATCCAAACGACAAAGCTCCATACAAAACTGGTTTTACCCAGCAGACCATAATTACGAAAGCTTGTGGTTATGGTTTATTTCCTTTCCAACAGCTAGAATTTGCAAGGTTGAAACTACAGAAGTTAAAAGAATTTGAAAGAATTTACAGTAACTTGAAACTGTTGGATACCTTCAAATACACATTTAAAAAAAAAAGACTTAACTCTTTTCCTTTTTGGTGATAAACTTCTGCAATTTTGGCATTCACTATAACTTTTACATAACATGACAGTGAGAAAACCTTATTAAACTAACCTAATGTTTGAATTTCACACTGAGAGGTAGCTTAAATTAAATCTTATGTAATGGCATCAAATGGGGGGGCGGGGGGTGACTTTTTTTGGTGACTTTTTTTCTTTTCTTAGAAAAGTGATTATTTCTATACAAGCAGCATTTTGGACATATTACTATAAAAAGTTCTGGTATTTGCTAACCCAGCAAGACATTCTTTCAAACATCCCTTTTGTGCCAGGAATCAAGCTCCAGCATGATACAGTGGAGGACTTTGCCATAAAGCCAACAGTAGTAGCCTGGACCTGCCAGCACTGACCTGTTGACATACAACAAGGAACATCCTTTCCCAGCCCTCTTTACCAAAAAAAAAAAAAAAAACCAGGAAATGCAGATGAATTTGGTTGTAGTGTTATATTTCAGTCACAGGGGGAGGGAAAATTGGAAAACATGCCTACCAGGCTCCTGCTATCATACAACATTGATCGAAAGGGGTAGCAGGGCTTCAGCAATCTTCAAATGCACGGACACTTCTCTATCCGCTGCATAGTGAGTGCGCAGCATGTGGAGAGCTACAGACAATAGACAGAGTTTATTATATTACCTAATACCTATACTCTTCGTTATTGTGAACTTAAGTGTTATCTAATGTTCTCTCTAAACATGCAAACCCTTTTATTCAGTGTCCCTTTAAAAAGAAACAGAAAAAATACCTCAAGAACCACGTTTCCATGGCAGGACTTACACGGTACTATAGCTAGTTTTGAAAAGTCCATCAATTAGTGCTTTTGGAGAGGCTGTGTCTGGACAATAATTTCAAACTTATTCTAGAAGGGATGCTGAGGTCAAGTCTTCAAAACCAAAGAAATGGATAACTGGCAAGATTCTTGCAAATACATAAAATTCTTTTTTTTCCCTTATTTTACAATCTTGAAATTAAGTTCTATAGAGACATGTGTGACTAACATGGTTTTTGTTGTTACATGTTCTCTCAGATGATGATTGCGTTTTTGGTAAAAGGAACTGTCAGTGCAATTCTCCTTCGGGCGAAATGCATACAGTGAAAAATTCAGCTGACAATAAACCTGCTGTCCAATGACTACAGCTAACACATGCAATGCACATGATGCCATTCCACTTACTGTAGATTCTCTTAGACAGCAAAAAGTGCACAGTGCAAATGACAGTGTTGTTTCCTAGTTCTCTGAGAATATGAGAGCAGAAGGGGTGGTACCTGGAAGAGCAATTTATCAGTTTCAACATGCTCAAATCATGGTATCATTCTTCTTGGCATAGTTTATATTGTTTGAATTTCAGCTCCAGCATTGTCCTGTCCATCACTGAGTGCTGGCCATGTATTTTTTTAAGTTTTGCAACAAGCATTTATTCCCACTCCATGGTTAACTGACACTTAACAATCCAGAAAAGCAGTTGCGTTTTCCAGGTCCCTTTATAAATGTCACTTCTCTTACATCTAGTGGGAGAAGCTCAATTGTTCTGGCTCATGTAACACAAACACAGAGAGGTTACTTCATGCTTCTGCTCCCAAATCCCTTCTTGCTTCACTAATAAGAAAGCTTTTCCAGTGAGGATTCACAAAAAATCCTAATGGTCCCAAAGCCAACAAAAGCAGTTACTCATTGTTCTTGTGTACCTAGTGCTCCACATTAAATGGCAACTTGGTTACTTGACACCTTTCAAAAACAGAGGCAAAAACCCACATTGCACTCTACAGCTCGGACTCTAGTGCCAGAGAGTGAAGCCAGCTGAAAAATGAGATCCCTCTAAACCTCTTGCCTCTGTTGGAAGCTGCAGCAGAAAATTCCTTTTGTCTCTTCATCTCCAGACAGCAACTTTTCCTACTGTGACTCATTACTTTTATCCTCTTCATTCAACCTTTGCAGAAGGGGGAAGATTACTGTAGGGAATACATAGGGAGAAGAAATAAGAAATGGTGAACCACAGCCAGCTAAGATCAAAAGCCTGCCACTGACCTCTGCAATGCTACCTGTCTCCAGTGTGATGTACTGCTGACATGAGGCCAGAGTGGAACAGTAGGACTTGGCTTTTGTGAGGCAAAAATGCAAGGGACTGTGGGTATTTGACTGGGAAGAGAGGTATTGTCTCCGGGAAGTTAAAAGAACCTTTCAGAACCCTCAGTAAGACCATCCTTTACACTTTTACAAAAGCTTCCATAGCTTGTCTCTGCCCACCAAGCAGCTGGTCTCTCACATTCTGCTTTCGCAGCAATTCTGAATGTGGATGGAGTGTCCTGCAGATGTGATAGTTTCAAGAACAAAGCCCACACTTCACTGTCCCATCCCTGATGCCACGGTAATGACTAAGGCTGCTTGAGAATCACACAAACCTACTGGCTTGAGTGCTGGTTTTGACATTATTTTCACCTCTTCCTCTCTAACAGCCACTCCTCATTGAATCAGAGCAATGTGCCTCTTGCTAGAGGCTGTAAAAACACATCACTGTGCATCCTCCAGTTCCAAGACTCAGTCTCTTCTGCCATTTTACTAGTTTTTTCCCTCTGATCCTGTGTCTACAGTCTGAAAAATCAGTACATTAAACTGTTTTGCCTGGAATAATTTAATTTACTGTGCTAAAAGTCACCAGGCTTTTTACTTGGTTTTCCTATTACTTAGATTTTAAAGCAGTGGAACAAAAAGCCCACATTCCTACTGAAACATGGCCATCAAAACAGTCAGACTCTGCAAGCATATTTGTAAATACACAGCTTTTCACCTTCCAGTTTCCCTTATTATGGGACATTTTATTGAGCTCGAACACAGTGTCCAACCTGGCAGTGAAGCCAAGCATTATAGAGGCAGTGTAGCATCATCTTGTCAACAAATACAGACCAGCACTAAGAATTGCAAGTACAAAAGAAGGATCGTAAGACTCAGAAATGGAGTCATAAATTTACTCATGAAAAGCTGTAGAAATTGTGACCTATTGCTGCAGAATCAAAGCTCAAGCATAGAGGTTTCTACCCCATTGTTCCTCCAGATTTTAACAATCCTTCTTTCTACAAATATGTGTTCAAAAAGCATTTCCATCCCCTCAAAAGGCTGGTTATATAAACTGGCCAGCAAACAGCAACTTTCAAAAATCAAGTTGGTTTTGCCCTGAAGAGCTCCACACCAAGGTGTGATCTGCAGTCAATCAACCGCTCTGCTTCAGCAGCCTGCTGAGAAAGGTGACTCTGCTTGTCTTTACACAATGGCAGCCCAAAAGGCTGAATTAAGTACAACCTCAAAGCTTCTACCACTGCAGAAGTCTCTCCCGAGCTTTCACATGTTCCCAGTCAAAAGCAAAACACCTAAACACAACTGAATCTTCTAACCACTTTCCTAGTTCCCCTGAAAGCTCCATTTTCCTCAGCCTCATGTGTTTTGATCCTATGCAGTTGTGGGAAGTTTCTCCCTTCCCTCTCAAAATCCCTCCCATTCTATGTGGTTGTCCTTCACCCTGAGAGCAGCACAAGGCTCTGTGTATTACACAAAAGGGCAGAATGCATCTAGGCTGGAGCATGACTGTCACATCTCTAATTTTCCCACATTTCTAATATCAGACAAAGATTCTAAAGTAATTTTTTTTGATTCTCTCAGTAAGGAAATAAATAGAAAAAAAAATTCCCAGAGGCAGAGATGCTGTTCATATTTTCTATTCAAAAGATTCTTATGCCAAACAGTTACACTGATGAGGAGAAACAGGGAGTCCAGAGGCACTGTTCATATGGAATTGTTGCAACAATTGGTTTTTTTTGAGCAAGCAACTCTCAAGTTAAAACCAGAAAAGCAGGTCAGTGGTTTGTATGAACCACAGTGGTAACCCCAAACCCTTTTACAACAACAAGAATGAGTTACATCATTCAGCTGGCTTTTGGGAAATAAGAATTGAATTTTAGGAAATCCCCTTGGCACTGCAAATGTAGAACTAGCTGGGTAAGCTAAAAGGGATATGAAACATATAGATCACTACTTCTGGAGTAGAGGGATGAAGTTTCTTCACTTGACAGTTAATCAAGACAAGACATTTTTCATAAAGGAGACACTTCTTCATTCACATATAGAGCTGTAACTACACAAAAGCAAACAAATCTTCCTAATGATGACAAAGCTTCCATCATTGTGACAGAATTTGATTCCTTGCCTCAGGAAAGAAGTAGAGGAATTCAGGACACAACCCTTTTTTCTGAACAGCTGGCAAAAGTTGGCAAAATACTGAAGCATTTGGGGAGTGGAGAATTTACTAGGGTATTTAAGACAAAAAACTCCTAAATATCAGAAGGCATAACCCCTGCTTGGAAGAAATAATCTTAGGGTTTTGAAATACCAGATACACAGGGAAGAAAAGTTAAAGACAGGCAGGCAAAAACAAAGAGGTGCAAACAAAATCACAACAAAAAAGAAGTCTGGAGCCTACATAAACTCTACAAGAAACTTCTGCTCCCAGTACAGAAAATATGAATAAATATTTAAAATCATACACAGTGGCCTCTTAGTTAGAGCTGTTTGGCTTATAACTAAGCCAGTAGCAGGAGATTCACATCACCATTCTGAGCAGATTAAATCACATAACTAACATAACACTTCAGAGCCCCTGGTAATGGGGGTCAGATGGACTAAAGGAAAAGTGAGGTTTGTTAGGTGTGGCCAGAGTTCAGCTTCTTCCACCAAAAGCTGAGGAAAAGGACAGAAGAAAAGGTCAGATAAACTATAGTTGTCTCAAAAAATACTTTTTCTTAGTTGGATACCTGGCTTGGAAGATCTGGCTGTCCCCTAGAACAGCAGTGATCTCTCAGTGCTTCCAGAGTATGGGCAAGGGCAGAGATATGCTACAGGCTTCTACCAGTATTGTTTGTTTGCTTTCTAAACACCACATGTAAGGGTTTCTTGAATATTAAAATCCATCAACCAAATTCAAAAAATGAAACTTGTAAATTTCACTAAAGTGAAATCAATCACTATGGGATGAAATATTGTAATGTATCATACAATATTGCTACAATGCCAGGTAAACTTTTTCTCATCATTCCTTCACACATACTCTCTCAGACAGACAGACACTCACACACCAACTGTGCAATACAGTATGTGTCAAGATGTTCCAGCACCCAAGTGCTGTACTTGGATAAGGACTTGGGTGCTGATACTACAAGTGGGCAAATAAAACTGAGTTGAAGTTGAGTCCAGCCATTACCCTCACTGTGGAGCTCAAACTTTAGAGAGAAAAATGAAAGAACCAGAGAGATAGAAAAAAACCAAAATCACAGGGGTTTTAAAGAACATCAGATATGCAATCAAATACAACAATTAGTTATGTTTTTACAGCAACATTTGATACATAAAATCCTCACAAGTTTTTGCACCTTCCTTTTTCTTTGAAGGAAACAAGAATAAACTTCAGTATCACATAAATGCTGTTTCTCTTGAACAAAAAAATAAAAGATAAAAAAATACATTGTTACTCCTCTGTTTAAACTTTATTTACAAATAACTGGGTATTTCTAATCTAGACATAAAAGCTCTTTCCATGATTAATGTCAGTAAGCTATGGATGATCTGAGCCCATGTCTCACAAAAAATACAATAGTTTTGCTTGGTATCAATAAACATTTTAAAATATACTAGATTTTGCCAAGTGTTACAATCATTGTCCAAACTGAATAGTAGTCTGAGTGCTGAATGAAGTGCAATAACAGAAATAGCAAATTTTAGTGTAACATTTCTTTGTCACTCACGATAGCCACTTATCCTTGCAAGTCATTAAAGCAAGTATCACAGACCCGGACAGGCTTCTTGGAAGAAGGAGTTAAGGCATTCTTTGCTGAGCACTCGGCACAAAAGATATTCCCACACTGTCTACAGTGATGCTGCAAAAGAGAAGAAACATACATGCGTAACATCAGCGGCAGAGCAGTGATCACTAACAGAGATCACCATCAGGTCACATCAACTCTCAGCCAAATCAACTCTCATGTTTCAAAAATTAGTTTTAATTTTTAAGTAGCAGTTACATAGCACAGAGAAGGTCATATGAGTAAATCCCTTCTAAAGGGTATATGAGCAAAACATTCAGAAGTGCTTCACTGAGTCAAGAGAATACACCAGTTTCAGAAATGAGATGGTTAAGTTCATCCTCCTCTTAAACTTGTTCTCTTGAACTTGTTCTGATCACATGAAATGCATTCTTCTTATATGTAACCACCCACTTTCACACTGAGAAGTATCCTTGAATCAAAGGATCCAGCAGCCTTTGTTCAAAGATTACCCAAAGAACATCACTGAAATAGTGCAGGCCAGGGGGAGTCACCTAAGAGCAAGTCAGGAAGCTCTGCAAAAATGAACCTCACAAATATCCCTCATCTACTTCATTGCCAAGTCACTTGTTGGAGGGGTGCTCATCTCCGGATGAAGGGCAGACCCTGCCACTTGATGGTAACATCTCAGCTGACCACAGCTGTTTTTACAACCAAGGTCTGACTACAGACCTAAAACACATCCAGTTGTTTGTTCAGTTCCATGTCTAGTTAGTGTTTAGAAATCCATAGTCACAAAGCACCAGATCATGGTGACTCCTCATATTTTTATACATACCTAATTTCAACCAATTTACATCCCTTTCACACCCATAAATCTAGTTCAGACTGGTTATAAATATATTCTCTGTAAATATGCTTACAACAGTGTAATTTTGCCTGCTTGCTTAGGGGATTGAAGCATTTTAACACTGTTTATAAACTGATATGTTAAAATGGAAAAAGAATCATGAATAAAGTAAGCTCCACAGCCCTTATTTCTAGTATGTTAAGGCACTGCAAACAATAACTGAATTCTGAGATGTCTGAGAATCACAGCACTATTTTCTGCAGTCTGTATCCCCCCTAAGAGTTTGAAAACAATAAAAATAGAAAATCGCCACAGACACAGAGTAGAACACACCTACCCTTCTTACTGTCACTGAAAAGCCTTTTCCACAGGCCATACAATTCTGTACCTCATTGTCTTCTGCCCACTTCCTGTTGAGAGCTTGGGTGTGTTTGATCTATACAGAAGATGTAATAAAAGCATCAGGCTTTTTTAAAAATGCATGTCTAATTCCCCCAAATATCCTCTATTTCAACAGCATGCACTACCCACTGCAGAATAAAAGCACCAATTCTGTCATGATACTCAGGGCTTATGCTTGTTCAGAGAGGAAAACTTCCAAGCTTCAAAACTATAGGCAGATTTAATAACACACAGACAGAAGTATGACCCTCACACACCACAAACACCTTAATTCCCTCTAGAAAGGCAACCCACCACCAATCTGACACAAATTTGAAATTCTCCTAAGGTTCCAAACAGAGAATCAACAGGTTTAATAGCTTCAAATCAAATTATACCTGTAATGACTGGTTTTCTCGGCCAAGTTCCTGCATTGCAGCAGTTGTATTGTCCAGCTTTTTCTTCATTTCTACAAGTTTGGCTTGAAGCTTTTCAATTTCTCCCTCACTTTTTATACACCTGAGGTAAAATAATAAATAGTTAGCTCAAAGCATTTAAGACAATGTACACACTGTGTGTCCTTTGGGTTGGCTGTCAGCCTGAGAAGTTACCCACATAAAATCCAGCCAAAAAAATCCTTGCTCTGAAAAGTTCTTGGATGCCTTGACTAGGAAAACATTCTGTTGTAACAATCAGTTAAAGATTATACTGGCATTGTTTCTAAGTATCTGCAGCTTATCAATACCTGGAGTTACTCCCCAAAGCAGGGACAATGCTGAATGCAGTCCCTCAACAGCAAGCCCTGATAAATACCCCTATGCAACAGGACACCCTCACAAACCAGCTGCTGCAGATCAGGTCAGATAACAGAGCAGAAAAGGAACCTTATTCTAGCAAGGCCATCTCCCATCAGCTGAAACTCAGTTAACTGCTGAAAGCCAAATTTCAAAGGGTATTTTTCTGCCAAGATGTAAACAGCTACTAAATGAGTTCAACACAGAAAAGCAAGGGATTGCCAAAGAAAGAGGATCTCACTTGAACTGATCCCATCCTTTCCCAAGGTCTACTGCTCAAAAGTTAAATCACCAAGCTTGACAGTACTGACAATAGTTTGCTCCTCTGCCTTCACCAAACATGTCAGGAAACAGGGACGAAGAAAGTTTCCGTTTCTTTTACCCTGGAAATCACTGCATTCAGGTAGGTCCCACTGCCTTGCAAGGCCTCCTGATGCCTGAAGGAAAAGCACTCTGCTTACCTAAGACTTAAACATACTGTAGAGACAACAGCAGGACTGGAGAAAATAAGATGCCAGGTTTTCAGGAGGAAGAAGTGCCTCCTTCATGAAATTTAGTCTATATAATCCAATAACACTTTTGGTCTCCTAACATGGAGTAGTGGGCACACCCGGGAGTTCCTACGCAAATTCTATGTTACTTAAGGGGTCTCTTTCAGGCTTCCAGATGACTAGTGCAGGTATTCTAACTGAATCAAGGCATGGGAGCCTCAGAGTGATGGAGAAGGACAGTTAGCTCAGGTAAGAGAAGTTCTCCCTGCCTGGCCTCACAAGGTTCACACAACAGATGAGAAGCCACGGCTTATAAATCTGAAATCTCAGAGGAGCCCAGTGGATCTAGAAGGCTCTTAGAGATAGACATAAATCTTTGAAAGCAAGCACAGAGCTGTGGCTTTGGTGATAGGTAAAGATCCAGATAAGCTTGCCTTATTTTCTATGGAACAATCACAAAGAGCACAGTTGGTTCCCAAAACCCCTTGCTGTGCTTTGGCAGGGATGACAGAAGTTGCACTCTGGAAACTGCACTCACAGCCCAGGCACTAAGAACAAATACAGATTTAAATAAAGCATGAATAGAGAATCCTGAATCAATGCAAACAAGTTTTCATTTTCATTTTATTTCATTTCTCAAACTACACTTCCACATCACCACGACCACAGCTTACCTCTCCAGCAATGCTCTTCTCTCATCCTGATTATTCTGGACTGTTGCTTCCAAGACAGCATTGTCCCCTCGTAAATCATCTGTCTGTTTCTCCAGCTCACTCACTCGTCTTTGACTGCTTTGCCACTCTTTCTTCATGGTAGCCAGGTTTTCATTCAGGGCTGTGACCTGCATGGTGAGTTTGGTCTCCTTTTCCTCATATTTCCGTTTTTCTTCTTCTTTGTCCTTTTTCTCTGTGTGCTATGAAAACAATGGAAAAATGAAAAACAAGCTTCCAAGCATTCTCTCCCTATTCTCTATACTTAATTCAGGCAAAGAATCTTACTGTAATAGAACCACTACTTTTAATCAACAAACTCTATTAGACAAGGCTGTCACCTCACTGAATTTTCCTATACCATTAAATGCCTCATAGATTTTTGATCTTGTCATTTAAAAACTCATGTAAAGTCAAACTAAAGTCAACCCATTGCTTCTTTTCTGTCCCTGGAAGAATCCAAAGGCATGTTCACAAAACAGCAGTCTCACACCCGCTAACATACTAACCAGTTTGGCTTCAATTTCAGCACATTCTTTCTTCAGCTCCTCTTCTCTCTTTTCCAGCTCATCTTTGACAGCTTGATGTTTTTGTTTCTCCTGTTCCAGAGTTGAATTTGTATTATCTATTTTGCTCTGCAGTTCTAATTTCTGTTGAATCAATAGCTGGTTTGCATCCTTGAGATTTGTCACCTCCTGTCAGGATACAGAGTTCAAAGTTAAAGTTGCAACACTGAAAGTGTAAATGGATTTAAATTCAAAAAGACTGTAACCCTTTCCTAGGAGAGGACAGCAGTAATTTTTAGTTTTATCACTGTAAGAAAGGATGATGTTATAGCGCAAAGCATCAGTGATTTTCATGATCAAAGACTTTAAACTTATACTATGATCAACATTCAATTTTAAAAATAATTTTAATGCATGTTTCTGCTATGGCAGAGAGGAAGATCTGTCGAATTGTTTTCTACAGTTCCTTGAAAAGATGCATCCATTGTCATTTACTAGGTGCTGTTCTAAAATTTACTTCACGTTGTTCTCTGGTTGCGATAATGAGGTTAAAAACTTTGTAATGACAATGTAAAACAATGCTTATGGGAGAAAGTTAGTTTCTATTTGTCTTAAATGTATAAAAAAATTACTGCCTGTTTTAAGCAAGTGGGATGATATAAATAATGGCTTTACATGTTCTTCCATAACTGAACTCAAGTAGAATAATTTGTTTAACTTACAGAAATCATTTTCCTTAAAATTACACAGCCAAGCATGTAGGTACTTACAGGCTAATAGGGGTGAACCATTTTTGAATAAATCTAAATTCAGAATACAAGTTAAAACCAAACCAAGGACAGTGAAGAGAACATACCCTCAGAACAAAAGGATGCCCTATATATACATCCACTCCTTGCTAGGAGATGGGAAACAGAATTTAAGTCTTTAGGAGACTTTCAGCCTGATTGCTTGTAGGGAGATCAAGAAATTACTATTAAGCTGACATTGGTGTGCACACTTTTTACATCTTCATAAATTTTATGCTTTAGAATAGAGATTTTAGGAACAAAAATTAGAATACCTTTCCCCAAGCACAGATTGCTTGGGAGAAACAAAGTATGGACTTATACCTAAAAATTACAAACCATTTCCTAAACAATGGAGAACAAAAGAACATCTGAAGGTCATAAGTTCTCATGTTATTTTCTTTGTATTAGTGTCTAGGGAATTGTACCTGTATTTATATTTGTGCAACAATTTAAACTAAGTGTGCTTAACAGATGCAAATACAACTGCTAATGGTTCATTACGGAAAACACAAACTACAGCCTTTTAGGAATGTTGGTTTTTATAGAGACTGAAAAACAGAATATGTAGACTGTGGCAAGAAACAGTTTGCTTTACTGAAGACTAAACATTAGTTAATTAAAGCCTATCAACTTTTACCCTTTAGAGAGCTCAATCAATTGTCAGGATTTTGGAAGAGAGTTTGTCTTTTATGAGGTGCCTGACATTGTTTCTTCCCCAACTGTGACTCTTTAAGACATTTTATGAAACAACACTAAAGGAGCTTCAACTCTACCATGCATGCCTGAGAAGTCCCAGACGTGCCTAGGGTATCAGGGAAACTTCACCACATGACTCTTTTGGACAGCCCTTCATTGCAGAATATTCAAGCAGGGGTAAGCAGAGTGAATTTACAGTGGAACTGAAGAAAAGCCAGGGCATACAACCCATCCTGAAGCCAAGACAAGTTATGCAGCCCACCTGGCTCCCTAGGCCCTGGCGCTCAAAGATCATCACCAATCAAGACATCATTGCTGAGGAAGCTCAATAAAAACTGGGCTTTGGTTCCCTTACCTGTAATACCAATATTTACAGTAACCATCTTTTCAAAGCCATTCCAGATAAGATCTACTGAGTAGGCACATATTTCTCATCAGATAACTAAACACATGAAGAAGACTCAGTTTGTCTCAATACCTTCTCAAATTCTTGCTTGCAGGCTCTAAGCTCTTCACCCAGCTTGGCACTTTCTTTTTCAAGTCTAGTCCTTATTTCCTGGAGCTCTGCCGTTTTACATTTTTCATTAGCCAAATCTTTTTCTTTCAAAATCTTGAAGAGAAATAAAAGTTAAAAAACTAACCAATCAAAAAACATCCAGGCTCCAAAAACTACTTGGTGGCTTTGTAATTATGGGGAAACAACTGCCATATATCTATCCACAGTTTGTAATGCAATTAGCAGTTTTTATTGCTATTATGATTGCAGTTTTAGATCTAAAACTAATAATGTTTTCCCACCTGTCTAGCCACAAACCTGCCTAGAACAAATTAGCAGCATATTTTGAACCAAAGTCACTACAACTGGCTCTTTTTAAAGTCTTTTTACCAGAGGTTCAGTAAAACTGCCATTGTTATGCTCCCAAATTAGAGACGTAATAGAAAATAATAAAAGGTGCCTGCATGGAGTGGATGTGATAGTGTGGAGATTTCAAAAGGCAGAGGCATTTACCCTGTCATTCTGAAGATCTTGTAGCATTTTGGTCTTCTCACCCAGCTGCTGTTCTTTCTTTGATGCATCCTGCTCCAGCGTAGACTTGGCTTTCTTCAGTTCCTGAATCTGTTGATTATTGCAAGCAATTCGATTCCTGCTGGAAACTAACTCTTCTTGAGCTAGAGCAAGTTTTTCTTCTGTGGACTAATTACAAAGAGAGTTCTGCAATTTATCTGCCAGTATAACAGTTTCAGATACTAAACAGCCTCTTAAACATTTTTCAAGCAGGAAAATTGCTACCTAGAATGCAACATTTAGCTTCAAATGTTGACAGAGCATAATCACAGAAGCTTCTAGCTTACAAAGTCATTTCCAGGAACAAAACCTTACTGTATACATTCCAGCTTGCATCCTTACATGGACAAAAAGTGAAAACATGCAGAAGAAGGGCAGAGAACAAAAACTGACAAAAAGAGAATGAATTTGTATTTGCTCACAAATTTATTTTATCTAGGCAAATCAACTGTTCTATAACTCTAGACAGCTGTTACTTAAGAACCAGTGAAGCTAGACTTCGAAGATTTCTAAAATAATTCAATGCTATTTTTTACCAATGACTTAATAAAGTTAGTGCTAGGACAACTGTAAAATTTTTCAAAATTCTGAAGTGAAATATAAAAGATAAAAATGCTAATATCAGCAGAAAATGTTTCACAGTTTCTGCTGCACAAGCAATTTAAACATTAAGTTTACACTTCCATTCAAAAGCTACAGATGATACTTCATTTGCCTCTAACTCTCACCATTAGCTAAAAAAAGAACTTTGATTTATCTCTCTGAAACAGGTCACAGGATCCCAAGAAACAATCCAAAACTTGCACCCAAAGCCAAAGCTCATTCTGTTTGCTCCAAGCAAAGCCAAACTTTGGGGGTCTTTTTGAGTTAATATTCTGGAGGTTATTTTTTTAAGCCTCCTACCTTAGGTAAAGACTAGTTCCACTTGGAACCAACAAGAAACAACCAAACAAACTCATCCACTCATCCACTTCTTCAAAATATTGGAATTTTATGGATGCTACAATACAGAAGGTGAGCTGAGATTTATTATTAGTAATAAGTTTATTGCCTTTAGTGCAGCAGTAAGGATTTAAATTCTTTCAAGACAAACTCAATTGTTTTTAAAGCTCTTGCTTAAATATTAATCAAACCTCTTGTTGAAGGTTAGTGGTTTTAAAAGGAACTATAAGCAGAATTTTCACTTCATTCAATTATGCATATGCTTTAGTCACTCCCATGTTGATTTAAAAGCTAATTCATTTCTGATGCCTCATGACCCTCCTTTGTAACATCTGAAGTATTTTGCTTGTAGAGACAGACTGAATTTGAAACAGCAGTAACGGAACACTGCTGATGCAACAGCATTTTCAACAATCCCCATGACCCTTAAAAAGCTCACACTGGCTTTTAAAATTAATTTTCAGACAAACTACTTTATTTGCTTTCTGAGATATTAGAGTTTACTACTCAACATTTTGAAAGGTGTTGACTCAGAATTTTTTGTAAGCAAAATGGAGGTGCTTTAGCAGTTTTCAAGGTTTCAGCAGGGTGGGCATTTCAGAAAGCAAAATTATCCCCCCTCTGCTCCATTGTGTGCAGTGGAATACCATATTTTCCTAACACTGAGGAAGGATAGGAAGTCTAGCATCATCATATAACATCTTCGGAGGAAAACCCAACAGTCTCTGCAGTTTTAGAAACAAACATAATAAAGCCACAGCTTTTATTCACATTTGTTTCCAGTAGAAGAAATGTGGTTACATCAAATTTGCTAGCACCAGATGATGAAATCTGATGAAGTGGATAATGACATCCACACACAGCGGGTACTTCTCTCTCAACCCACCCCTCAAAGTCTCTGCACTGTACAGGTTATCTCACTGTGTCTATATCAAAGCTGAGATAAGGAACAGGTACAGTACAAAAGAGGTCAATCAGTACATAATGCCAACATCAACTGGTCTTAGCAGGGTGGTAGGACCCAGATTCATTCCACCTACATGAAGTGCACAAACAAGTATTTGAGTCTGTGTGCTCCCTGATGCCAATCCACAAGGACCAACATTAAATTATTCACAGAAGCTAACCTGATCTCTCTTGACTCCCTAAGAAAAAGAGTTTGACTGTATGCAACTTAGGGTCCTGACTTACAGAACTGAGGTCTGGCAAGCATGAACATTCACTGAATATATGCTGACAGCAATGCCAACACTGGAGACAAAGAAACATTCTTTTGAAAACACAGAAGAAACCAGGACTGACTACAAAAAGCACGAACGTCAAAACTCAAGAACACTTGGCAGAGCTCAGAAGATCAGATTCACAGAAAGTATTCTCACACTAAGTCAAAAGCAAGGCAAAAATACCAGTTTGTATATTTTTATTAACTATTCTATTTTAAAAATGCCTTTTTCACAAAAAAAAAGTGTGAATACACACACAGACAGATATTTGTACAAATATGTGTGTATACATACAAAAATTATCTAGTGGTATTCTTTTTTTTAATTATATATATCCTTTTTTATCAAAAACTACAGCTTTAACAAGCACTCAAATCCTACCCCTATTTCTTTTTCCAGTCACAGAGATGAAAATGCATGTGAAGTTGCCGTTAGAGACATTTTTAAACCAAAGTAAATTTGCAGCAAATACTATCCATAAAATTACAACTACATTCCCACTTCCGATTTCATTATTTATTGTATTACTTTTTTTTTTTTTTAATTACAACACTTCTTCAGTTTGCAGGACTCGGAGCTTCACGGCTGGCAGCTGGCCACAGCTACACGGCGCGGGTGCTCTGCTGCGGACCCAGCAGCTCGGGCTCCCCGGTGCCGATGGCCGATGGCGCGGAGAGCAGCGCCCTGCTCTGCAGCTCCGGCTCAGGCAGCGCTGCATCTCCAGCTGCAAACCTGCTCGAAGCGTTCGCTCCCTCCTCAGTGCCACCTCCGCCTCCCGGCCAGAGACGAGCCACCGATCCCAGCAGCGATTTCCCGACAGATGCCAGCAGATGGTGCTCTGTGCACAGCCCAACTCTCGCCATGCCCTCCCAGGAACCAGGCTACCCCACACAGCCTTTTATGATCCATCCCCGCGCCTGGAACCTCGGCCCCGCCAACAGCATGGTGCCACACCACGCGAGCACGTTTAAGTTTTCCCTTTTAACTCTAGCATTGCCAGGATGTCACTATACGGCCTGGTCAAGCCTGTTCTGGACAATGCTGGGCTTCTGACACTGCTGACTCAACACGGCTGTGCAGGGAGTTCATATCTCTGCTGAAAATCCTGCACGGAAAGACACCCAAGCTGACTCTACATACAGACAAGTTTTAAAAACTTCTGCCACTGCCTACTAAGAAGACTAAAGCCAATCTAAAGCTCAGCCTACCCATCAGCTTTGGTTCCAAACTTTAACCAAAACACACAGCTCTGGCTCAAATGAGCTACTTTTAATAAGTAACTTGCCCAAAGCAAAACATCACACAGACAACCGATTGTGAATAGGCTGTGAAAGTCTCCTATAAAGTTCTGACTTGAGTGGCATTTTGATATTCAGCTCTCAAGACTAACATTGTCACTTTGAGGCTGTCTGAATGTGCTTTTTTCTTTTGTGGTCTTCTAAGACAAGCTATCACTGCTTCGTTAGTTTAATGTTGCACTGAGGTAGCACAACCATGATTAAAGATCAGCTCCCCACCTTTTCTCTCTTCTACATCTTCCAGGAAAAAAAAAAAAAAAAAAAAAAGTGGTGTCAATCAGGCCTCACTATTCCTAATTAATATATGCTTTTTACAATATGTTTAAACCAAGCAAACAAGCTCCAAATTGGTACACCACTTCAGTACTTAGGACCCCAGTCTTCTTCAGGCTCTCTAGGCTCCACAGAAACTTACATAATAAATCAGGTTACCTGACCACTCACCTTAAAAATCTTGTTTCCCCATTGCCATCACCTTATTTTACCTTTTTGCATAGAGTTCTCTCTCTTTCACTATCATCCCCATTGGGTCTAAATACATGTGAGACGCTTACTGTCCTATTTTATACTTGCCAGAACTAGAGGTCATCAAACTGCTTTAGTAACAATACTTATTCACAGCTATTTTGCAACAAGCCATACTGTAATGAAAACTATACCAAAAAAAACCCACAAGTTACTGAACATATCCAGTGCTTCTACAGGCCACTGCATTACCAAATGGTGATTTAAATGCATTGCAGGAAATAAACTCACAGATGTATATGTGCAACAGTAACAGACTGAAAGAAAGAATATGCTTAAGCCACCACTGCTTGTTAATCATGCAGAAGTTCTCCACAATTTAACATAGCAATTCAAGCATGCTGCACTGAAAGTAAAGCTTCAATAACCTGCAGGGAAACATGGCAGGTAATTTAATACTACAGAGGAGGAGTAGGTCTCCTGCAACTGCAGTGGCCTATACGTAAAGGAGGTATTTCTCTATTTCTTAAAATAACCTGAGCCTGGAGTTTGGCTAGGTCTCCAAAGCTCACATGGGCCTGTGTCAAACAGCCACAAGAGCTTTAGGGGTTTCAGTGCTAGGGCTGAAAGGCTCACCTTTGGGAGAAAGGGAATGATAAAACCAAATCAGGGAACAACGAAATCTAAGCAGTCACCGCAAGATCCCTTTATATATAACAAAGCAAACAGAAGCTGACATCTAAAGCAGATCAGATGATCTGTCTTCCCAAAGCATCTACTCCTCTCCATAAACTAGAGAAGAGCCTAGAACAACAGCGTTGGACATGGACAAACCTGCAGGGGGATTCATCTGGAGTGAAAAGCGCCTAAGCTACAAATCTTGCCAGCAGCCAGCCAGTCTGTGCGGCCCAGTATGTCCTGGGACTAACTGAAGCATTGGCTTAGTACTGACACGAAGCAGAGGGCCAGGAAAAAAAGCCAAAAAACACCTTTGCTGACTGGTTCAACTCTCAGCAATACCTCCTTGAAGGCACTGCACACTAATACAAAACCAGATAACTTCAGCTTAGGAATAGCAAAAACTTCAAGGACTAAATTCTGGCACTTGTATTCCAGGTAGGTCCTAAAGCCTACTGTTTCTATTAGTTTGACATCTCTCAACATCTACCATCAGCCAGGAATATTCTAGTTAAATCATCTAGAAAATAGCAGTTACTCACACGCTGGCAGACTTTGCCCTAATTAGCTACGCTATTTAAATTAGTTGAAAGCTACAGTATAACAAGAAAAAGCAACATTAAAAAAATAACCCTTTAATGAATATAAAACTAAATCACCTTTTGCTTTGCTGCTGCAGAAATGCAAGGGTATTTCAGGTAAACTGGCAAATATGTTTGGCTTTAAATTAGTTTCAGAATATCCCTTGTCTCAAGGGAAGGGATTTAACAGCACTAAATTCTATAAATAGCAGAAGAGATTCTTTTTCACTGATACAGTTCCTGCAATGTTTCTTGGTCTTCAAAACGGATATTAACATCTACTAAGCCACATATGATATTAAAATGACTGCAAGTACCTTAAGGTCTTGCCTGGTTGCCAGCAGCTCCGACTCTTTCCCATAAAGATCCAGCTGCAGCTTCTCCATGTTTTCTTTATGTTTATCATGGGCCTTCTGTAAGTCTGCTAGCTTGCCTTTCTCTGCTTTAAGCTCCTGTGCTGACAAAATAGACTGCTGTTGTAGTTTATTCTCCAGCTCTGCCTGAAACATAAGCATAGAAAGTTTTAATTAAAGTTACACACAGTAAAGTTGGCTCAAGCATTTCAATAAAATGCATTTCTACTGCAGGAATAGAATTTTTTTCTTCTTATGAAATAGCAGTTCAGTAACCTGATATTTGTGATTTTACAGTAATGTTTTATAACTACTTCAACAACAAAATTTAATTCATGACAAAAGACTAAGTGAAACACATTAAGACCAAACATCAAAAATTGGAATAATGTTTTCGAGTGTGCTGGTTTTGGCTGCAGTAGAATTTTCTTCATAGGAGTTAGTATGGGGGCTGTGTTTTGGATTTGTGGTGGGAACAGCATTGTTGTCACAGGGATGTTTCAGCTACTGCTTAGCAGCGCTCACACAGAGCCAAGGCCTTTCCTGCTCCTCATACCTCCCCACCAGCAGAAATCTGGAGGTGCACAAGAATTTGGAGAGGGCACAGCCAGGACAGCTGATCCCACTGACCAAAGGATATTCTATACCATATGACATCATGCTCAGCATATGAAGCTGGAGGAAGAAGAAAGGGCAGTTTGAAGTGATGCTGTTTGTCTTCCCAAGTCAGCGAGCAGCTCTGTGCTGCTGTGTTGACGGCTGGGTTAAACCTCAACACCAAGACCTAATGTTTCCACAGGCCGTCTGAAGCACAAATATGACCGTGTAGCATTGGGCAGCAAAAGCTGGAGCCACATTTAACAGTGCATGGCACACAGCACAACATTCCCTAATGTTGTAAGACATTTGAACTCTTTCCATTATGGTTTATGAGTTTCATACTGTCACTCAGATAAATTCTTCTGGTATAATATGAGAAGACTTGGTTTAAAACTGCCATGGACATTTTAAAACACTGCAGAGTTTGTCTAAAAATACTCTCACAAAATTCTACTGCTTTACAAGAAAATGGCAGCTCTTGCCTTGCTCCTGCAGCAAAAACCTACATTCAATCTAGTCTATTTTATACCTTTATCAAAATTCAATTCCTATGGAATTCATATTTCAGCACTGGCTCTTTTCATTATTGCTGTTGATGTTGTTGTTTCTATCTCCAACAGCACGTGAAGACCTCACTTCCACATCCTGACCTTATAATTTCCAACAAGACTACATCAGAGTTTATCACAAAGTTATTGACATAAAAGCTTCAGTTTTTATCAGAGGAATTTACATTCATTTTCTTAAAAGAATAAGAAAGGACAGTCTTACCTTTTCTAAAAGGGCAGTTTTTAACTCAGCTTGCAGTGACTCACTATGTTTTTTCTTCTGCTCAAAAGATTCTTTTAACTCTCTCAGCTTTCCCTGGAGATGTTGCTCACTTTTTTCTTTGTCCTTCAGAAGACCCTGGACTTCCAGTACTTGTGCTCTTGCTGAATCAAGGTCTATAGACAACTGCTTAGAAATCTGTATTCAAAAATATTAAATAACTGTATACAATTTAAATCACTATTCGTACATGCTGTTCACAGAATCAGACCATCCCACAGTGCCACTGCTGTTTCAGAGCTACATGGCTGAACACCAGCAAGCAGATTTTAAGAAGTACCATAACTTATTAAAATAATCTGTTATTCCAAATTTACTACCCAGACATCAACAACAGTCTTTTTTATCTATTCTAAATTAAGATCAGGCAGCTTTTCTCACACTAGCAGTGGTTTGGGCTCTCCTGCTGCCAAGCTCATCCTTCTGCACTTTCCACAGAGCACCACGGCACTTCAGCTGAATGAGTGAGGAGCCAGGGGAGTAGCTACAATAGTCACAGAGCAATTACCATCACACCTGCACACCCCCAAACCTCTTTCAGACAGTAAGTGTCCAACACAGTCTATCAAACTATGTCCACTGATCAAATCTTTTCTGATTCCTTTAGGGAACAGAAGACACCTTGGCTAAAGAAATCCCTCAAAGCAGACGTGTCCTTCACGCTGCCAGCTGCACTGCATGGTCTGAATACTCATCTTGGAAAAAGAAGTACATTTGGTCCTTATGTAGTCACAAGCAAGTGACTTACACAACTTTGAAAAAGCAATACAGTCTTTGAAGGATATCTGAAAATGTCCTGTCAACTACACTGAGAACATACTGAATAAGCCTGAGAATAAAACAGATCTAAGAATATGAAATATCAACTTTTATTGTATGGAAGTACAAAGGAAAATGGGGACACAGTAATATCAAGTAACTGTTTCACTAATGAAAAAATCTGAAGGGCTAAAATCCCCTGCTAAGGTATGTGGGGCACAGAAAACTAAGACTAAAACCTATATTTTAAAGCTTCATATTACCCTCTACGAAAGTTTTAGTATCACCTTATTTCAGTGCCAAAAATAGGTTACAATTTGAGAACTGAAACATCTTTATCTCTCATCAATCCCAGCAGGTAAGATTGAAAATCAATCTTTTAAACATTTATTATTATCGATTTCTAGATTTTTGAAACTAAGTGGACAACTTACCCCCTCCTTTTTTTCCAGTGAGTTTTTCAATTCATTCCTCTCTTTAGCTACAGACTCTGTTTGTATCTGAAGTTGGTGTTTTAATTCTTGGCAAGATTTTTCCTAAAAAATGTAAGACAAGGAAATAGTCTTGTTAGCTTCTAAGACCGAGAACTGAGTATTTTTGCAGGATCTACAAATCCTTAAAAAATAACGCCTTCATTTTCAATGAAAAATCTTACTTTCACAACTGCTGACATTTTCAGCTCAAAACCTCTCAAAACTTAAAGTGGCAAATGTAAGCTGAGTACATCTGATGCCCTGTACTAATAAACTCAGCCAGGTGCCAGAGTTTTTCTGATTAGGGATAGTCTCCCCGTTTGAAGCTGCAGCTGGCAGCCCTTCTTACTCAAGTAGTAGGCTCATCAGTCTCCTCAGGATCTAAAATTCCTTCACATTCTAAAACTCACAAGCAAGTACATTTGCAGACCTCCATGCATATGCAACTATATGTTAAGCCCAAATACTATGCATTTAAGACAGTGGAGAGCCTCCAAAAGACTACAGAACTGGAAGCAGAATCTGGACTACTACCTTTCAGTTTAAACTGGGGAGAAAATCCTTCAAGTTTTTAGGAGAAACAGATCTTTAAACAGCAGTAACTAAGAAAAGCAAGCAAAAGAGCTTTTCTTTAAAAGGTAAATGAGTAAAAGAATAACATTCCTTTGAACTAGGAACAGATTTTTTTTTTTTTACATCAGAATAAAAGCAGCTCTGAACAGGTTCTGGAAAACGGTGATGTGGAAGATGAGAAGGGTATGGGAAAGACACCCCTTGCCACATCTGAGACAAGGGTGTCAGAACAAGTGTATCTATAAAACACGTATTCATATAGTGCCCATTCATATCACCAAGGCCAAAGAGGTAATAAAAAGGTATATTTTAACCCCAGTAATAGTTTACTTTCTTTAACATAATAGGTTGCTCTGGCGGTCAAGCACTTGTTATACTGCCACTTGTACGACCTTTCTGAAACTCCAGTAGTTCTAGTACTCCAACAATACCTTAAGCTAGGCATTCCCCAAATGACAGATGATGTTACTCTCTCTGCCTGCAGTATGCGGCTTTCCAGCATGTCTGGACAAGTGCACAGGAAGTTCTGTGTACGAAGACTTCAGAAAGGAAATTAAAATGGCCCCAGAAAAATAACTTCTTCAATACAATGGTGTTTTATCAAAGGTTCTATAATTTTGTGTTGTTATATTATAATATGGCTGATGTATTTTTCAAAAGGGGGACATTGCCCATCAAATTGTTTCACCACTTGTCTTCATTTAGTTTCTTCACTGCGTTAAAGGCATGCAGCAAGAAGAAAGGATCCTGTTATGTGGTATGACTGATGTTTACTACTGTAAATATCCAGGCAAAAATTTAAGGTGGGAAACATGTATGACCTATGAAAAAATCACAATTTGTTTTTCCTTACAGTAACTAATTTTCAATCATTATCATCATATGTACACTGTTTTCAAACAGAAAGCAAAGTCATTTTATCAGACTGTATATACACCTAACTTAATGCCTAATTAAAGAATTTACTCACCATTTCTGCCATTGCTGCTTTTCCTTTTTTAATTTCTTTTTCTAATTCCTCCTTTCTTTTTTTGAAGGATTCAGAGCTTTTTGAGAGCTTATCTTTGGTATCTGTAAGGTCCTTTAACAGAGCATCCTTCTCTAATTTCATTTGTTGCAGCTCTGATGTGGCTGCTTGCACTTTACAGTCAAGTTCCTTGAGCTGTTTACTTGTATCTTGATTTGATTTCTCAAGGTTTTGTTTGAGACTGGCCTTTTCTGCCTCCTGCTTTGAAATTTGTTGGTTTGCTTGGTCAAGGGCTTCAGATTTCTTCTGTAAATCCAACTGAGCATTAGACATCCTGCAAATACAAAAGGATAAAACATACTTTTTAAAAGTTATTTTTCACAGGTTCTTTTGTATCCTTAAATGTCTCTATTTTCATCCATGGGCATTACAACACTCCAGTTAAGACAAAACAGCAACTCTAGAAACTAGTTTCGAGATGGTTCTTTCTTCATCAGCTACAATGAACAGAAACTATCCCTTTGCTGCATATGCATAAATTGCAAATTTGTATTTGAAAAAGGTTACAGAGCTGTGGATATTTAAAGATGCACCTCACAACATCAAACTTTTCAGATATTTAGCTGACAACAAGCACAGGGAATAAACTGAAGAAGTGTAGTGAATCACAGCAGTGACTCCCGTGAGACAACATGGCAGATGGAGAGAAAGACAACAGGTAGGATACAACACAGTTCTCGCAGCAGATGGGACACAGCACTTATTTATGACTTCTTGAAATCACAGGAGGGAAGCAGAAAATTTCAGCTCTAGTCCAAACTGCTCCAGTTTTATGTCTGACTTTGAAAAGCACTATAACATAGGAAATGCATACGCTTCTCTGGCTGCTTCAAGTTGTTTACTCAGCTCTGCTGTTCGGAGGTCTAATTCTGTAGACTGATTTCGCTGCTGCTGTAACTCCTGAAGAGCTTGGTCTTTACTTGCTTTAGCATCAAGAACATCAGCTTCAAGTTTCTGAGAGAGAAAAATAAAAAGATAGAGCCATCAGAACACAAACAACAAAATAAAGACAGCAATTAAATGCAAAGTCATCTAGTCTGTGAGTAGCAATAACTTTAGAAAGCAGTCACAATTCTCACACATCATCTATCTGTTTCATTACTTTGCTATTTACCTTCCACTATTTAGTTCCTGCTAATCACCTGCTCCTCCAGAACTGAACTATTTTGCTAAAACATTCTAAACCCATCTTTAAATGAAAGGCCAAGCCAGCATTTTACTGCAAAGTAATAGATAAAAAGCTTTACAATAAAAGCAAAGACAGGAACTACAGCTGTGAAGAAATTCTATGCTCGCCTGGAAAGGTTTTCTTTCTGTTTTTTTCCAAAGGTACTTCTTTACTCACATGGAGTATAAAGAACACAGGAGCCTTCAGCAAATGGGCACTGTTTAGCCTCTTAAACATACTGGCTGTTTCACAGGCACTTCTGCTTTCACATAGTGGCCATAAAACAAAGTGGCCAAATTTCTCAAAAAAAATTCCTGAGGGCTTTTTGTTTTCTATTTTTTTTCTACTTTTTTAAATGCTACATATTCAACTGGAATAATCTCAAAGAATGGTGATGATGCCAAGATTTTACATAGAATTGCTTTCCTGTTGACAGCACCAACAATCCTGCTCAGTTTCACACTTCAGCTACCAGGAACCTCATAAAATCATACACAAGCAAGCTCTGTATTTCTCCCAAGCATTTTTGTCTATTGGCTACTTGTGAAACTTCAGCAAAAGAATGAAAAATAAAAGCAAAAATCAAAATAGGCAAGAAAAAAAAAAACAGTGCTCAAAAGAAGAGACGGAAGAACAAAATAATTATGCTGATAAGGAAATGCATGACAGCTTTATTTTTTAATTGCACTGGATTTAAAATTTCATAGAGGGAAAACAATCTTCGTTCTCTTCTACAGAGCATATAAGCTAGGAAAAACACCCAACTCAATCTTGAGCATAAAGACTACTAACCTCCCTCAAAACAGACAGACAACACTGCAAAACCAGTTCTGCATCGCTCCCATGATCCCCGTATCATATGATTTGTGTGTTATGAATTTTGACTACCAAGAATTTTTAACAAATACTGAACAAAGGTCAAAGCCCAAATTTTAAAGCTCTCAAGCATTAGGACTAATCCATACCCTTACCTAATATAGTAGTATAGAAAATACTAGTATATCAAAACACCAAAAAGTTCAGCAAATCTTCTGCCAGAATTATATGCACTTCAAAATAAAAACTGATTTCAGTACTGGAAGGCAAAACTCCAGATCAAGTTAAGAGATGAAATAGTGATCAAAAAATCTTGCTAAGAAGCCTACTGAAAGGCTTCAGAAATAAATTAAACCAGACAGGCAGTGTTAAACAGGGCTAACCAATGTAACATATTCCCTGCTACCACTTGTAAAGTGTTTAAGTTTGAACTTGAAAACTCTAGTTTTGGGACATATTCATGTTCCCTCACATAACAATTTCCAGGTAGCACAGAGGTTGGTAGAAGCACACATACAAGAAAACAATACTAGAGTGGCAATATCGCAGGCCTATCTTCTTAATGGGATATACTAGCATGGAAGAAGAGAACAGGATTAAATAGTGAATCAGGAAACATTAGCGAGAAAAAAATCCCACAAAGGCAATATTGATATAATCCTTCCCTCATAATTTGAGCACAGCTTTTACCACATGCTACCTAAGAGCAAAGATCAGTTTCTGTAAGTTCAGATACTTTGTTAAATACAAACCTTAAGCTGTCCCTCTAGTTCTTCATTTTTTTGTTCTAAAGAAAGGCATTTTTCTTTGTGCTCTTTAAGACTGGCTTCCAGCTGAGTACAGTATTCCTGCTTGTCATTCAGCTTAGCTGTAACCTGATCCAACTGAGCGCTGACCTTATTTAACTCCTGGGTAAAACAAAAATACAAGTTTTAAATAACTTCAAAAAAATTACTAATGTCATATATGCTTTAAATGATCTAATGTGTTCAAATTAAAAAGGAAAATAATGCTTATTTTTTATTCTGAGGGGCAGGAAATTGAAAGGGGAAACACAAACACGTGCACAAATTCCCTTCGTTTGACTGAAAAAATATTTTAAAGCCTCAATATTCTCTCAAACCTTACGGGCTCTGGGCTAAATGTTAACAGAGGTGTTTCAGGTTGTAAATGGAAGAGGAACTGTAGGTAATAAAGGCACTAGCTCCCCAAGTCAGTACAGCAGTAACTAGAAAATAACATTACAAAACCTAGATAAAATTTTTGATGTCTTTGTCTGCCATGAAATCAACAACCAAAGAGAGAAAAGCCGATGCTCAGTACTCCACATACCAGAAATGATTTCAAAACATTTTGTTCAACACAAAACAAATAAATTCTGCATGAGACATGAACACATTCATCTAGTAGGCCACTATGATGACAGCTACATCAAAGCTCACTGCTCTCCAACCAAGCTGATGTATTTAGTTATTTATTAATTATTTAATGGCTGCAAAAAGTTGTCTCCTGTTTACAGCAACTAATTACATTCCCATGCTACAAAATGGTGCTATATTAATATCTGCTGGATGTTTCCATGAAGACCACAGCACTGATCTTAACCATGCAAATGTTCAATTCAACAGACAGTAAAATGCTTCACTAGGATTAAAGAGTATTAAAAACCACGTAATTTTATCACCAGCTTTTTGAGTTTTTATGTCAGCTGGCACACAGAGAATTACTTCTGCATACTGGCAGCTGATTGGAAATTTATCTGAGTCAGCAATAATAGCCAAGAGTTCTCGCTTCTACTGAGTGCATTCTACAATCTTTTCTTCATAGCATACACACAGGAATTGAATAATACCTCCAGAATACCTAAGGAAAGCTTAGATTCTGAATGAACCCTACAGCAAGGAGTGGACTGCCAAGTAAATTCCTTGCACTGCAAAATATATCTGCTCCAGATAACAGCAAAAGGACATGAATGCATATCACATAGTTAAAACATCCTAAATGATCATTTCCCAATGCATATTCATACGTTTATTGAGTTTGTAAACTGACTATTCTTAGGCTTTTAAGCAGTTTCTAGGTAACACAGAAACTTCATATGATGCTTAATACCTGCTGTTTATCTTGCAGTGCATGCTGGGCAGTGTCCAGATGGTTCTGCAGATCCGCTCTCTGAGCAGCTTTCGATGCTTCTGCTGAAAGTAGCAATTCAGTCTTTGCTTTTACCTGAAAGACAAATGGTATTTCACAAAAACATCTGTTTTACCATAGCTCATTCTAATTTTTTTATAGTCACTGGTAAGTTTAACAGTAAAATCAGAAGTACTCATGTGTTAGTGCAGGTATCTCCTCGTAGAGAAATGCACCTTTTCCCAAATGGGAAATCACAACCAGAATTTTTCATCACCATAACATACAGAGATCCATTACCTGCACATCAAGCTGTGACACTTTCTCTTTACTTTCATTTAACTGACTGGTTAGTTCAGTGACATTTGTTTCCAGGGAAAGCACACGATCTTGAGCAGCTCTTAGGTGTGCCTTTTGCTCCTGCACTTGTTCATGCAAATTCTCTTGGGCTTGTTTATGACTTTCTGATTGATTCTTCAGCTTCTCTGTCAGCTGAGTTACCTGCAGTGGAAAAAAAAGAATGTGAGAAGGCTGGAACAGCACGTCCAAGGAAGTAAAAGTTTCATTTTAGTGTGTCTCAATATGGCTCTGGAGACTCAATGCTATCACATTTCTTTTCCTGAACTATTACAGTAAAGCTATATTGTACACAACATCAGAGTTTAAATAGGTTACCAGCTGAAAATAAAAGCAAAAGTGAATTGTCAATTTAGCCTTAATGTAACAGAAACAAAATACTAAGGAGACAATAGATGGAGGCTAAACTGAATTTTTGGAGTTGAAACTTTTTTGGAGTGGAAAGCAGGAATTAAACCTCTTTTTAAAATGAGTGAAACAAATATATATAATATATATTTATATATAGTTATATTATAACTATTTTTTAAACAAATATATATATATACATATATAGTTATATAATATAACTATTTGTAAGTACAGATTACTAGCATACGTACAAATGAAACATCTAGGAATTCCTTCCCCTGTGCTGATAGCACGGAAGTCACCAAAACACAAGTCCTGTGAAATTTACAGCAAGATCTTTAAAGTAAATATTAAATAAACAGAACAGTGTAGGAAAGATTACTGTCATATCTGATGAGATAAAAAAAAAGGAAACAAGATTCAATAACGAGAACAAACGAAAATAAACACATCTCGAAGTTCTTACCTGTATTTGTAATGCATGGTTTTTCTCTTGTAGCTGGTTAAGAACCGCAGTTTCTCCTTCACCAGCTTGAATTTTTGCATATAAGTCCTCTCTTTCCTTTTCTAGCAGAGAGATGTTGTCCTTGCTTTTTTGAAGTAAAGCCTCAAGATTTTGAATTTTTTGGTCCTTATCTCCAATTTGTCGTAGTACTTGCTCCAGATCATTCTAGAAAAGAACATAACGGTGTCCTTAATTATAAAGACCTTAAAAGTTGGGCCTAATGCATAAATGTCGGATAAATTTATCAAACACTTTCTGTATATTCTAGTCTAGATTTATAAGTTAATTTATTGAAACTAGTATACTTCTGGCAAGTCACTTTTAGAGAGAAAAAGTATTTAGCATAACGAAACCCTGAAACACACTGTCACATGAGGACACATAACTATGTTACCTGGGCTTCTCGTAGTTTTGCTGTTGTATTTTGCTGAAGCGTCTGCTGCTCCTGGTGCTGCTGCTTTGCCTTTTCTAATTGATGCTGCAATTCTGTGGAATTTGCTGCTTTTTCCTTTAGCTGGAAAAAAAAACCAAAACCAAATACCAAACAAACCAGAGTAATGAGTGGAAAAAGCACCACTCAGTATGCCAATTGTACTCAATGTTCACTCTAAAAGACTTCAGTGTAAACATGGATTTTTGAAAACTTGTATAAAAACAAAAATCTGCAGTGCTAGCTATATGATCAAAATCTAATCTAAGCATTCTTTACTATTAATCGGTGAGATTCTATATCACAAGCGAGAACTATAAAACAATTATCAGACGCATGTAATTTAGCTATCAAAAAATCTAAAACATAATTTTTTAGTATGTTTTTTGCAATAGTTGTTAAGATGTGACATGACTGATAATACAGATACCTGTAAAACAACATTATTATTACTATTTTTGGCAATTTCAGTAGCAACTGTCAGTCATTATTTTAGTAGCAACTTCAGTTTAGCAGTCTCTCCACTTCTATACTAGTCAAGGCTTTGCAAATTAGCTACAGAAAAGTTTAAAGCTTTGACAACATACCACTCAGATATTTGGCCAATCCCCCTACAGCCAGCAGAAAATCAGCAACATATACAAGATACTCTTTAAAACAAATAAAAATTAATAAAACAAGTGTTTTCTGCCCACCCACCCCACACAGATTATTAACTATCAATGACCTGCGGTGCAGTGTTCAATTTTTCTTCATGTAGGGCTTTATCTTACAAAAATATCTACACACAAAACTACCCATATGGGCCTATGTGCACCTAAGTAATTTTTTCATAAGACCCTTAGACAAAGCTCACAAGTGTAAAATGCGCAACTTTTGTTCATTTGTTAAGCACCACAAACATACACACATCTGTAAAGACAAGCAGCATCTAAGCAGATTTTGGCAATCTTAATGTAAGTCCTTGACAGTATTAGTCAAATGAAATTTCCAGGAGAACAAACTTTAAAAACTGCAATATCACCACAAGTGTGCATACAGACAAATCACCAGAACCAGAACAAACTATAGAATCCACATAAAAACCCCTACCTGCTCTTCAGCTCGAGAAAGTTTTAATTGCAGGTCAGCCACCTGCTGCTCTTTGTCCATCAGTTTTTCACTGGACAGCTGCCTCTGTTCCTTGAGCCGCCCATGCGCTTCCCCTAACTGGCGCTCTGTTTCTAGGAGTTTACTGTGCAACTGCAAAAAAGAGTCATCCACTTTTTCAGTCATTCTTTAGCCAACAGTGATATACACTCATTTTCTGCAATGTTTATGTGAAGTTTTCATAACCCAGAGCAAACCAACTCCATGACCTCCTGAAGTCATGTATATTCCTCATACACCTCAAAACACAAACCATGTTAAAAAACAGCATCAACTGCACAAGCAAGAAGAGATACTCAAAAAAGTGAGTTGGAGGGACTCAAAAACATCCTCATTTATCTACAGAAGCCCTTCAAAACAAGTTACAGAGATTTAACGGAAAGAGGGTGATCCTTCAAAGGCATAAGGGCTGTCATGTAAAATAGTGATGGTTTTGAGCCATCTCAGCTTATCCAGCTCACACACTCACTGCTGTAGATCCAGTGGCTGAAGTACCCTGCCTTTACCTACTCCACTGACTCCCACAATATACTGCTCTGCACCGCTAGAATATTGAGTGTAGTTTTTAGCTTGAGCTGGCTACATCAATGGCATTCACTTTCTGCAGAGAAGAGATACGTGAACAGTCAGTGTAGGGCACACAGTAACTTTGGTGGCTTACAGTCCAGTCAGTACCTTCCAGCAGCAAAGGGTAAGCAGGCAGATGCGCTCTTCCAGCTGGACACAAACCTGCTCCATGATTTTATCAGTCATCAAAAGCAGTACTGCACCATCTTCAAAGTGCAAGGATGGCCTTTTACAACCCAATGTTCTGAAAAGCTCTTTTCGTAAAATCAGCTTATTCTACATGAAACTGCCACTACAGGAACTGGGTTGCCTCCTGCCTACTTCTACACAAACACATTCAAAGACACAATGACCTTTTAACTCGATGCAAAACCACAGAATGGATCAGACCTCGCAGCACAGCACAGACTTTCCATAGGTTGTGGGAAGCTATGAATGAAGCTTGCTCCCCTATGCATTTATATCCTTGAACCATTCACCTTTTAACTCCAGGTCCTCCCCTCAATACCCCTAAAACCTCCTCATGGTTTCCTTAAATCCCTAATATCGAAGCAAAAGGCAACCCAATTTTATTGTTCACTGCAAGCAATCACTATTTGATCAGCTGGCTGCCTAGCAGAGCAGAAAAAGGAACAGCGATTGTGATACCATTATACTTTCCACCCAGGCATTAAGAGGGGTGAGGCCTCTCTCCTGCTGTCTGTTTCCAAAAGAATTTAACACCGAAGAACTTAACACTGAATTCCTTTGGGCCATCTGTCAAAATTTAGCTCAAGTTATCAGACAATGCAAAAGTTTAAAGGGTTTGGAGATAGAGAAATAAATGTATCCATGACTTACCTTCTCATAAAACCAAGAGAAATTATCTGTGCACAACCATAAAAACTGTGAGTGAAAAGCTGTTTGGCATGTGGCCAAGATGCTGATTGCTAACAGTGACTGTACAGATAAGAAAGAGGTAGGAGAAATGGGAAGACAGGGTGAGGAAAGAGACCATAATCTCTCCTCCGGTAATAAAGAACATTTGTCTTTTCTTGCAGGATCACCAAATTATAAGTATTTCCTCCTCACTAAAAAAACAAACAAGAACTGTAGAAAAAAAATCTGTTGAAGAAAGGGTGCAACAAGATAACTATTAACTACCCATGGCTATGTTGATACTGGGAGAAAATATTTGGAAAGAGGGAAATCAGTAAACTGTATTTTACACAAGTTACTTTTATCACAGGCATGGTTAAGTATTTTTGAAGAACTTTAAGATGATGTTTAAGTAAACGGAACCATAAAATCCAGGATTAACTTATGCTACAGAATGCAAAAAAAATCATGAAAAAATACATAGACCTTCAAAGATACAATTAAGTAGATTCAAATTTTCTCAACAGAATTTATTAGCAATTAACATTTCTTCAAAACTGAAGGAGTCAGTTGTCCATACTCTCCTCCTACTGTTCTGCCAGAATCAACACTATCATTGAAGTTTCTCCCATTAAGATCACTTCTACATCACCCAAATTCTGAAAAAAACAAACTTAACCAGACATGCACCCATTCAAATGAATTTTGAGAAGATGACAAGGATTCTTAGAAAATGTGATTTTACTAAACAACTACACATATACCTCCATAAACAGAATTCATGGTCTCAATGTAAGCTAATGGACTACATGCATAAAAAGGTAACTCCAGTGAAGTACCAGGTGAATAAATATGAGAAATTTCTTTATTTCTTTCTTTGCATTACAATAGTAACTGAACACTTCTTCGCAGGAAGAGAAAAGAAGAGATGTTTATGTTCGGCTTTTCTTTTCTTTTATACTAGGTACAAAGTGTTTTTTCCCCTCCACTATTCTTTTGCTATACAATTCTAAAACACATCCTGAAGTCCCGTGGTTTGTTGAAGATTTCTTGCTTAGGTTGTCTTCCTTCCCAATGGTATCACCAGAGAATGCATCATGCCTCCATTTCCTTTCATAGGAATTAATACAGCAATGCTTTACTCACCTTCCTCCTCCTTCATTTTCCCACCCTAAAAATTCTTCCTGAAAATGCCCTCTCAGGCTGAAGACAGATTTCAGCTCAACCTCTTGGCTACGCTCCTGTTGCCTAGGCAGACTGAGGCAGTTTCACCAAATGCAGATTCCTATGCAGATAACTAATATAATTTTCTGCTCTCGCCCTGACAGAAAACTGATGGGAGAAGGAAAGACATTTTGGGGATGTAATACACACATAAACACGATTTCGCCAAGTCACAGATCTTCCAAGGTAGACTATACACAAAGAGCTTGCAACCCGATCTGTTTCAGACTTCACAAAAGATTGAAAACTCAGAAACACTCACTTTGAAATAAATGAGCTTTAGCAAGATTAAAATGAAGTACGTCATTCTAACAAATAAAGATATAACTTTTTACATCTTAGGACTGGACATGATTACTGATACATAAATATTTCTCCAGTCCAACACATTGCTCTCCAATAAAGATAAACTAGATGAAACTGAATTCAACCAGCCTGAAGCTTCAAAATGCTCAATGTTATATGAAAGTCCTACTTCTCGAAGTTATTGGACTCAGCAGAACAACAGGTTCTGGTAGCAGGGATGTATGCTTTGGGTGTTCTCACAGCTATCAGCAACATAAAGAGAAGCTGTTTCTGCAGAAACACTACGGAAGCAATATCAAGACTTCACATTACCCCGGCTTTTCACACTAAGTATTCCCTACCATATTGACTACTCAGTCTTAAAGCAAATCAAGCACTGTTCAGTTCTAATGTACAACCAAGACTCACTTCTCAACTTCCTACAGAGTAGTAAAATGAAAGTGCTGGGTAATTACTCTCCTTCAAATAAGGAAATGTAAATGCATGCGCATAAGAAATGCACATGTGCAGTTTAAAAACTTACCTGACTGAGCTCGCTCTGGAGTTGCAGGCCATGCTGCTCTTTTTCCTCCCTCTGCTGCTGGAGCTGTTTACATTCCGCCTTGAGATGCTGGTACTTTGTCTCTATTTCAGACAACTCTTCTTTAAGTTTCTGGCTTGTTTCTCCCTTCTCACCTAGCTCTGTCTGTAATCTCTGTATCGATGCTTCCGAAGCAGACAGCTTTGCCTGAAGCTGCTGGCAGTCCAGGTCCTTCTGGTGAAAACTTGCCTGCACATTCTTCTTACTCACAGATACTTCATTGTGTTTTTCTTCCAGCTGAGTGTAGTCCTGTTCTTTCTTCAGCAGCTTCTCAGTCAGACTCTATGAAGAGAGTTACACAGCAAGTTAAGTACAATTCTCCTTGCAGCTGTTCAATGCATTATTGAAATTTCTTTCTAAGTGTTGATGCTGAACAGTGAAGAACTTGTACAAAAACATTCTTAAAAAAAATATTAACCTGTATCTTGTGTTACACAAGTTGATTCTGGAGCCCATACAGCACAGAGTTTCAACTGGAAACACTGTTTTTCATATTCTCACATAAATTCACTTCCTCTTACTGAGAACACTGCACAAACTCTATTTCCGTATCCTGAAAATTAATTTGTTTTCCCTGAATGTTCAAATTAACTTTACTACAACTGCAATTCCTTGAGGAAAAGCTGAAAGGTTTTCCATGCTAGCTATCTTCTGGGCTACAGGCCCTTACTGGCCTCTGCAAGGCAAGCCAAGCCCCACAATTAATGTGCTTCAAAAATGAAGAAAAGAGAGTTCCTGCTGGTCTCAGAGAACTGATCTTATATATATACTTATATACACATCTGTTCTTCTCAGTATAGCTCCTGAAAATATAAGAAACAGCTTTCTTGCTTGAGGTTGTACATGAGCTTGAAAAACCTTGCTTTAATGCACAGAAATATCTTCCCACATTGCAACTGGAATATAAAGCAATGTTCACATCAAATGTATTATATGCTTTATATTCTACGTATAATGTATTCTATCATGAATTAATGGCTCCTCCCTGACAGATTCTCCAAGGATGGCAAACTGTTCAAAGTGGAAGCCATTTCTCTTACTGGAAGCTAGTCTTACCTTTTCTAATTCTAGGTCCAACTCCTCCAGGGCCAAAATTCCTTATATCATTCCTATGGATACCACCTTTCAAAAAGCTGCATTAAGAGATGGCTGTAAACTGTCTTAAGTCACTAAAACTGAAAGAGGAAAAGTAGCTCACTGTCACTTCTCTTCTTCCCATTCCTCAAGTGGTGTTTGGCATTAACCTGACACAGCAGACTCTCTCTTAATGTGTGGTCATCTTATGCATCAATCTGTTTCACTCCACATTGTTAATGAAATACCAACAGATTCAGGAAAGGGCTCTACTGTACGGCAACACTTCTGCCAAAAGCTTGATTCATTGTTGCTGGTCTGTGGAAAATTACAGCATGACAATTCTCACCTTCTCAGTTCCACACCTGATTTAGTGAGCCAAATAGAGCCATCCTGCTAAAGATAGTTTCATTTACCAAATTTTAATTGCACCTTCTTATACTTTTTGCAAATGCTACTTTAATATTAGATTACATTAAATACACTGTTTGGTCCCTGTCCTTTCCTGTTTTCCAAAGCTGACAAGGATCCTAGCAAACACACGTATGTAATGCCCAGTTCACACACAGTGTTACATACAACATAAAGCAGTACACCTCTTTCTCCTTGCTTCCCCTTTATCTCTCTTTTTACCCCCACAATACATGATTTCTAAACACAAATACAAACTGCAGCAAGCTCAAAGAGCTCTCAAAGAATGTAAGTTGAGAAGATTCTGGAACTAATTTCCATTTCCTACCATTCATGATGCCAATAAATGGCCTGAAAAATATAACAAAAGTACAATCTAAAATCTAAGAAACTGGAAAACCAACAAAGTGAGCTCAGAATATCTTTCAAATCATGATTTTTAGACAAATTTATTATTTCCAGGGGTACTGCTTTTAATGTGTGATATGGCAATACTGCCTAATGATGGGTAAGCATAAATTGCAGCAATTACAAAGTTGCAATCATCACAACCCAAAGAATTTCAGCTGTAGCATATGATGATCATTAAAATATAGTGTTTGCTTGCGCATTATAATAGTCCAATTGTTAAACAAAATGGCAAAGGAATTCTCAGCTTCTGCAAGAAGCTAGTCTTCAGTGCTTCCCAAGGCAATGTGTGATGTGTTTCCATTTTAATGTGAGCTAACAAGCACAGGAAATAATAGCATTCTCACCTGATTCTTCTGTTCTAGCTCTTTGACTGAGCTTTGAAGTTTTTGCAGCTCCTGAACATACACAGCTACCTCCTGAGGTCCTTTGGCAAGTTCAGCTCTTAACTGGTTAATGGTAGCCTGAAAAGACAAACGGAAAAATCCACATATAAAACAAAGATTTGCATGCATAATCCAACAAAAGCAAGATGTCTGGTAGCAAAATTAAAATATGTCTTCTATACAAATAAAAAGCCTAAGGAAAAAAATCACCTGTAAACTAAGCTCAGAGCACCATCAGAAGTATCGCTGAGCATAATTTCCCAGCTGAGATTCATTTATGTCCTATTTTGGAAGATGAAAATCTGACCCAATCCAATAGAAAATGCCAGGTTGAGCCCAAAACTGATGAAAATCATAACACATTATCCATTGACAATTATCACAGTTCTAGCCTAAGGCGAAACCTTTCCAAGTCATTGCCGTTACATGGCCAAAATGTTCGCCGATCTAGGAAGGGCAATGTGCTGGAAAAGGCTCTAGGAGCAAGTCCGGCATACGGTGCAAATCCGGTGTGTGACTTTCAGACACATCAACCCTGCAGGTCATCATAATCAGAGGAACAATACTACCCCATTAAACAGCATCAGTACAGAACAGAATATATCAATGACTGCACAGTATTTGAATACAGTAATGGAAGAAAACAACAAAAGCACTTTAGGGCATGGCTGCCCTGAAACACGTTATGTATTCATGCACTCATTTCAAATACACTATATAGTAGTGACCTTTATAAAGGAGTTTCCTTTCCTATTGTTCCTGCAGAGATTTCAGCACAAAAGCATAAATACTGAATTCAGGAGTGAACTAAAGCAGAACAGAAGTAGTAGACAATAACCATCCAATTTACAACCTTCCTACAGAAAAAGGAACACCAAAGAGTACATAAGAACACAGTATATGACTGCATATAGTTAACTGACTTTCTGTAATGCTGTGCTTTACAAAGCTATTTCATAACAGAGCTGTTAGTTAAAACACGTCCTAGGATTGGTCTTTTCCGGAACAACATTCCAGGATGTTATCAGAAAACAGTATGGATACTTCATACTGAGAGAATATAATTCAGAAAATGTGCAGAAGCTTGCAAAGGACACCACTGCAGCCTTTCCAACTAGAATCATTATTTATTTGCATGAAGATCCATTTCCTGCTCACAACTCAGTAAGACCATCCCACATTTCTTTCTTAACAGGGAAATACATCCTGGGCAAATATTCAGTCCTGGTATTTTCTTGCTGATGTGTATGAATAATGAACCATTAAAAAAAAAGGAATGCTTCTGTTTAATAACATCTTGAAATTGTCTTGATACGACAGAAATTTGCTATAAGAATAAAATGCTTTCCAAAAAATTTACTTCAAATTTAGGTGCCTCTATTAGAGAGCAGAAAAATAAAATGGATGGGTGAAAGATGGAAAGAAGCAGTCACAAAAGCTGTAGTAGGCACAAGACCACAAATTTGTTTCATAAATATTCCAGTGTTTCTAATGCCTTTGCTTAGTGGGAGGGAAAAAAAACAAACAAAAAAACACTAGTCGCGGCTTTATTAAATTTACCTACAATTTAGGCTACTAATCTTGTTTATCTCTGTTATTTCAAGTTAACAATCAAGCCTAGGTGCTGCATTTAATGAAGATTTATCAGATACTGAAACAAATCCCAAGAAGCAGAGATTCATAGCAATGCTTAGCTCCAAAGCAGTGCAGCTGTTTTCATAACATGTTTACTATGCAGCAGCCACTATAGCGAAAAACTAAAGATGAAAGGAGCCACTCAGTATGAATATTCATCTCAGAGATGTAGATGCCACTTTCAGGTACAGCTCTGGAAAACAGGTAGAAACACCCAATAGATTTAGGTGACAGCTGTAGAGTATACTATTCTTCACATGCCTCTCCTTCAGTATTTGAAGATGCTCATATAGGGCTAACATGACTTTTGTTATTTTCACCTATACTGAGCATTTACCTTATTTTAAAGACATTCACTTTGAAAACCAAAATTAATACATGTATCCTCAGCCACGCTATAACAACAGCCAAGGATGGTGTAAAAACCACTTCAAAATTTCGGTCCTTGATGTGGTCTTGAAGAGGAAAGCTGAGATGAAACATAGCCAAACATTTATGTCAAAACTTAAACATACCAACTTTGGGAGAACAAGAGCATTTCATGCTTCTGTGAGAATGTTTTTAAGATGAAAGGGTTTTGTTATGCCCATGTGACTGCCATTTTATCTTCACATGAGAACTAAATATCCAAACCCGCAAAAGACTATAGAGACGGTATTTTGAAATGAAATTTAAATTCTGCAGCACAATTGTGGGATCTCACAGCTAAAACCAAATTAGAGTTGTGCAGCAACTTTACATGGCCACATAACCACATTACATTCGTAACACCAACTGTGGTATTTCTTTTTCACATCTGATACAGAGCTTGCCATACATAATTCTAGCTTGAAAACAATGGCAGATTCATGTTTAGTACAATACTGTACCTGTGTATAGTTCCTGGAGATAAACATATCTGTTGGGGGGCAAAACAGAAAGGAAAACCCTAAGGAGTTTGGAACAATACTTGGCAGCATTTCTCTGAAGTTTTACAGTGCAAATGAAGGGATGGAAAGTTAAAACTTCAGTCCTAAAATCTAGGGCACATGAAACCCCAGAATAAACTATGTCAGAAATTCTTCACATTCACAAATTTCAACAGGACAGAGGATACTAGGAGTCCTACAGAAACCATAAGCATTCCCTCATGTAAGCTGGGGAATATTGCAAGGACCACACTTCATGAGAGACCACAGCTCTGTGTTGACAAGTTTTGCTGGCATTGCTGCATTGGTGGGGGACAACAGAAGAACCAGGGGGCAAAATTAAAAGATCTCAAACACACCTGACAGTCTTTAGTAAAGATTGTTACATTGTCAAGTAATCTATTAGTAATATATTAACCAACCCACCAGCGAGTACAACACCCAGCAAGTGAGTTCTTCTGCAGGTATGGATTTAGCAACTCCTCAGCAGAATAAATTGTACGTTAGACAAAAGTCTTTTTGGTGATACTGTATTTTTATCAGGATTTCTTGCCATTATCTCCATCAGAGACTTCCCTCACTGTCATGGTAAACATCAAACAGGCTTTAGCCAGGATCGGTTTGAGACAGTTTGAGGAAAGAAGTTCCTCTAAAGATCCAAATCTGAGCTGCTGCATCCCTTTTTCTCTGTTTTGTATGGAAGTCGTAACTGGTAGAAGAGCAGAATAACCAAAACCTTTGGAGAAGTGAGAAGATTCAATTAAGAAAGATGCTTTTTCGTTATGATTAACTAAAATTTTCCATTTTCATATGATAATCACTGCAGAACTAGAACACACATCTTTAGGTACAATTATTACCTCAGAGTTAGCCTGCTCTGCCTGCAAGTGCTTGCACTCATCTTTCAGCTTTTCAGATTCTCTTTCACGTTCCAGAGTCATTTTATCCATCAGTGTTTGAACTTGGACCAGCTCCTTCTTCAGGACAGCCACATCTTCCACACCAGGCCTTTGTAGCTGAAAGGTTGTAAGCAGTGAGCAACATCATTGGCAGACATGCAATGTCGTTTCTAAAAATCTATCAAATCATCAATCTATAGACAAGGTGACATATACAGTACTACAGCTAGGCTTAAAAAAAAAAAGAGGTAAAGAAAACTCCCCTCATAAAACCCCCAAACCACAGAGAAGTGCTTGTAATTCCCAAAGAAAACAGGATTTAAGGGCTAGTTTTTAGTTTTTGTCTGCTAAACTTTGAACTTGTTAATTGATTTCAACCAAATCTGACAAACGGAAAATCATCTCAAAGAATAAATTTCTGTAATTTTTATGTATGTAGATGGCTAGACACAGGATACTGCCCCTGTCTTGAAGAATTATTTCAGAGAATCACCACAGAAAACAAAAGGGCAGCTGAAGGCAATGTCTTGAAGATACTATCAGATATGGCTCACACCAAACCCACAGGTAAAATCTGTTGGGAATTGCATCTCAAGCTCCATAACGTCCCTCAACATGAAACGCTATGGAGGAAAAGGAGAGGGATGGCAACTAGGAGCACTAAAGAAAGCAGAGAAAATGAGTGTTGGCATCTCTAGAAGAGAAAAGGAACAGAAAAAAAGAGAAGTGGGAAAACAGAAGACAAGAAAGAATGGAACAGGGAGGAATGGACAGGTCCAGTATCTGGGCAAGGCCAATAGGCCCTTGAGGGCAGTCAGCTACAGGGAAGAAGGGGGATAAACCAGTCCTACTTTCCTCCAGAGTCTAAGCAGTAGCTGAGTGGGAGAAACTAGGAAGTTCCTTGCACTACTGCTTTAGAAGGGGCCCAACTTGCTGAGTCACTGGGATTGCTCCCTGGAGCCATGGCTGCATTTAAAAGTCATCAGGAGCCAAAATCCTAGAATACACACGCATTGGTATTATCAGCCAAGCGCAAGAGGGATAAGATTAACATAGGCATGATGATGACAGCTGCCAGTTTTTCAGCCACCATGTCACAAAACACCTCTCCGAGCACTTCTTAAAAATGCAGCTGTCCAAGGACAGTCAGCACGTAACACCTCATGGAAAAAGAGTGACCTAAAGATAGCTGTGGAAGTCAGCAACGGCATGCTCCAAGTTCAGGTCAGTGCAGCACATCTATATGTGTAATACACTGCTGAAGGGTAGAGCATCAAACAACAAGACTATAACATAATGAAGGGTGGACTTTAGTACATAAGTCCGAAACAACAGGTAGTTTCTCACTGGAAAAACACTGACAATGCAGATCAAAAACAACGGTACTCCGAATTTTTTCAGCCCACAAGCAGACATCTTCAAGTTCAACAGAGTTTGACTGCTTTAAAACTGTGTTTGCAAGCATTTAAGTAAACTCCTCTCTTGACCTGAAAATAACAAAAACATTAATGTGATGTGAATACCAGCTCTGTCTTTAAGTCTTCTACTGCACTTCTCTCTTTCTGCAGTTCTTGTCTCAGGTTCGTCACTTTCTGTTCTGCACCTTCCCGAAGGCTGATTTCTTCATCGTACTTTGATTTAAGATCTAATAAGAAAGAAGTTGAATAAATGATCCCTTTCACAAATTGCACAAGTAAAGAAATTAATTAGATCTCATGCTAATACACTTACCCACAATTTCAGTGGCCAGTTGTGCTGCTTTTTGCTCAAATAAGTCTTTCATTTGCTTAATGTTAAAATTTTCTACTTGGATCTCTTCTAGTTGTCGTTCTAATGATTCTATTTCCATAAAAAGAACAGTATTATTTTCTAGAAGAACTAGGACAATACAGTTCCTCACGCCCATAACTAACCACGAGAGGTGAATATGTAATCCAAAATCCCTTAACATCCAACCATCTTAGCAAAGTGAACAACTTGAATGAAGTTAAATATCTGCAAGTACGGTGTTACTGTCACTAGCTGAGTACTCTGCAGGATTAAGTACATATTGGTTTTCATTGGTCACAAATAGCCCTTCAGATCACTGCAACATGCTGCTGAATTCCAAGCCCTGAACTGTAATTAAAAGCTTTAATCAATATCAGTCAGATAGTTTATATACAAACAGGGAAAATTTTGTTCTATGAGTGCCTCATGGAGAAAACCATAGAGCAAAAATTATGGGTCTGCAAAACAAAAAAAATTCATTGTTTTCTTTGCTAGCGATGAGCACAGAAAAACACTAAATAAAACCATCACTGAAAAGTGCTACAGTTTATATAGTATAGTGCTATAGTACATATCTGACTGCTTGAATATATGAAGTGATTTAAAAAGTGTTCAAAATGTCTCATGAGAACTGCTTTTAGATTCAGAAGAACTCCTGTTTTGCCTCTAAAAATTTCAAACCCCGAGCCCCTGGAACATTTCCCCAGACCATTGCTTAAGACAAAAACCTCTTAACAGATCTTACAATGAACTTTTTTTGCCAGTAATTATAACATTCCAGCTTTCTAGCTCTTTAATTTACCAAAAGTGCTAATTTACCTAAAAGCAAAACCAAAATAAATTCCAAAGCAATGCAGAAATTAATACAATAAAATGTTAGCCACCTGTAGACGTAGCTGTTGTCAGTCCATCAGACTTAGAATCCTTAAGAAAACAGAATAAATGCACCATTAGACAGTAGGAATAAAAACTGCTACTTCCAAAGTTCACCCATTTTCTGGAAAAGACAGGGAAATAAAGACTTCTGTGCTCAAATACTGCACAGCAGTATAAAAATACCTGAATTCAAGCAGTTATATCTGAAAGACTGGAAAAGACCAACATGACTTTTCATTTCATGTATCACTACACTATTAAAGTTTCCACTTGCAAGACTCCAGTAGGAATCCCCTCCCCCTCCCTTCCTTAATACAGAAATCTGTCCTAAAAACAGAGGTTATAGACATCAAGAAGTACATCCTGAGAGGGTGTTTTGTCAGAAAGCAATTTCTGAGGTTTGTAACTATCCCGCATCTAAGTAGCTCATAGTAATAAAAAAAGCAAGAGCTTCCTTTAGGGCACAACAAATCACAATTTGCCTTGCTTTATTTTTTGAGCTTATCTGGATACCTATGAAATTCCACTGCTGTTTTCCAAAAGTTCTTACAAGAAAGACATCATAGCCTTTTCTCATAAAAGATGAAACACCACACTCAATTTGTTTTCTTTAATAAACTGAGTTCTGAATAAGCCCAACAGAAAGAAAAGTCTGAACTGATCTTGTAGTGAGTAGTATGGAAGAATCATTATCTATTCCGACTTTGTTCTTTACATTTATATATACAGTTACATTGTGGGGAGATAACTAACTTTGTTTTCAAGAACATGTCAATATTTAAATTACAGAACTAACTAAATCAGGCCACGTGCCTTACAAAAAAGGTTTTAATCTTCAATGTCAATGCTGACGATAAACCTGCTTCAAGTATTTTAAAGCAATTACTTGCTGCCGCTGCCCCTGCAATTTCTCTAGTTCTTTCTTCAGCTCTTCTGAATACCATCTCTCCTCCTGAGGGGAAAAATGATAACAAAAAAAAAGGACATGGGGAGAGAGACTATAAATTTGGTTGCTTGAGACAGTGGAACACTTCAATTTGAAACAAAGAACCAAGTGCAAGTAAAATATATTTCCAACCTTCAGCGAAGCTTGCAAGTCTTGGACTTCTTGTCGGAGCAGTGATACTTCATCTCTGAATAAATATATCCACAGAGTGGAGAAAATGAATACACAGTGGTTGTAATTCGTCAATTACATACAGGTTGTAATGTATGTTAAGTAACTGGACTGATAGCCATGTACTACATAAATATAACTTACATAATTATTATTAGTTATTTTTAGATTTTTTTGAAGCTTGGAACAAACCAGATTAATATCACTTTGCACATCACTTGAAAAATGCTAAACATTAAATGGATAAGTAAAGAAATAGATATGAAAAACAGTCTCATGAAAACAGAATGTAAATCGAAATCAGTGCATCAGCTCAACCACATGAGTTCAGAATGACAAAGCTATGCATTGGAACATTTAACTGTTTTGCATGCCTTTTTACAAAAAGGACAGGTTTATTCTCCTTCATTTCCCATATCATGTAAAGGAACACTGCTAAGTGACAGCATCCTATCTTGCTCCTGAAATACACAGTTACATAATTTTTCATCCACACAGCAATTTGGTATGCCCCATAGACATATTCACTTAATGGTCTGAATATTCAAAGCCTTAGAATTTTAAATTCTCAAATTTCATGCTCAAGCCTCCAGCCACGCAAGAACACGAGATCCAAGGCTATAACTGCTAGTAATTGATTCACACAGCACCCTTCAAAATCACAGGTCTCCTTACAGAGTTGCACAACTATACACACAAGGATAATGTTGCATTGCTGAGATACAGCCACTCCAAATCAAGAATACAAGGGTCATTAAAGTAATGCAAAAATACTCGTTCTTATTGTTTGCACAGTGGTAGCACTAAGGAGTACATAGAATATATATGTGGGGGTACCAGTGCCAACAAATTCTCTCAGTTTTATACCATACAATTTTATTGCTGCTGGTCCGCATTATCCCCTCCTCCACAGATGTTCTTTCAATTTATCTCCTACTTTGGAGAAAAGAAACCATCAAGGCAAGTTATTCCTTAGCTAAACTGGTGACAAATAGATTCAATCTACATTAGCATTTTAACAGCAGGTCAGGGTCATCAAGCAGCAAGTGAAACATGCATTTGAACCAGTGGAACAAGAACTCCAAGGTGGACCAATTTTAATGACAAAACGAACATGGGATATTGGGAGATTTACTTTTTCCAGAGGAAAATTTTGTTATGTACACATTATTCTGCCTCTGTGATACATTCACTGGAGGTTTGCAAACACAACTTTACTGAGGCAGGTGTAGCTGTGTTCCAAAATCTGTATATTGGTTGTGGCTGGAGAAGAGGGAGCCGCTTTCTCACCAGTACAAGTAAGTAAATGAGCTAAGATTCAGATCCAAGATTATAAATAAAATCTCAAGCAGGTGAAACAGTTAACTGTATTGCAGTTGGGCTGAACATAAAACAGACCTGCAATACCAAAGCATTTAAGATGCTCTAGTCTTCACAGTAGATTAAAGGGTTTGAGTTGTATAAAGCTAGTTTGTAGAAGAGGGGAAGGTGGAGGGGAGGAGAAAGGCAAGAGTTTGTAATGTAAGGAGTCTTCTACAACAGTTGCCTTGATAATCCCAAGAAAATTTTCCTTGACAGTTTTAAGATGAAACCTAAACTCAGTTTTACCAGTGGAAAATGAATGGGGGGGAATTAGTGTAAGGCATCACTACAGGCACTGTAACTTTGCTTTTCTTCCCATCATCCAAGTCCTCACCAAATCTCCTTTTCTGCTAGGGCGAGACAATCTCTTCCTCCTCTCAGCACATCTGAGCCTACCATCTGGAAAATCCTTAGCGCCTTTTCATTACAGTCCACTCGGTTTCCCACTTGTAATGCCAGTGCCTCCACCCTGTGAGTACTGATGGCCTTGCTGAATCACTCTGGGGGGAGTTACATGATTTAGTCTTGGAACTTATTCATCATAGTTTACTGGGGAGTGGGAGGAAGAGGAAACTGTGTAATTCACAGTATTTAACTTAGACTATTAACTAAATATGGAATTTAACCTCTCAGTCTTGGTCCTAAGAACTGCATATAAGCTTTGCACATGGAGAGCAAATGGAGTGGCCCCTTGCTGCAGGATATAATATTTCTTTAATACAGAATTCTAAGGCTTGAAAATACATATTTATGTTGAATGAGAGTTTTCTCAAGCAAGCATGCAAATGAGTAGCATTAAAGAATGCCACATTAATAGGAAAATACAGCTCATGTGTTACATAGTGGTTCTCTGACCAGACTGCCTTCATTCCATCAAAACTCCCTGACCTTGTCCACTTTTTCAATTACGTGAAAAAAAACAAAACTACTTGTCCTTAAGCTTTCAAGAGTCAGGGAAAAATAAATATTTCACCAGCCAACAACTGGTTGACATTGGAAACTTGCAGGCATAAAAATAACTACTTCATAAACAACATAAACAATATAGTTATGACAAATAATTCCCCCAGATGAATGCTATTATCCTACTAAAGTAACACTTCAGGTCTAAGTTGAATTACTTCAAAAATACTTACATCAGGCCTAAAAATAAGAAATATTTATTACTGAATAAATGTGCACATCAGGAGCCAAATATGACTTCACTAGTACCTTACCACTTTTACAAAGCCCCAATTCTGATTTCTTTTGAAGCAGCAGCTGAGAGAGAAGGCAGCTATCCACAAGGAAGGAGTCATCCAAGACCTCTGGCTAATGCTGGCTCCTACTGGCTTGCCAGCTTTGCTCAATACTGAGATCTGCATTTGGGTAACAACTGAAACATGTTCTCTTCCACACTCTATTCTCACTAAAGAGCCACCCTCTCTTGAGTTAGCTACATAAATACGTGTATTTCTTTCAATGTAATTATTTGTCATTTTGGGTCACATCTCTGCTTGTGACAAAACATTTGAACTGCTTACTTCCCAGGATCAGCAGAAGCCACAGGGTCATGTGCTGTGTACCTCTGTGCTGCTGACTCTGACTCTCCTGCGTACATATTGGAGGAGTCATGGGGAGTGTGACAAAACAGCACCATGGACGGCTATGTACAACACTGCAAAACAAGCACTGAGCAAAAAAGAATTAGCAGGAAGCAAAAGGAAGCCTATGTAAATTTTGCCCCCAAGAAAAACCTTCCCAAAGCAACACAGACTACTCAGTAAAACACTTCTAGAGAAAGTTTCACGTTATCAGCTACTGCTACATACCACTGCTCTCAAAAATAAAACAACCTGATATGCTTCCTAGGGATGTATTTAACAATACAATTTTGACCGAAAAAAAATCAAATAAACTAGTTAAGATTTCTGAAGATTAGCATGGAGTTTCTGAAAAACAGAAGGAGAATTACTGGCACAGACAGAAACTTCTCAGATTTACAAATAACTAGGTAATAAGGGAAGCTATTTAGGCAAATACTGATATTGTAATTACCCAGTAAGCACCCTAATTAACTAGGGACAAAATTGGGCTTCTGTATCTTTAGGGTTGTCCTCCCCACTCTCAAATGATATTTCAGCTCTATATCAGAAGTTAGGAGGAACCTGTATTTTTTTCTGCCACACTTGTAAAAATCATTCTGGTCTGTAATACGGCATTGTCAGCTGAATCAGAAACAGGTGGCTTAATATCATAAACACATGTATCTGATTTTCACTTACTGTCAGATCGGTATCAGACAACATAAGTTACAAGCTGCCTTTTAATTCTAGTTGCAAATAGGACAGAACATTTCAATGAACATTAAACTTACTTGACTACATAAGTTCAAATTAATAAAACCTTCAGTGCAACTAGAAGCAGCTCAACACTGGCACAAAAGCACATGCACAAATGAGTACTGTTTCACCTTTCCGGTGACAGATGACCTTCCCCTCCACGAGTTGAATCAATGCCAGAATTATGAACTGCTTCATAGTGCTTGAACAGCTCCTCCGCTGATCCATGAGACTTCATACAGAGAGGACAAATAAAGCCCTATTACAAAAAGGAAAAACAAACAAACAAAAAAATAAGAGACACAGGCTTTTTTCTACCTTTTTTTTACACATAACCGTAAATTTTTTTGCACATTTAAGAATTAGTAAATGCAATTTTGAATATTCATTCCAATTCTTTCATGCTCTGATAACAGTTTTTGCAATTAAAAAGTTCGAAAATGCCTACAAAAGTTATATTCCATTCAGTGAGGTTTTTTCCCCAACAGCATTACATACCAGCAACAAAATTTTATTTAGCAAAATAAAAAGCACTGCTCTGCAATTTCTTCCCCCAACCCCCCCCCCCCAAAACAATTTTCCATATAACTTTTCATAAAATCACATTCTTATTCCAAATAGAAGGTAGCATCTGGAGTTCGGTCTTTAAAAAGGAGATACAAGCACCCACTCTAAAGCACAGTTATTCATAAACCAATTACCTCCATAGTGAAACTACTGATTTTAATATGGGCCAAACAACTAAGAATCCCTTTTTACCTTTCATAGAATTAATTGATAAATCCCATTCAGATAAATACCACATCAAGAAAATCAGATCCCTACAGCCTTAAGAATCATAAATCATCCATTTTCTTTCCAGCATATATACCACAAGCTTACCAGAGTGGAAATCTAGCAGATCGATGCCCTCACTCTACCCATTAGCCCACAAATGAAAACAGTAAGTGTTATGCACTTCTTCATGTATCTCTAAACATTTGTGGAGTGTCCAAGCTGCCACTTACCAGAAGTACTATCTACCTCATTTTTAACAGTTTATTATATCTGGTGTTGACTGCTGGACTTTATACTGGTTCCTCACTCATGTGGTTACCATGCCAAGCCAGAGCCCAATTCCCATCTACATTTCAGCCCATAATGTAACACAGTAGCAACACAGAGACACTTCGGAACAAGAGCTAAAACCCTCATCTCACATCAACAGCTTCTTGTAAATCCAAGCAGTGCAAAAGGGACCTCGTGTAAGTGGGGTGCCTGTCCTTAATTTTTTTTTATGGCCCTCTCTTCCTTTAATTCATTTCAAATACGCATTTTTACATTTAGATGTTATCCTTAAGTTTCTTATGCCACTACAAATTGTAGTGTGCTCCAACACTAAACCAGGGCTCTCCAGTATCCAAGGTGAGAGTACTCCTCTAAATGGGATTATCACACTTCACCTAGCACATGCTCCCACATGACTTATGAAGGACACATGAAGAGCTTTGACACTTCTTTTCTGCTCTTAACTTTGCACTGGGATGCTAACAGACAAGCCACAGCACTTCAAATATTAGCACAAAGTAAATATACTGAATGTGTATGTTGATAACCACAATAGCCCTTATTTATTAACTTGGCATTCATGGTATTTTGTTCCACTAGTCACTAAGAATTCAACAACATAACATTTGCATGGTTTTAACGCAAGAAAACTACCATGTTCAGCTACTCAAACATAGCCACGGCTCTAAACAGAGCCTTTATAACTTCTATAATTTATTTAGTGTTTCAGAAATTAACTACTAAATACAGTTGCTTGTCAAGTCCTTCACATATCATATGGAAAACTAGTTTTGTCATGACCAGACCAAACAAAAAAGTATACTCCTTCCTAAGCAGGAAACAGGCATTTAACCTTAAAAACCATTTATTTATTTGCAGAGTTGATCAGCACAGTTTTACTCCAGTTAAATCAAGTTAACTCATATATAAGAATACATGCCGAAACAGCTACAGAAAATTTGTTCAGCTACTAGGTTCCCAGTAATGTTTATCTGATACAATTAGCGCATGATGCCAGTGAGAGTCACTCTGAGTGCAAGAACCAGAGGGAGTTTCCTGGCACACAGCAAATGGCAATGAACCATAGGGGTCACAAAATACAGGACTGGGTTTTTCCTAGTAGGTCAATCAGAAAGCAGCCAGTTTCATACAATGAAAGTGCAACAGCATCCTTTTGGGATGAAGCTCTACTAAGCAGCTCTCAGTGTTGGGTTTAGTTTCCCAGTGATGAGAAGGTCCACTGTTTCACAGAGAAAAGCATATGGCCCTCATAGTTCCAGTAAGCACATCTAGAAAGAACGAGTGTAGAAAATTTTTCTGGCCTCTCCTTCCTTTTGCCCTTTACCTCTTTTCATCTAAACAGCAAAATCTGTTTCTTTGCTTGGGGTTTTTGGTGATGGCAGTGGTGGTTTTTTCGTTTGGGTTTTTTTGGTTGATTTTTTGTTTGGTTGCGGGTTTTTTTTGTTTTTTGCGGTTCGTGGTTTTGGGGGGTTTTTGTTTGGTTTGGTTTTTTGGGGGTTTTTTGGGTTTGTTTGTTTGTTTTTTGTGGTTTTATTGTGCTTGGGGTTTATTCTGAGGAAAGAGGAGCCCTGGAGAAGAGGAAAGAATAGCTTACATGTGCAATTAGCCCGGGGGACAGCAATCATTCATCTCAATTATTGGGCAAAGCCAGCCAAGATTTCCTAGGCAGGCAGGCAGGCAGGCAGATTTGAAGGCAAGATCCACAAGGACAAGGGGCCAGAGGCAGAGCAGAGCTGCTGAGCCAAGGGAACGTGCTGCAGTTGTGAGCCTGCAGGGTGGATGGGAGCTCTGGGGAGGCAGGCATGCTGTTATCAGCAGAGGGGGAAGCACGGACAAAACCTCCTCCTCTTCGTGTTAGAAACTGCCTTTCTCTCACACAGGCAGGGATACAGAGTGCATCACTCAGCAGTGCCAGACTCTCTAGCAGCACTGCCACGATCATGGCTGGCCTCAGTTTGGGGGGACCTGGCACTGCTGGAGTCAGCTCTCACACGCACCCTTAATCTAATGCAGCTTTTTCTAGAGGTCTGATGCACAGGCTCTAACAGAGTGAGGCGTCACCCTTCTGCAACAAGGTGCCCTTGCCACGGGAAATGTCATCTTTCCTGTACAGAGGTGGGCAGGAACACCACCTCCTATAGATGCAGGCACTACCACTCATACATCAGAGCCTTAAACTGCACAAACCCAGGAATCAGCTGCATCTCACAGGCTGATAATACCCAACGTTGGCTCTGATGTCAGCAGCACTAATTCAGTTCTCTTTAGCGTAGGAAAATCAGAATCATCAGGATCTTCCCGGCACCAGGCAGTAACCGTCAGAAGTCATATAGGTTTCCCGGACCTGTAACTATCAGCCCGGTGGCAAATTTGTTTGGGAAACTGGGTTGGTGGATCACTAATTTTATCTCTTTAAAAAAATTAAAATGAAATACAGCCAAATAAAAAACATCTCTCAGTATCATCTTGAGAAGAACTTTGTAAATATGTTCAAAAGTGTATTTTACTATTCTAAAGACAAACATGTAAGAAGAGGGGAAGAAACCTGATGGTCTGAGATGCTTAAATTTAGTGAACACTTCTGTTAGTTTGCAGGAAATTAAATCAGGTCCAACATATCTGGACACTGGGACCACACCTGTCTTGGATGAAGAGGAGATTGCGTAGCTACAACCAAGAGATGCAATACTGGTCATCACAGCTTGGGGCAGGAGCTGAGGCACTCTTCCCAGTATGCCTGCACCAGGGTACCTTAACTAATGTCAAGGTAACTAACTAGAACGAGAGTATCTCGAATTTTTGTCGGTTTCCTTTTTAACATGCACTTAGGGATTACTTTGCATAAAGCACAGCCACGGAAAAGTAAAAAGTATTTCACATTCTTCATTTAATAAAAGCGAGACAACACCTACAGCTCCTTCAGTGCTGCACCACAACTCATGATTCCCTAGCAGATGTTTCTAGCTGGGTTTTATCTTTCACTTTACACAGGAAGAAAAGAGCCTAAAAGAAGTTATATGATGATTACTTGGCTTTGTTTTTATTAAGAGAGAATCTTCCCAATAGGAAATGACAATTTATTGAATTCAAAGATTTTTGCAGATGCCTACCAGTACACAGAAAACAAAAATAAAACCACAACAACTACATGCACTAGTTTTTATCAGGAAAGAGTTCTTGAGATCACCACAGAATTTCTGAAGCAATACACAGAAAGAACAGCACAAAAAAAAAAAAAAAAAAAAAAAGGCATTCAAACCAAATATACGTGCACAAACAAACAGCTAGGAGACAGCACACAACAGCCCCTGGCCCAATGGTCCAGGCATTCCAATGAGAATGAGTGAGATGCTAAACTTCAAATCCCAATTTTCTGATTCCAAGGGAAATGTTCCTCTTTCAGGTGGCTGCCCATGAGCCATGCCAAGCATCAAGCACCACCAGAGCACCATGCTGTTTGCAGTGGGACAGGCCTTCCTCAGTGCAGACTCCAAAACACATGGGTTTCGCCCACAGCAGAACAGAAACTGCTACCTAGAAGTTTCACAGGAAAGTATCTTGCCTCAGCTTGAGTTATAATGCCAAATTTCACCAAAGATCTCAGACTCTCTGAAAGCACCAGAAGCTTTTTTACTTGCCTTTCTCAAGACAGACTTACAAATAAGCCCAAAGAACAAAAAACAACTTTTCCTCTCTAATAGTTGAGATTTACTTTCAGGCTTGATAAAGTTAAGCTTCTCAGTGCTCTCTCTCCCTGAAGCCATTCAAGGTAAATTATCTCTTTCTGGTAACATTAATATTTGTATGAATCATTAAGACAGCATTCTTTGGGAAGTATGCCAGGATACTAAAAGCAACACTGGAAGGAAACTCTTGCTACAAAAACTAGCATGGGGTTTGGAGGTTTTTTGTACTAAAATCATTTACAGAGCTATTAACTATTGTAAGAACTTTGGCCTACAACATTCAAACACAGTGCCCAGCAAAAGCAGGGCACAGACCCACAGGCAGACAAGTGTACAACCAGACCAACTGCAGGCTACCATAGGGTCCTCCTAAGCCTCACGCTATTTTAAAGAGGATGCAGAAATAGTTTACATAACAGAAAAATGAATGTGCAGGACTGAATGGTTTCTGAGTTTCTGTCTTCTCCTTATATTACTGTGTAGGACTAGAGGTGATGGGGTTGGCTGTGTAAAGAAGCATTTTGAAAATTTCAGCCTTTTCAGAATATTGTCTTACTCTTGATGGTTTTTTTTTCATCAGCTAAAGGCTTCCAACTGAGGTTTAAAAAAACCCCAGCATTTACATGTAGGTGTCTACTCCTCAATCACTACCAATGCAGAGCTATTCAACACAGTTAATGGAGCAAGAAACAGTCATCTGACTTAACAAACGTGTGTACCTTAGGTAAGGTCAGCATAACAGCTCCCAGGGCTCCATCACCAGTAACTGGAGCCTGAGACACCTACATATAGATGCATTCAATCTCTCTTCATCTGCATTCTGCTCTCCTCTTGCCCTGAGCTTTAATGAAATGGTCTTTTAGAGCTAATATGAAATCTTAATTAGTTAATGAGTGAGAGCACAGTTTACTTTACTCAAAGTTCCTTTTTCACAAATTAAAACTAGAGTTATCTGGCAGAAAGATGACACTTCTTGAAGGACAGTCCCATGAGCAAAATAGTTTTTACAGGATGGAATTCAGACATGCTCAGGTCCTTAGAATCCAAGGAATAAGGCACCTTATTTAAGTTTTAAAGTCACAGCCATAGCAACTCATCTTCCTTAGCACCTTCTAGCAATATCTGATGATAGTGTAGTCAATGCCATTTTAATACAGCATAGAACTGAATAAGTGGTCCCATTTAGTATGCTATGATTGTTGCTGATCTACACCTGTGTGTGGTAGAGAGCCATACAGCACAAACAGCTTCATATAGCACAGAGCTCCATTTACTACTACAAACAAAGTTTCTGCAACATCTTGTATTTTTATTCCAGCACTTATGTCATGAGTCAAGCTTAGAGAACCATGGAACTTCACTGCCTCACTGTTTTCCATTCTTGGAAAATACTTAAGAACTGTGATAAACAAAAAAAAAAAACCCTCCACCAATCCCAACTCCAAAAAAGAAACCTCACAGAATCATCTCAGGATAACTGTCACTTGTACCACATGGAAAACATTCATGACTATTCTACCATATACATGCTGTAGGACAGCTTAGCCCAAACCAAAAACCAGGATGCACTTTAACATGCTTGGCATTCACATGACTAGGCTTTAAATTTAAATAGATTTGAGTATCTAAGTTTCACCACTGACCTTCCAGAAATACCAGGCCAGCACCCCCAGCTACAGCCTGTTTCCAGTGAGCTGCATGAACAAAAACCCAATGGCAGTGATTCAAGCCCAGGGCTGTAACACCTTCTGGCCCTGACCTATGTTTGCCCCTCTCTCGGAATCCACACTTACATTAGCAACTCTCACACAACTGTATCGGTACAATAAGCTGCATGCTGTGAATGAAGTCCAGCATGTTTAAAAAACTGAAAGTAAGTTCACCATCCATGTTTCTTCCACTGCAGGTGAACCTCCACAATTTTACTCAATACAAGATACACATCTTCACCAGCACTCAAACAGTAAGTCCAAGCTAAAACTCAGATATTCTCCAGTTACACAGTGATTTAAAGTCTGAAACATTTTACATGATGGAAGATCAGAAACCGTATATATTTAGGGCAAGCAGAGAGAAACATAAGTGATATTTCAGAGCTGAAAGATGTTTCAAGCAGCTTCTAGCTTGTATTTTCCAAATATATATCAAAGCAATTAACTGAATCCTCAGGAAGTTCTCAGAAGCAGATTAAATGGTCTGCCTAGACAGACATCAAGGGCAAGACTATGTGTCATAATTTATTTAGAAGGCTTACACATTAATTTTAAAAAATCATGACATATTTTAAGTTAAAGAATAAATAAATTAGGTTACTCCTTTTACATATTGCTAAAAGGAAAATACAGTTGACATTTTTCATGTCTTTCACCAGACAAAAGCCCTTTCCTCTGTGTTTATGTAAACAGTAAGATAACAGTGGCTTTCTCAGACAATGTCTCTATTTAATCATTAGAAAAGTAGGAAAAAAGGTCATGTTGAGTATAATTAAGACCTGCAGTCCATTTCAATTTTATAAGTAGGTATTTAAATTTCTGGACAAAGAGAGCAAAGATGGATTTATATAGTACTTTATACCAGACTGCAGAATTTATGTCTTCCCAGAAAAGAAGCTGGATTCTTCCTGAGAAGAACAGAACCAACATAATTTCTAGTTCAGTTCTCTTATGTTTTTATTGCTATTGATGAGTAAGGCTACAATTTTGTCACAACCTACAAGACTACAATTTTGTCACGAATTAGAAATTCTAATCCAGTGGGATCTTTTATTTCCTAAACAAAAGTCATGTGCCATGGCAAAGTCAAATCAAATCAGTATCTCTAATTCTTCATTCTCTTAATACTGCTCGGATGTTGCAAGAAGTTAATGTACTAATGTAACTTAATCAATAATTTTTGTTCCTGTGCAAAGCAGGAACTGTTGAGGTGACAACAGGCACCACAACCTACTTGGAGAAGCAACCGAAAGAGAATAAAATATCAGCATTAAAGCATTAACATGATGTTCTGTGCAGTAACAGTCTGCAACATTCCAAGGGCATGCATAAAAACAGAAGATTCAATCAACTGCATCTACAATAAGAGACAAGTAGGAAAAAAATCCCATAAAGAATGAGGTCTTTTTAAAGACTGACATAAAAAACCCCACATTTTTGCACAACTACTATGCCAATTTAAACTCTATGCAATTCTGCTATGAAAAGCCTATTCAGAAAACATCAAGGTCATATCTTGCTTGTATTAGCCAAGAAACACATTCTTACTAAACATCTGGAAAGTTAGGAGGACTACTCAAAAGAACTGTTTAAAAATTGTCTTATATTTAGCCCAGTGGTAGATAAGACAACACATTAACAGCCACTGTATTCTAAATTCTGCAGCAGCACCATACAGTGGTTGTTTTGGATACCTCAGATAGAAACAGGACAGGAAGTCTTAAACTATGCCTCGATATTGACTCACTGTTTACATGTTCTGAACGTCCAATACAGATCATCAGGAAATGCTGGACACAGTTTAGAAACGTATCATTCCTTTCAAAAAAGAAAACAAAACAGAAGCCATCACACAGCTTTTGTTAGTGACACCACTGTATACATGGAAGTTGGGAAACAATGTTTGGGAACTTGGCAATGCGTGTGACTTTCTGGACTAACTGTTTTGTTAAGTTGGCTATACATGGACAGATATTTGCCAACATTTTAGTGGTTATTCCTGCAGCTGAATAAGCCATTGTATTTTAAAGTAGGGCTTCATCACAGCTTGGGGGGCAGGTGAACTAATGTTCACCACTGACATTTTCACCAGTTATCATATATTTCAATCCCAAGTTTGAAAAAGAGGGCTGCATAGAGAGCTGTTCAGGAAGATGGCCATAAATCAGGTTGTAGGCGAGTGGCAAAAGTCCTTTCCCACAACAGGACACTGCAGGTGTGAATGTCTGGGACTGAAAAACAAGACCAACACTCACTGAGTGGAGGACAGAGAAAAAGGAAGGGCAAGGAGAACAGAGGGGCAAATGACCTGACTTGCTAACATTTTCATCAGCTGATAGGTGTATCAGTGGAAGAGGGGTTAGCAAAGAAACTATATGTAAAATCTAAAGCAAGTACTAAAGCTTTTTGTTAACCAAGTAACAATTTTTCAGGTCTTGCAAAGTGTAACCAAACACCGGCCTTGCAACACACCCTATATCTCCTTGTTCAGGGAGAGTTCACTAGCAAAAAACCTGAACTCACAAGCTTCTTCAGCACTGTTTCCAACAAAAGGTATTTGAACTTTTCCCAGTACTAGCCACAAGCAGTAACACTAAACGGTTTAAGTAAGCCAAACTGAGCAATGTTCCATATGTCTGCTACACAAGAGGACATTGACAACATTATATCATTGTTATAACTCTGTCCCAAAAATGGCAAAGATTGAAGGAGGCATGACAACCTGGCTGTGTTGCTGTTTCAATGTGTTCACTACAAATGCAAACTACTATTTTCCATCAGCAAACAATCAGTTTCTCAGCAGTCAAGCATTTCAAACTTTTCACACTAGTAACTGATGATAGCTATTAACAGAATTGCCCACTTTATCAATGCTTCTAGGCGTTCTGATACAATAAAAGATCAAACTGAAAAAAACCCCATGCATGTATTTGCTTTCTTTGCTTATCACCTCTTACAGATATTTACTGAACCACAGTACAAAGAAATACAGCTTCAGCAACAGGAAACAACAACAGCTAGAATTTGTACTTCAAGTGCTACACTCAATACACAGTTTATCAAGTTAAAAAGTTGTAATCAGCTCTTGACAAGTGAAAAGTACTGACCAAGGAACTGACAGCTGGAAAAACAAAAATACAAAGTGGGCAAGAACCCTGCAGTCAACTCCATAAAATATGCTAAGCACAACCAGCTTAAATAAAACAGTAACTTCTTCAGGTTATCAAAACACCTCTGATGGCTCACATCCCACAATCTACTGACACCATCGCATCAGGAATGCCACAGCTTATTCAAGTACAGCACTTGCATTGTGACCAGATAATAAAGAAAATAAAAAGCTGACTTGACCACGAGAGAGCACTACTGACAGCCTCTGCCTCCTCAAAAGGCAGTGAGGAGTCCATCAAAAGCCATACTCAAGTTGTCCTGGCTCTGAGGAGCTCCCACACCACTCCAAGAGAGCAGCACGGGTCAGTCTTACCACAGACCCTCCTTATCTTAACAGGTGACACTTCACACTTGAAATGACATCTCAAGTTACCTCTAGAATAAGCAACGTATTGACTGCTTTCATTATCTTTGAGAGTAACATCCAACAATTTGAAGTTTTCCCTTCAAAAATACAGTGCAAATACACATCAAGTATAAGAAAGGAAAAAAGCACTACCTAGCAAATGCATATAACAACAAACACAATACAATAACATCACACACACATCCTAGAACTAACACGTAGATTTCAAAACTCAACAAAAGTAACATTGGCAGAAACAATGCAAAACTTCACCTCTATACAAACCCATTTAGTCCACAGCAAGCTGCGTACCCCCAGACATCCAATCTACTCTCTCAAAGTTTGAAGGAAAAAGAATCAGATAGCCTTGTGCAGCTGGAAGCTGTTAACTTATAGAATCTAAATTCTAGTTCTGGAGCATAAAACCACACATTTTGTTTTAATTGTGCAGTTTTACACTGTGCAACTGGAAGAATTTAGAAATTCACTACAATTTGCATCTATTAACTGAAACAGCCTTTGCATTTTCTCGGGGGATAAAAAAATCCAGTACGATTATATACTAAAAATTTGTTTTTCTAATTATTTTTAGAATGTTGCTGCAATACATAAGTTCTTAAACATGTTCAAAAAGAGACGCTTCGGAGTTTTTTCTATTCCCACCCTCAGTTCTCTTTCACCCAATGTACCCACCTTGCACTAGAAATACGCTTTAAAAAAAAAGTAAGCTAATAACAGCTCAAAACATTTCTTTTCACAAAGGATGTGCTTGATCCAACACCATGTTTATCATAATACTGAGTCTGATGTGAAGCAAACCAAATAAAGAAATAGTCTTATTTATAAGAAAATCAAGAAAAAGCTGCTTTAAAAAAAGTGTATATATCAGTGACTGCAAGTCTTCCAATACTGCAAATGTCTCATGTGACAGACAACTGCAAACCAGAAAACCAGACATCAATTAATTCTTCTGCTGAACGTATACTTTGGAGCCATGCATATGAGATTAAATCGTGTTTAAGCATGGAATCAAAAGAAACAATTTTAAAAGCTGACACCCAAGCCACAAGAAAATACGTAATTCATTTAAAGCAACCCATTACCAAAGCTATTTAAACAAAATAAACAAGACCCACACTAATAGCTGGGAGGTCACGAAGCTCCTGTCTTCCTTCTGTCCCAGTGTGCTCACTCCGGTAATGTTCAGACAGATCAGTGGGAGTTACACACACTTTCATACATAGTGGACAGATGAAGCCCTATGAAATGTATATTTGTTTTTAAGAAACTAATAAAGGCAAAAAAAAAAAAAGCAGATCTGGAATCAAAAGTTTGAATTCTTATGCTGAAAGCTCTCTACAATCACCAAAAGCAAAGTCTGTTTTCCTTTTGAAGAGAGGACTTTTGCAAACCATACCAATACCATAGAGAAAGCAAGAAGGAACAGTTACTAAGGACGTGAAAATAAATAAATAAAACATGCCTTAAAAACTAGGACCGTGCTGCATACTATTATGTGTTTTCCAGACACTCTTGGTACCCCTTTCACGTGACAGAGGAACAAGCTGCAAATAGCAAATTGCAAATGCAGCGCTACAAGGCATCACGTCACATCCATCGTGAGGTTTCCCATAAGGGTGTTCAGATGTTTCAGAGAGAGAGGGAAGAGTGGTGCAGTGAGATTGCAGAAATGCCTCTATAAATTAATAAGCAAGTTCCCAACAGCAGCAGGAGAGGCTGAGGCAAACCTGTCTAGTGAACACAGTTACATTACACTAAGGAAAGCAGCACCTCACTGGTAGACTCACTGCAAGCACGGAATATTTAGCAATCCTGTACTGCAGATAGAGTTGCACTGGGACCTAGCTGCAAAGGTAAGAGAGACTCAAATGTTTCCTCCTTGGGTAGATTGCACAATGAATAAAAGACTTCATTACGGGTCTATGCGTGACCTGAAGTGCCAAGATGGTCACAGACAGGACTTCAACAAATTTTTACCTCTTCTTAAGCAGTCTAAATTCAGACTTCCCCACTCCTTCTGTTTCACACTACAGTTCTCAAAACTTAGGATTTATTTCAACCAGGCTTGAGGAGGAAGAAAACTGCACAGCTTTAATAATTATCCATTTGAATCTTGCAACAATACAAATTAGAAAATCTAGCCAAGAAACTGGAGTGAAAACAAAAACTGGATTTCTGACTGCATAATAATGGAATATCACGATAAAACAAAGAGCAAACACTCTGCAGAGACCAGCTACAGTGCTCCTGAAGAGAAGCTCCAGGAGAGACAAGACCTCAGGCAAGCTGTGAGGGAAAAGGAAGGCTAACAGATTCCAGTAGCATTACATGTGAATCTAAAAGCCCATCACCAGGTTAGGAGCTCAGTTTTAAACAGACTTTGAAATTCTATGCTAAGGATAATACCCAATGCAAGAAATGATGGAATTATGGACAATTAAAAGATACTTTTTTTTATGTAACACATGCATATCAAACAATAGTGACAAGGCAGCCTTTGGTCTGACCCAGGTTCAACTCAATAGAAAGAATAGCCAGTGGGGCAATAGTGCAGGCACACCGCCACCCTGAAAGCTCATGTCATGTCAAGAAAACACCTCTCCATTAGTACTGACGTACCTTATGGCACCCACAAGCTGTACATTCAGCCATGCTGCACTCATGTTAACAGAATGGTGCAATTTTAGCCAAATCTTAGAAAGAAGCAATTGTCCCATTGCTCATTTTTATGCCTTAATCAACTACAAAAGTAATAAGATTTTAGCCTGCAATTTAAGAATATTTACTTGCTTCAGGGATGGTTAAATATGCACACAAAACAGATTTGGACTCAAAAATGTGTGACGTGTAGAATATGCAGCAAAATATTAAGGAATATCTGATTACATTGACTGCAATTAGGCTTCAAGAAAGAAGAAATAAGCAGATGCAAAGACAGGATTTTAAACAGCACAGTGAAAGTTTCTCTTATCTTTTATCATATCACACTTTATTCAGTGTAAGAAAGGGCACTTTGCTCCTTTTAATGCTCTAATAGGGGTAATTAACCTTGCAGTGTATTTGTACGTTAAGCTCAAAACATTTTCAAAACAGGTAAGCAAGCTACATTAGCACAAACAAGCTTCAACAGCCAGTGAAGTCAGTTTGCATTTTTCAGTGTTAATGTCTGACAACACTGTAAATACAAAGACATTTTAATATGGGATTGCAGCAAAAATAACAACTTATTCTTAAGTTGATTAAGTATGGCATACAGCACATGAAAAACTGATAGGATTTATGCTCCAACACCAAACAAAACCCAGTATGTTTGATATTTCACAAGAAGGAAGAGGTTTCCAGAAAACATTATAGCTTAGCAGAAGCAAGGTGAAAATGGAATACAAGCATGATAAAATGTCAAGCCTTGTTTTTTGCAGCTCTTATGAAAGATTTATTAACAAGGAGTCTTAAGCTTACATCTAATTGCTTTTAATTTTAATAATTCATCTCTAGAACTACAGCAGGGATTGCTTGTGACCACTTGGATAGATAAGCCTAATTAATAGTTACATATAAACATGACCTAGTCTTCTTTTTTTGTTTAAATAACAAGCAGTTTTTAGAAGATGACATTTGCAAGTATTTCTTTATTACAGCTGATATTTAGGAAGGTCATCAAAAGTTACTCCCAACAGTTTCATGGAGCAGAGAAACAGCATCCAAGGTTTGAGACACCAGTCCCGTGTACGGTGCACAGTACCTCTGAGGAGCCTTCGTTGTTCACGTCCACAGCATTTCCAGGTGTGGCAGATGAATCCGAATCTGAACTCTGAGACCCACCTCTACCTGGAGTCTGAAATAGATGGGGAAGAGAAAAATGAGAGTCTACATTTTAATATTTAATAAAGCACAGTACATATCCTCTGCAAAGGCCTCTCTTCTACTTCTTGGAATACAGAGGTATTTTGCCTCCACAAGCGTAATGAAGTGAACAAGCTGACAAGCAATTATATAATTTTCAGCACAACATTCCGACAAAACCTTCTATCCAACACTCTCCATACGTAAAAAACCAAGCAGATACCAGAAGCAAAGGCCAGGATTTTAAACCACTTCCTCTGATGAAGGCGCAACACAACACAAAAACTTCGGCTGAACTCTTGGCCCTTGTATCACTCTTGGTGATGTTAAATTAGGTTGCTATATCCTATAGGAAAACATTAGAAATTAAAACCTAAAAAGTTTCAGTAGTAGTAAACCACTATCATCCTACATCCTTGATAACTCCTCTGTATTATGGACAAGCCTTTAAATATGTGAAAGACAGAAAACTAAACTTTGAGGGCCCTGCTGATTCAACAAGCAGGTACACTCCCTTGATTTGGAAAAAAGTAAAAAAAAAAATAATCAAGCCTATGGCAAAGTTAAAACATGCTAATCAGTAAGACAACCTATAAAAATATACTCCTATGAATATGCTGAAAATCAAAACAACAGTATTGATTTGAAACTACAGATTTAGACAAAATAAGGAAATAAATTTTAAATGTCGCATAATTCAAAATCTGGGTAGATAGATTGCATCTTATAATCCTTATTTAACTATAACTTCGATTTAAATTTGATTTAACTTCTCTTACTCATCTCCAGAATGTCTGCTTGACTGATAGCAGAAAAGTATGCATTCTCAAAGCAAACATCATTAAAAAATTATCTCAATATGTATATGCAATTCTAGTTTCAACAAAGAACAAAAAGTTCATTGCCTAATTCTAGTATGACAATCTCAAATGGGATAAAGTAATGCTACAGCTGTATTTTAGCCTATCCGGAAATACTTATAATGTTATAAAGGATTTTATAATTTAATATAAGCGGATAAAGATAAAGAATTAAAATATATAGATTGAAATCTACAGAGAGATGGACAGAGTTTTAGTTTCTTGATCTTGGTGCCTCCAAAATCTTATTTGGAGAAGAATTTTCTTGCTCAAATACATTCTTTTTTGGAAGACAAATCAGTTACAAAACCCCTTATAAGATAACTGCAGCACACATGATTTCCCATTCTTCGAAAATTTTCCTGCTTTGTTTTAAAGACAATGTTCTATTTTCAACTTTCATAGATAAAAAAGATAACAGATAAAGATAACAAAGATAACCAAGATAACAAAGATAACCAAGATAACAAAGATAACAGCCTTTTATTATTAATCAAATCTTAAAAATATGTCATTAACAGGTCAAGTTTACTGATTAAAGACTTAATTCCCAGTGAAACACGTTTCAGTTTTGAAAAGGCTCTGAAGACTTGGCCAAAGGGAAATGAGGAGTGAAGCACCAAGCTATGGGGGCTGGCAACAGTAAGAGAAGACAACCATCTCTCCTCACTCCAGCCTTCTCTGAGCTCGTCAGTTAAGTGATCAACATACTCTGTTTTTCCTACTCCATGTCTTTCTCATGCTAGCATATCGTATTCCTAAAGAAAATACGAACACAATTTCCTTCTAATACAGCATACAAAGCAAGAAGGGAGGTGATGCAAGCTCCGCAAGTTAATAATAAGAGAGGCAAAAAAGGGGGTAAAAAGAGATATGATACACATGCAAAACATGTCAAAGTGAAGGCATTGGTACTTTTTCCCAGGGTCACTGATACAGACAGTAAACAAGATACATCCCAGCACGGACCTCAGGTGCACACTCTTCAAGTTTCCACATGACATCAAACTGGGAGCACCAGCTGATACACTCAAGGGCAGGGCTGCCACTCAGAAGGACCTAGAAATGCCTAGAGAAACAGGCCAAGGGGAACCCTATGTAATACAACAGGGACAAATGCAGAGTCCTGTGCCAAGAAAGGAAAACTCCTGGCAGTAACAGAGGTCTCTCTGCTGAAAAGGACCAAGGCCTCATGTCAGCCAGCAAGCTGAACAGGAGCCCGCAGCATGCCCTGCGTGCAGAGAAGGCTGCTAGAAGCCTGGATTGTGTTAACAAGGAGCCCAGCCATCTGATCAAGGGAAGTGACCATTCCCCACCGGTCAGCACCCATTGGACCACGTCAAGAAACTGCTCTCCCAGTCCAGGAAGAACACTGATAAACCAGTCTGAGTTTAGCAGAAGGCTACCAACACATCCGGGGATGAAGCATCTGACCTCTGGGAGAAGCCGAGGGAACAGGGCTGGCTCAGCCCAGAAGGAGAGACAGCTTTGGGAGGGCCAAACAGCAGCCACACCACCACCCATGAAGAGGCCATCAAAAAGAGGAAGCCAAGCTGGTCTAAGCAGCACACAGTGGGAGGCTCAGACACAAAACAGGAAATGAGAGATTCCTACTGGATGTAAAGAACAGCTTCTCCAGTGTGAGACAGGCTTGAGCAACTTGCTCTTGACCTCCAAGCTGATCCCATTCACTGCTCAGACTAGGGAGCTCCTGAGCTCACTTCCTGCCCCAATTGCTCTGTAGCCTAAGAAGTGCTGCCCACAGAAACACACATCCCACAGGAAAGCTTTTATAGAAGTTAGGTAGCCCCATTAATGAACATGTGGATTGTGTTCCACTGACAGTCAGAATAATAATATCTGAAACAAATGGTGAGTTGTAGCCAGGTTTCCCAGGAAGACAGGTAAGTTAGAATACTGCATCTAATGTTTCAGCAGCACTAACAGATGGTCCAACTGTCTCTTCAGACAGGCAGCATCTACCTCCACTTCTGCAATATCTGAACACACACTTTCAGCAAACCTAATGAATCATTTTGTCCCAAACCTAAGAATCTTCTGCAACAATTAACACAGTATTTTCTTCACCTCATATTGTAACTCCTTATACAACACTACTGTCCACTGTTAATTAATTCCCCATCCCATTTCACCCCAGAGCTGACTCAATTTTTCAGTGAGATTTGCATATGAAGTTCTGCTAGATCTAGCAGCACAAATTTGAGATTATTACAACCTCCAAGATGCAAGCTCTTCTGTTATTGCTCTACTGTACACTGTTATTACTCCATGCTTGATTAAAGCACTTGCTTTATGAAACACTTCAGACATGCTATAATCACACTAATAAGCACTGGATGGCGTGTCTCGTTGCATGCATTGTATGACAGAAATTATTACACAGTACCTGGTAAAATCCTTTTAACATTTCAAAAATCAATGTGTGCTCTTTAAAAGAGAAGGCATAATTCCAAGCTAGATTTAGAAATCTTAGTACAAACAGTGACATTTTCTGGTGAGTGCCACACATGGGAAAGAAGAGTGGGAAGGAAAGAGGTCATTAAGTAACTTTCAAGTCATAGTACATAGTATCCATTTGCAAAACATACAGAGTAGCAAGGAAAATTAAATACAAAACTGGAAAAATATTATAGAAGCCAAGATCAAAAATGAAACTAACTTATCTTTCAAGGCTGTAATGTAATTTAAACATCATTCACCATCCAAATAAAGAATGGGGTTTTGGGAATGTCTTTTTTTAATTGATCATTGCATCATCAAATCAGTTCACACACACAGTTAAGCTATGCTCACGTACAACTGTGGTATCACATTCCATTAAAAAAACAGAATCACAACACATTGAACAATTTGGACTTTGTGATCTACAAAAAGGCTCAGAATGACTATCTTTCTTTTCAGATGGCCTATATGAGGGAGCAAATGAATGACTTACTAATCCCAGAGGAAAAGAAAATTTCCACACAGGCTTCTGTGTGTATACAATTACAAAATTAACATGTGACACTTGAAGGCATACGTGGAGTTAAAAGACTGATGCAAAGTTAGTCTTTGATCCAGCCTATTTCTCTCCTAGCTGTCAGTTCTATTTGTTTACTTTGCAGAGAAGCGTGTTTCTACTGCTAGCCCTAGAGTTGTAGAAGTAATATGCTAAACTTCATAATGCTGTTCTCTGTGTTTTCTCAAAACTGCAAGCTAATATAAAGAAACATCATTAACAACAAAAAGGATGACAATGATTGCAGCTTGTTTTCTGAAAAGGAGTAGATAATTATATAATGAATGAGTTGAGTTAATGCTTTAAAACGAGAGAGTATAAATATGGACCACTACCGTGTCATTTTTGCATACCCATTTATCTGTCTACAGCTACATTCCTTCCAGTTAGAATGCTCTTTTCAGCAGTTTTAAATTCAGAATAAATTAAAACCTTTGAAAACATAGATAAAGCCTTGAGAAAATGTGAACAAATCCAGATTTAACAGTTTTTTCCAGCACAGATTTAAATACTACATAAGGGTACTACTACAACCATAAAAAGGTCCTGAAGCAACAAACAAGACACAAAAATGAGAAGGTAAGAAGGCCAAAGCCCTTGTTACCAAAGAACTCTCAGTGCTAGGAACAGGGTATTTTGCCATGCAGAACAGTAACACCATTTACTTCTAAAGCAGTGTGACACTACTTTATGACTCTGCAAAATGAAATGACTCCTGACTTCAGAGGGCATAGAACTTTTCTTTCCCATCATGCCATCAGTTTCACACAAGCAGACTTTGTGCCCAGGAAGAGGCACACATGCTCCCTTTGACTCCTGAGGGCAGAACCACAGCTGCAGTTCAGCATCTATCCAAGTAAATATGCTATCTAGCGAGCCCTGCAATTATAAATGTAAGAAGAAAATTATAAGCCAGGCATGAGATGCAATGATTTCAGACAAGTAAATAACTCTGTGCCTGAGCTTGGAGTAAGAGAAAAGGTGGCTGTACTATCTGAGCTACAGAAATGCCTGCAAAGCCCTGTTCTCCCCCAGACACCAAGATCTCAAGACGAAAAACTCAAGCATTAGTTAGAAACAGAAAGCAATAGAGGAGCACAGAGAGCAACAGAGAGCATCCAAACACAGCACAGTTGCCAACAGTTGTAGACATCCAGTTAAAGACAAATAGTGAAGACAAAAACTAATGTAAATATGCAAATAGTCACAGTGGTCCAGTAGATGAGTTGTTCACTAAAAAATCATGACCAATGGGAAGAAGGCTCAGAAGGAGGTCAAAGTAATCAGTTTTCTATCAGCTGAAAATAAATGCCTCCTCCTTGCAAATACAAGAAGTGAGCTCTGCTTTAAGACGCCAGAGGCAACTGCCACTGCCCCAGCAGTAGATTAACAACAGAGAGATGACACAATGCCCACAGAGGGCATTCAGAGTTGAACACAATAAAGAAGAGACTGCTCTCCAAGGAATCCGCTGACAAAAATCAAACTATTTGAGCAGGAAAGTTGTGTCTCGGACATTGCACACAGATGCCTTTTGGGAAAGACTATCTTCTAGGTCAGCATGATGAACAATGCATGAAACCAGGAAGCGGCAACAATGTACGAAAGGGGGTTTTATGGTGCAAATACACAAAACAGGTGGATCCCTGAGATGTGATGTTGAAAATACACATAAAACTTAAAAACAGCTTGTAGAGAAAGGATGTAAAATGAGGAGCTAGTTGGAGACAGCATGGAGATACTAACCTCAAAAACTAAATGAGTAATGTTCAGTACATAATACTTCCTACTTCGAAAATATGTCATTCAAAGTCACTGTAAAGATGCTTTTAAAAACAGAAATTACAACTGTGGAAGAAATAAAAAGGTGGTCAAGGTAGAGAAGTAGAATAAAAAAGAAACATCTGATGTTTTGAAACTTCAGGCATCAGAAATTCAAATAGATAACTAAAACTATAAACTATATCTTTGTAGCTGTTGTCTTCCTCCTTTGCAGCTTGTCAGCCAGCTGAGGCTGACACACAAAAAGGAATGTAAGAATTCCCTTTTTTAAACATACTTTTGTAACTCAAGTTGTATCACCATTAATGACTAGTTCTCTGGCTAGAAAGGGTGGCATCACCTATAATCATGCAACAAACCAAACAGGTATGCACAAAACTATGTTTCAGTGACAGAAAGGCAGGGCTTTTTGATGACAGTAAAAGAGTCAAGAGGAGGTTCCTTATCCTTCAAATTACTGCACGAGACACATGCAAGATATTAATAACTATGTTCTTTATGAAAATATCTGACATAAACCTAAGGTTCATTTTTAATACCAAAGTACAGCAGAAGTATTTTTCACAGTTTGCCAACCAGACTGCAAGTCAAAACAGTATGTATGTATGAGCTTGCGTATGCAATCACTATTTTTACAAAATGCCTAAAGCTCCTTTTAGTATGAGGTGAATTTTTAAAAGCATAGTTATTTTCTGCAATTAAATGGTTAACGCCTTCAAAAATCTCGGCATTTCTCTACTTCATTTTTGGGCAGGAAAAAGCCTGTTTCACCTCTCTTGACAATCAGCTCTCCTGTAATCCTGTAATTTTCAGGAGCAACTGGAGAACCACTATTTGTTCAATATTTTCGGAAAAGATGTCTGTTTCCCACACAGAAATTTTTGCACTGACTAGATTTTTATAAGACATGTTTAGATGAATTCATACTTAGGGGCAAATATCCTTTGGCACAGTATGAAGCTTTTTCCTCTCTCATAGCAGCCTTCCTTGATGGCCTGGTATTTCTCAGAACCAATAAACACCCAGTTAACTGCTGCCAACATTTAATTAGGTCCGTACTAAGTTTCCATGCTTGTTAGCAGGGCTTCACATTAAATTTCAGGAAGGAAGTTCTTCCTTGTAAACACGAAGCTCCAAATAGACCAAGATCTTCACCTGCTGAGGGTCTATGACCGAAAAACAATCCGAGGTATGCTATACACCGAACAAGTTGGTGGCATGCTTACTTTATTTCCCCTGCATTAGCTTTCATTCTTGTAGCAACGCTTCTTTGCATGGCAGGTAAGGAGAGCAAGCCAGCGTTTCCAATAAAACCCTCTTTCACAGAGGTGTTACAAAGACAGCACGCTTTGGAAGAAACAGCAGATAAAACAGGGAGAGCAGCTGGTTTCCCCTCTATCCGTGAGCGCCTCCTGCGTGACACCGACACAGCTCTCCTGCGGTGCGGGATCTGGAGCGCTGCGTGCCCACCGCCGGCGTGACTCAACCCTTTTGGGGGCATCCCCCAGCCGAGCGCCCGCCGTGACGGCCGCACGGAGCGGGACCACGCCGGCACCTGCCCTGCGCCAGCGCCTCCTGGCAGCTCCCACCCGAGCCGCAGGCCAACTGCAAGGCGACCAGCAACGGCGTGGCGATCTGGGCGAGCGAGAAGGGTTTCATAAACCAGTGTCACAACTTGGCTTTCCAAGGCAGAGCTGCCGGAAAAGCCGGTTCCTAAAACAGAGGAGACAGCCGGACGGTGGCTGCCGGGCTGGCTCTCGGCGTTATGAACCTGCTGCATGCCGGCCCCTGATGAAATCACCGCGGGTGCCGGCGGCGGCTCTCCCCAGGCCGGGCTTCCCTTGATCCTGCCCTATGCGCGGGCGGCCGCAGCCGCGGCGACGGGCGCGAGCGGCGGGCGGAGACGCCGCCACGCTACGGGAAGGAGCCACGCCGGCCAGGGCGGCCCCTCGCCCCTCCGATGGGCCCAGCCGCGGGGAGCCGCCC
>VZRR01011338.1:274576-317178 GCA_013398015.1 Oreocharis arfaki
CCCCCGCCCCGCAGGAGCCCGGTGCGGCCCTCTCGCCCCGTGACAGCCGCCGCGGCCAGGGAGGCGGGGCAGCCGCCGCGCTCCGCCCCGGGGAGGGGCGGGTCTCGCGGGGACGGGGCTGTGGCCAGCGCCCGGCCGCGGGCGGCGGGGGAAGGCAGAACGGAGTCGGGGTGAGGAGTGCGCCGGGCCGGCGGGGGCTGCCCCCCGGGACGGGATGGGGTCTGCGCCCCGATCGCTCCGCGGGGACCCAGGCCGGGCTCCTTCCCGCCGCACCGGGCCCAGCGCCGCAGCTCTCGGTGTGTCCCTGCGCTGTGCCCGGGATCTCCGCCGCCCGAGAGGCGTCCTGGTTGCTGAGGGCAGGGCGGGGGAGAACGGAGGGCGGCTGTGTCTCTGTCCCTGTGCTTCGGCCGCTCTCCCCTCGGGGGGTGCCCCAGGCTCCCGACGGCTGCGGGCCTCTTGCTACTGGCGTCAATCTGGCATGGGCCGAGAGAAGGAAGAGGACTGTAGTTACTGTAGTTTGAGCTTGCAGCTGGGGCTCACTGAAGGAGGCAAAGCGCAAATGTAGCGCCGTGTTGTTACTCGTGCGGCATTGAAAGTACTGAAAAATGAGCGTTCAGTGAACACTGTTGAAGCAAACTTGTTTGGATAATTAACCGGAAATTTAATTCTGATGAAGCAGCTCCTTCCTTCAAGCCCTCAGCTGAAAAGACGACCTTGAGGCATGACCCATTAGGTGTTTTTAAAATATCAGAAAAGAACATTTTAGTCACACACACACCTACCNGCCAAAAGCATCAGTTTAACTGAGAAAGAATCAGTATCTATAGGTGCTGAGGCAACACCCCACATCAGACGTGGCAGGAGACTTGCTGGAATACCTGCATTCAGTATTACCTATATAATATCATATAGATATTATATATATTATCATTCAGTATTATCTATATAATATCATGTAGATATATATTATCTCTATCAATATATCTAGAGGGTATATTCAGTACCCTCTAGAATATGCAATTCAACAAGTTTCAGTTCCCCGCTCTATCCAAAACTGCAACTTTCACAGGTTGGATGCCAGATAAAGGGTCACGAGTAAATAATAAACTTGGTCAATGACTTATTGTGCCGACTAGAACAAATATCATAGCAGAGCGGTGCTTTACAGCTGTGCTGTAAAGACCAAAAACATCTTTCCACTCAGAAGCTGACATTTCTAAGCACTCAAAAATCCTCAGACGTTGCGTGAGTTGTGAGCACATGACCAGAAGGATTTGGCTGCCGCAGCTGGAGGCTGGAAGCATGGCAGCGTTATGTGGCTGGACTCAGTTTGCTCCAGCTACAGGCTCCAGCGTGATTCATGTTCATGTCATTGAATCCACAACTGAGGCAGGTTAAGAGCACACACACACTCGGTAATGGCTTCAGCTGATGAGTGGTGACTTTGGTCACACCCATGACAACATTTTCATCTGTCCATTGTACAAAATGACTTTGAAATTTGGCTGTTAGGTTTGTTTCTGAATTTTGTACTTGGGATTAATAATGGGAATAAGATTGGTTTTGTACAGCTGTACAGATCATCAAATATTTAGGCAGACCATAGATACTTACTCTGAATCTAAACAGAAATGACTGCAAGTTTGAGTATGTCGCTCTCTTTACTAGATATTTCAATGAGAGTGACAGCCTACACAACAAACTGCTGAAGTGCTTAATTTGCCAGACCCAAGTAACTTAACCAATCCATCTCATAGAATGTTTTTTATTCTCCTAGGTTAGCAATCAGAGGAAGGTGATAGGGATTTGAGGACAATAGTTAAAAGTCTTATATCAGAGGAGGATTAATTCTTTTAGATTTGAAAGGAAATACATGTTCCTTTCCTTGTGTGGATGTTTGACTGAACACATGCATCTGTCTCCCTGACCAACCATCATTCCCTCAGTGACTTGTTAATCTATGGGCCAATTTCAATCAAATACAACAGTCAGATAAGGCTCAAAGGTACTAAGTTCCTACACATTTAAATAGGTAGCCAGGGAGAGGAGAGACCCTATTGAGCCCTGCGTGTAAGGAAAGACTGCAGTGTGTCTGCTTTTACTACATACCAGAGAATGCACATAAAAATTCACCCTTGGGGCAGAGATTTAGGGAAAAAAAATTAAATCCGTCCTATTTCTAGTGGAAGTCCTTGGTTTTAATTATTGTATGTATGGTAATGCCTATGAATTCACATCATGTGCTCTCTGAAAATTCAATAGAATTTTCAGCTGTTAGTATATAGGCTGTGTCCTCAGGTATGGGAGCTGTAAATTTTCATTTCATCCAAGCTCATAAACTCTGTTAAGGGTTAGGTGACAGGAGGGTTAAAAGGTGCCTTTCTAAAGAGTCGGTTGGTGGTAGAAAGTCTCAGAACACAATCACAGCAAAGATTTTTCCAAAACCAGCTGGGAACATTTACCTTATCCTTTAAACACAAGCTGAAGGCTGAGAGTCTTAACTACAACAACCTCTTGCATATCTGTCAAAGCCAGCATTTTTTGTTTCAGTACAGAAATCAGTCTTTGGACTGTACAAGCAGTATTTAGGATGGCCCGGTGTGCACCAGCACTTCTCAGGTCTTCCAATTGATAACTACAGGATTTTGTTGGGATTTTGAGGGGTTGTTCTTTGTTTTTAATGGCTATGCATATAGTCAAATAAAAAGCAATGATGTCTGAACCATGGCTCACAAGAACTGGTGTTCACACAATCTTCTTCCCCGACTGAGGACTATAAGGAACCGCTGTCCCTTGGTACAAAATGGCAAGGAACACGTGTGGTATATGCACACTACATGTGCTTGCTTACACTTATGGCCTACAAGTCTCTGGGCTATTTATTGTCCTACATGTTTTCAGTGTTTATACAGATGACTATTTTCAGTCATGTAAAATTCCTGACCTCAAAATCTCTTGGTCACAAGCTCCTCTGGTTCACGATGTGCTGGACTGGAAAAGTATCCCATTTTTTCAAGATGTTGTTTTCAAGTATCCTATTTATAAAAGGTATCAGCCTCTGGTTGGTTTTCTTTTTCCCAGCTCTTTAACTATACATTTTTGACTGTCACTGTGTGCTGTTCATATACTTTCAGTAAGTAGCTTTCAAATTTACCCATATCTTTTTCTGAAGCTCTCTCCTTTCAAGTTGAGCTCTATGAAACTCAGTTGAACACAGTTTGTTTAAAGGATGTGGTTTAATTTACATGGTGATATTTGGTCAAAGGTTGGACTTAATGCTCTTGGACGTCTTTACAAACTTTGATGATTCTATGAAAGGTGTACGACAAAATTTGGAAGATTTATGAAGTGCAGATTTGGGCAGAAATATATTTTCAGCTGAAGGCAGAGCTATTTAGCAGCACATATGGACAACTGCTATATAATGGGGGTATGTAGACCTTGCCATACAGTGCTAAAGCTGGCAGCTAGCTGCCAGTCCCTCCCTGCCTGCCACCTGTGAATATAGGGTACATCCACTCCGCAACAGCCATAGGAGAACTAAGATATTAAGAACAGCTAAAAGGCTTTTCAGAGTTCTCAAATTATGAAAATCTGTGTTTGTTACTGATCGTACTATTTACGTAGAATATTCTTTAAAATAGAAATGGCTAAGTATTAAAATCATAGCATATATCTTGCCTTTGGAAGAGTTTGACAGTTTAGACTGAATTCTCAGTATTTTGTTGCAGACTTCTTGCTCCCCATTCTGCTTTAGTAGCAGAAAAAGAAATGTGTTTATCCTGGAAAAATATTTAGGCTGATTTTAAACTGTTGTTAGCAGATTCAGAATAATCAGTGGCTTGGGCACTAATCTGAGACTTGGGAACTGGATGCAATTTTGTACTCAGCCCAAAAACGGTCCTCTGTGTAACACTCTCCAGCTATAAAAAAAAAGGAAATACTGATATCTCTCTATGGTGAAGAGATATTGGATATTTATGATGAAAAGCATAATAGAAGAGTCAAATATTACTACTAATATTTAGTAAATTAGTAAATTTATTGGCAATCAGTTGGATGGTGATAACCAAATGATTTGTGAGCAGTGAAAGACATTAAGTCTATTGTCTCATGAAAAACATATCCCACAGCTTTACCTTTATAGAAACTTCATCTTCTGTCTCTCCAAGGCCACTCAGATCCCCACCACGCAGGATGTGCTGTGGTCAGTTCAGAGCTCCACAGGAGCTTGACTTGCTGATCTTTCCAGTAGCACAAACATGGATCTTTCACCTCTAGCCGATCATTAATTTTTTCAGAAACCCAAGAAATGTAACTGCCTTTGAGATACCTATGCCTGTTTCAGTTTAGAGATATACTGGGTTCAAAACGTGGGCAGTGGAGAGTGGAGGCAAAGGACATTGAAAGGCACAAGAAGCCACCTCTGCTTCCATGAGGACCTAAGCAAAACCCATAGGGTAGTTTCAGTCTATTCTTGAACTAATCACCAATGGTTCCTGACCCATTCCCTTCTCACTACAGGGAAAAATAACAGCTCTTTAATTCTTCATTCATGGTACTGAAGAGGTTGGCCAGAGCACCAGTACTTCGCCCTGGGTGTATTAGAGAGAGTGTGTTTGCTCAGCTGCTTTAGAACCTGGCTGACTCTGTGGTGATGTCCCTAACAAAGAGCTGGTGACTCAAGGCCAGTTCCTGTGCTACAGAGAGCCTCTTTCCAGTCAGTGCAATTACTTGCATGAGTAATGAGTGTGTGTACTAATAAAGAATGCATGGTTAGCATTAATACCAAATCCAAGAGTTCGAAGTCATGACTTCATTCTAGTATTACAGAATCTGAATGTTGTAGAATTTGCACAGCTCTCCCTAAGAACTCCCAATTAAGGACAGAATAACAGAATTATCCCTATTATTAACAACAACAACAAAAAAAATGCTCCAGTCACTGATTCTTTTTCCACCCACCTCAATACTGAATCCCTGTGTGGCGTATGCCATGTAGCTTTGCTGGAGTAGCCAGAGAGACAGGCACTGGAAGTAGAGAAAGCCCAGCAGCATGCAAGGGAACTTAAGTCATAAATATGTATAACTTCATGTGAAAAATAAACCTGATATTAATATAACCGAAATCTGAGATGGAGAAGATCTGCTGCTTAGTCACGCAGAGCACTCTTTGCCAAATGCCTCAGCTAAGAAATTATTCTGCATAAAGTTGAAAGCCTGCCACAAAATAAACATTTTCCATTTCCACCATAAAGAGCTGTGGTGATACCATGGCCATTCTGATCCCATTACTCCAGAGACATTAGGACTTGTTGGCAATTCTCCTAGATACTTTCCAGTAAATGGCACAGAAAATAGGTCAAAAGGAACAAGAAAGGGGCTTTGTGGAATTCCACAAAATAACATCTTTTCACTTTGGCATGTGCTAATGTACATATTAGTATAGCTTCTCTTATAGCTTCTCTTTCCCTCCTCTTAGACACAAACTTATTCAGCTCCATCAGTCTAGGCATGTTTGAGACTACTTCAAAGACTTTTAAGCCAAGTGGTTTAAATGCCAAATGAAAGAAGTAGGGGAAATAGTGATCAGTTGCATGTCAGTATTACTGATAATTAAAATTAAACTTAGTAGGGCTTTACTAGTTACAGCAAAAACATTAGATGAATTTTCAGTGTATGAAGATTAAATGTTTGAAGATTTAATGATAATAGTTAGGGGCATCATTTTGGTCACCCTTCTGCATAACTGCAAAAAATGCTGACGGTCTGACACGGGTTGGTTTTTTTCAAACACAAATCTAACCAAGTGCAATAACAAGCTTTTGCTTGGGTTATCTTGTTTGTTTGGGTTTTTTTAGTATGGGAAGGTCCATACAGCACTGCTTGAAACACTGTCCTCTCTCTCTCTGAACATTAATGCGCTGTTTTTTCATGGCCTTGTACGTAAGTAGATGCAATAAATGTTGGCTTTATTGGGAGTCACTGTGTACATGTGTTGCATCAGCAATTCAGTCAAACGTTTTTAAATGGTCAGAATAAAGACTGCTAAATAAAGAGGCCAAATTTTAACTATAAAAGGAGGTTGACAGGCTTTCTTAAAACAATAAATAAATCTACCCACAGCATTACACTAATCACATCATTCTTAATGGGATCTGTTATTATAAATTTAACCTCTCAAAGTCTTCCAGATTTGTATTTTAATGTTAGAAGTCTACTGTATCTAGGAACAAAAATGCTATTTTTAAGGTGTACAGCTAAATGCACACTGCTAAATGCTGGCTGGCCAGCCCTTGATTTTCTTGCAGTACTAGCCAAACCTGTCTATGTAGCAATTGTAATAATTATTTAGACATGAGGAAGAATCTTGGTTATAAGCAAAGGAGGATTAAAAATCTTTCTCAGTTAAGCTTTTTTTTTTTACCTAGGATGTTCGCACTAAAAAAGTAAAGAGTAGGACCTTTCACTCATCTTCTTCTGGTATAGAGCAGGTATAGTTTGCAATTTCATAAAATACTGAAGCAAAAAAAAAAACCCAAATGATCTAATTTATTAATGGAAAATAAAAATGTATATACTAAAGCCTAGGGCAAAGAGGCACTGGGTATCAATGAAGGAAAAGATAACAAAGGCATTTCTTGTGGCATGATGAAATGCCACATGGTTACACAGTTATCATGGATCAACCCTTCAACAGCTGAGGCTCCTTTCCATTAATGCCAGCTAGATGCATTACTGGGTCAACAAACAATACAAATTTAATCTGGAACAAATACATGTGCACCACTGAATTTCTGTATTATCTGACCTAAGAAGAATGTGGGTTATAGTATTAAAGCAGTTTTATATTTTCTGTTGACAGTAAGTTGATTGCAGGCAAAAAAACCCCCACATCAAATCCATTACAAAGCTGGCAAGAAGAAAGTTACTGCTTTAAAACAATGTCAATATGTTTTTTTAGGTAGAATATTTTAAGATTATTAAAGAAACTTCAAACTGAAGTCTCAGTCAGAAGTTCAAATTGCTGCTTCTTATTAAAGATGTTTTCCTGATGCCTGCTACTCACAAAGAACAAGTGCTGGCTACTCTAACTATCTCTGCATTGCAAAAACTGTTACGGATGATTATCAGGTCTGTCCACTTTCAGCTGTCAAGGGCCAGGCTACTTCCTAACAAGACAAAACTATATAAAGGCTGGGATTTTGTACAGTTACTGTTTGCTTCTCACTGATCTTTTAGGACCCTTTAGACCCCATCCAGAGGATTGGGGTCTGGGCTGGGATTTCAGCTCTACAAGCTACACTCCTCTGCATCAGTAGGGTCACCACACAAAACCTGAACCCCCGCCAACAGCCTGTGGTGGTTGGGGAGGCCTCTGGAGCTTCTCGGCTTTTCTCCAGAGCTATCCCCCAGCAAGGTTCACCCTAAATCTCTGCTCTCACTGAATCCTCCCTCGAACACACCAAATGCAGTTTTGCTGGGGTCTTTTGCATGCCCTTCTTCTCAGATGTCTTCTTGTCTGTTCTTTCTGTGTGGTACCACTGAGAACATCTGCTTCCTCCATGATGGTTTGTGTCATTCTCAGGGAGCTGAGCTGGCATAGGGACAGATCCCAAGGGCTGTTCCCCCATGGCAGCATGCTTCCATCAAGCGACCACATTCATCAAGAAACACACCAGGGGGGCAAGATTCCGTCTCAAAATAAATCCCATTTCCTTGCCATATATCAAAGGATATTTCTAAGACCTACAGCTGATGGCAATACTTTTCCCAACAATGACAGCTCAAGAAATGAAAAGCTACTTATCTGGTGCTAGGTAAAGATGCTGAAAGAAAACTATTATCATATATTATATTACACCACCTTTGCTCCCAGCTACAGTCAAACATGATGAAGTCTTGTAATGCACGTGTTTTTAGTATCATTACACAATCAATCACTAGTTGGGTGCTTTTTTACTCCTGTTACCCCTGACTCCTAAGTGTCTGCTCACAGCAGAGGCTGGTTTAATTTTCCAGAAGCTAAGGATGGCTGTGGTGGGACAGCAGAGGACCTGCTGATCACCAATATGTCATGTAGTGTCATGGAGGGGCACATGGGGAAACTCTCTGTTCAGAATGAATGAGAAAGGCTATGTAGGGGAAATGACAGAAAAAAATTGATAACAACAAACATGCTTCAATCACTCACTACCAGAACTGTCCCTACATGTCTTTTTCCTCATCCTCCTCCTCCATGGAGAGGCACTGTAGCCTCTTTTGCATTTGTGGAGAAATGAACAAGTGATTGATTCAATTAAATAAGTTGGATGCAATAATAGAATACAGACATGTTATAAAATAAACATACAAACACAGAAAGACTGATTTAAGAGGGTATAGACTTTCTTAACTATGGTATCCTGCACCAGTTGAAAACTGGACCATTTGGCATTAATAATAATCTTTCAGTCCAGTATTTTTTATGCAATTAATACACGAGTACATCTATCAGTATACCTGTCTACATTTGAAATAGCTACGGATACATTTTTTCCCATGTCACATTGAAAACATTTCACCTATTCACTTTTCTCTGCCTTTGGCCATTCTGAGTAAACAACGAGAATTTATTTCTTACCTCAGACCCATTCATTCTCTTTCCAGGAAGCTATCAAGACCTTCAAATTTACTCTTACTCCTTTTTTTTCCTTATTTCACTGTTCTGTTGACACATAGTCCTATGCTCATAAACAAGGGTGAGCTGCTGTATGCATGGCATGTCCAACACCACTACAGAGCTAAAGGCAAAATGAGGGGTGGGCTTCCTCCAGCCCAGGAGCTGTTTTGCCCTACCCCTGCTACAAGTCAGTTGCCTACCAAAAATCCTTCTTTGGATTTTGGTGTAAAGTTCAGGTCAAATCCATCTGCAAAACAGCAATTTCTAGAATAGTATAAAACTAAGAAATCTACAATTTTTCCAAATTATAGCTGTACTAGGAAGATGTGAGGAATAAGATGCAGAGGGCTCCTATAATGAGCTAAAAATCTACTAAAGTCTTTCTGGGCTTGCCACAGCACCCAGGCTGTGAGTCACAACTCCCAAGGCTTCCACTTAACAACTAAAAGGGAGAAATGATCGATAACATTTTTCTCAGTGAGTGATTAAGACTGCTTTTAACAATGCAGTCATGCATGCTATGTACTAAAAGGGATGATTCATTAGTTACTTGGAAGAGGAGCATCTCCTTTTCTCAGTTCAGAAGCCAGAGGGATGAGCCAGTGCCCCATGAACAGGGCTGACTAGCATGTAGAAAGAGAGGAAATACTGGCTACTTTTGTCCCTGTCCCCACATCTGCAGAGCTCTTCTCACTAAAGCAAGAAAGAAGTAAGGGAATTTTGTATTCAGAACTGTCATTGTTTTAGGCATGCTTTGCATAAGTCTGACACCAGAGCTGGCTGCTGGCAGCTACTGGCAGCTCCCTCCTCTGCTCTGCAGACACAGGTGCCTGCCTCCAGCCCAAAGCGTGATCTTCATGGCCCCACTGAGCAGCCCAAATAGCCATACCAGCTGCTCTGAACACCAGTTTCTGATGTTGCTTTGGCACATACATGAGAAATTTGTTCGTCTTGATTTTTGTGGCAATTGCCTCTGCTGAAATAAAAAACACTTACATATAGAACTGGCAAAGAAGACGACGCCAATAATGGATTTTATAATTTAGTAGAACCCTATTGTTGCTAAAACAAAATTAAAACCAACTCCTCCCAGCTTTCCATCATATCAAGTTTGCTAATGCTAGTCTTCCTTTGAAGATGAGGTCATGCATGCAGTAATGAATACACCACTCCCAAGCCTTGTTAGATTTGGGTAGCTCCACATTGTAAGGCACTCTTTGCAACACCCTGGTAGTGCAATACAGTAGCATGATGGCATAACCATCTGAAAGGTAATGCTGGGTTGTCTTACAGTCTTCTTCCTGTGAGGAGAAATGATGTTGCCAAAGCCTTGCAAAACATTTCCAACAAGAGGAAATTGATGTTGTGTTTTCATCACAACAGGTGTTTAATTTATGGGCAAGTACAAAATTGGTTTTTTTTTTCTTGTGGCACTGGTCAAAATTGTCACATGAAAGACCTACATTTCTTTCCCCTTTTCTTGGAGTCTGAATATCAGATACAAGCATAACTTTCATGCTTCTTACTGCAGGCTTCCAATAATCATCTGGACACACTGTGCTCAGGAAATTGGCAGCAATTCCGCATTGGAGTATGTGACAGACCTCTGGCACCAGCTTAAAGATGATCAGTATCTGCAATGCTAGTATACATACAGTGCCCTTGCATCCAACCAACAATCACACTATTCTAAGAACACTTGTATCCTGGATTTTATCCATCCCATAGAAACTCTGCATCACTCATGCCCAGGCTAAGTCTTTGCCTAAATATTTCTTTCTCTGGTTTTGAGTAACCTTTCTTTCGACCTAATCCTGGCTATCCCTTTTTGCCTTTAACCGCTCTTCTCCTCTGTCGCAAGTTGCCTCCTTGGCAGCCAGCACCAGCTATTTAAGCAAAATCATTCATCTCCCTTACTCATGCCTCTCTTTTCTTGAAGAGGTCAGAGAGGGATAAAAGGAGATGCAGCCTTCACATCCCAGAGCAACCCTGACTCGCATGAAGTGGTCAGGAGCTCCAAGGGGTGGAAAAGAAACCCCTGTCAGTACTTCCCTTCCCAAACACATCTGAGCAGTATCCTGCCCTGAACATGGCCTACCGTCAGCTCTCCTGTATGCGTTAGTATTTATTACCAGCCTTTTGTTATCCGAATGCCTTTTTATTTCACTTTGTCAAGTGCAGAGTATGCTTTCCATAGTATTGGGAGTAGAAAAAGGGTTTCTCAAGCGCCAGTGGAGCTGAGTTCCTGACAAAAAGACCTCAGGGATTTTGGTTATATTATTCATTATGTAAGAGAGCTTAAAGCCTTGGCTCCATAAATTCCATGCAATTCAATTCCAAACATACAACTTTAAGGAAATATATCACTACTGAAATAAGAAGTGCTTTGGGAAAAAAAAAAAAACACAAAAGGGGGATTGGTTTGGTTTTTTTTTTTCAATTCAGAAAAAATGGTATTTTGGTCTAAAGCAAGGAATATTTTTGTGGTTTTGAAGTTCAAAAAACGTCTTTTGAAAACCAAACAATTGACTTGAAACATGGACAGGGTCCTTTTCATTAAGTAGAGGAATATATTGAACAAAAGAAGGATCTTCTATAAAAAAATCTCATCTTCAGTGAAAAAGTTTAAATCTCCTGAATCTGCTGAATAAATGCACAGCACATATTGGACACCAAATGGAATCATCTTCATTATATATACATATATATATATAAGCACTGAAGAGCAATGTACAGAAACAAAGCATTATCAATTCCATATGTGAGGTGTTATGTAACTTAAATTACTTTTTCTTTCACCATTATGCTTCAGCTTTCACCAGAAACTTCAAAGACAAATAAAACATTAGTCATTTCACTGGTGATATATAATACTTATATTCGTCATCTCTGGCAAGGTTCTGCTTTCAAACTTAAATTAAAGCAATTAATTTGTGTCCTAAGAGACATGAGTACATAAACTTCATCGCAGCAGATCTCTGATAATGCTGAACACAAAGCAAGGTCAGACCTTGGGAAGGAAAAGTGAGCACAGTGCTGAATGACTGCTATGATTATTTTTTTCTGTGACTCCTGAAATCTTGTATGCTGCTCTTCTGACACTTCCTTGGAAATAGCTGCATCATTTTAGCTAAAACATTTCCTGCCTTCTCCCCTCAGCTACCCACAAGAAACAGCCAAAGGCATTTATTTAACATTGAAAACATCTGAACAATGTATTCACATTTCAGAAAGCATGGAAGAATTGAAAACAGTATAATTTAGTGGAAAGAGCTGAGCACTTTTTTCCTAGGAGCTATTACCCCATTATGCTCTGCATAATGGAAATGTTGCTATTTTTTTTTATCAGTAACTCACTGCCTTTTTACTCTGCCACTCTTTATAATGGTTAATATATAACTCACCAATGTGTCAGTTTTTCCCTAAAGTGTTACTTCAGGCAGTGCAGGGGAATTCCCTTTGATATCTGTGCCAGAGCAAAGGTAGGCTGGCAGCTGCAGTTACACAAAAGGGGGACTTCAGCTGCAAGGACAGCTTGGGAACGTCTGTCTCCCATCCCTGCTTGCCTTTGGCTGCTTCTTCACACTCATGCTTCTCTGCAACTGTGTTTGGGCTTGTGCTGTAAATCAGGTCACTGAGCTGATCCAAATTACAAATAGGCTTTTTTGTTTACAGAGTTGTTCTTAATACAGGTTGCTTTTCCTACCAGAACAATGCCAGAAACCGCAATGCTGTTTCAACTGAGGAGGCAGGGTCCTGGGACAGAGAGGAGACAAAAGCAGATGGAATAGAGGGCACTTGGGATGAAGCATGCCTGAGTTCATGGAACTGCTGGCTCAGATGGTGTCTCTTCCATTAACAAGGGTAGGATGCAGTCAGGAGGTTGTTGTCATAAACGATTAACAAACAGCAACTTCACACAAAAGGATCATACACTTGTTCTAAAAAAAGACTAAAACTAAACAGCTCCTACATGACTCATACATGACCTTGGCAGGAAAAGTAGCTATATACACAGGTGATGGAGAACATGTGTGGGCATATGTATACACACATGCACAAGCATACACACACAAATGCATGCATGTACACACACAAAAATCATCTCTACATTTAAAAGAAATGCAAAATACGTCTCACTTCAGCGTTTTTGACAGACTTCAAAGCCCGCATGCAGCTCTGATCCCCTGGGTGTTTGGTTCATGAAAGCAACAACCAGAGAAGCCTATAGGGGGAGCAGGCCGCCTTCTTATCCTGAGCAAGAGAAGTTTTCAAACTTACGTGATGACCCCGAGAGAAGGGAGAGAGAAAGGTAGAGGAGGAAAACGTCTTAGGGAGCAGAGCCCTACACAAGGGCCAGAGCAGTTGCCCTGCAAACAGGGGGAGCAGCACCAGACCTGCCTCTCAGGGCATGGGCAAGAGAGCTGCAGGTCCACACCTACCAACTCCCTCTTTCCCTCTTCTTTATGTTCACCCTTTGTGCCCTATAGGGGGTCAGGAATTTCTCAGTGTTTCCCCCAGCCACTGGGGTGTCCCAGCACTTCAGCCACTCCTCTGTACATTGCAGAATGGAGATTTTCTTGCCTAGAAGTTGAGCAGAATTTCAGCTTTCAACACCTATAGCCGAAGTAATAGAGCACTACCTAGAAGAAAAGGAAAGATGCATTCAGAAAAGCCTGGGATTTCCTGTTGAACAAAAAGAATAACTAAAAAAAGGCTAACCGTGTCACAGACAACATAAGAGAAGCAGCATTAAGCAGAGCCGATTCAAAAGACAGGATATACAGAATGTCACAGTTAGTTATCGTCAGAAGAGGATACATGATTGAACTGAACGTTTTGTGTATCTGAATTCACATGCGCATACATAAAAATTTCTGAGTCTTGAACCCATGTATACCTATACTGAAGGTCCAGAAACCTGGTAGTTATTTGTATGGCTGTAAAGCCCAGAAAACCCATCCTAGACAGATTTGTGTTTGCTGAGCTTAACACAAATCCGTACCAAGAGCCTCCGCCTTACTCTGTTTATTATTGTCCAACAAAACAGAGGATAAGATCTTTTTCTTTTTCTTATTCTTTTTCAAGCAGACAGGGAGCTGTGACCAATAAGAAAGTCTAACAGAAACTGGGTGTTGTTAAACCAACCCAGTTTCAGTCTTAGAGACCAAAGGACTAGCAACTAAAAAACACCTCTTCAGAGCTTCACCAAGCCAGATGTGTGTTCTTAAATTACAAATAACAATCAGAAATAAAAACCAGTGCACAATACATGGCAAACACACATGCATTATTTACAGTGCTGCACCTGTGAGTTCTTCTTGTAGAAAGACTGGCCACCAGAGTGTGCATCAGATAACTTACATTTTGGTAAAAGTCTAAGGATGGGTATAAAGTATGCAATATTTATACATAAAAAATTACACTAAGAGCTTCCCCCCTCACGCACTTAGGTCTAATAATACTTTAGTGTGTGTCTCCTGGGGAGCAAGAGCAGGTCATAGCACTGCAACATAAATAGTTAAGCACAAGCCATGCAGCAGCAAAAGAGAAAAGGAACACTCTCTGCCCTTCAATTCCAAGGCAATGCAGCATGAGAAATATAATAAAATAAAATAAAACGATACTAAGTCTTTTCCTCATGTAACCTACATAATATTGTTCATCATTTGGCTTTTAATACAGGTTTGCTGTTGCTTTGTTTTTAGCTTATTTTTCTTTCCCATCATTAGAGGAAGGCCATTTGAGGAATATACTCTGCACAGTGATGTGATTCAGCAACTTTCTGGAAAACAAAAGCACAGCCCTCTTTTTGGTGCACTAATGAAACACAACTGGCACTAATTTTCATTGAATTGAGCCTAACTGAAAGCAGGCAGTGTACCATGTAAGCTAAAGCTCAGTGATCTTAGATCACAGTATTATTTTTCACGGGTTTTTATATATTATGTGCTGAACATAACCTGCTGCTAAATCAGGCCAGTGATAACAACTATATTACTGTACAAGCTGTTGTGTTACCAAGAATGGCTCAGCAAATACATTTGCTTTTTTATCCAAATTCTTGGTAGCTTCTGTCTATACCAACATGTGAGACCATTGTTTCTGAGTATCTCCCAAGGGCATGTCCACAGAAAGGTTATCCAGCAGTTCCACAAAGGCAGAGCCCCCTGTCATAAGCTTGCCATGGCAACATTTTTTCCATGAGGACACTGAATGGTATTCAGTAACACCCCTCTAGAGACATAATATAATTTTACATATTTGGTATTCTTTACCAGGAATGCTCCAACTCTGGGAAATTAAATCAGGATCAAAAACAGGAAGAAAATCCCCCACAGTCACACACAGAGTAGTCAAAAAATTTAGGAAGCCTTATGCTTCATGGATGTGTTTCCACCAAAAACATCTTAATGAAGTCACCATTATCTGTTCAGTCTGATAGAGAAGTCCTGTCTCCAGGCAGGCATGATGTGGTAGCCAGCCATGGCAAGCAGTGAGTGCCTGAGCTGGGACGTGGGACATGTCCTGGCTTAGGGCACATGCTGCTTTTTCTCCAAGCAACGTGCAGAGTGACAGGCAGCATGTGTCCCACGTACCACCAGGACCATTCCTGCCTTGAGCCACAGAAGAGCTTCTACTGCGGCCGACAGTGGGTGCAGCTGGTGAGAAGCAGGTCCCACACCCTCTGTGAACCCACCTGAAGATGAAAAGTGCTGCTTGAGCACCCACCCTTATTGTTCCTGGTGGAGCTGCTTGGGGACATTGGCAGCCAGGACCTGTGTGCTCAGCTAACCCTCAACTAGCATGAAGCCTCTACTTTTAGAAGCACCAAGCAATATTCCCCAAACATACTGTCATTCGCAAAAGAAAGAGTCATTTTGACAACAAAGTCTTCCAGTGACTACATAGCCAAGGTGTTGCTGGCATTAAAGAGCTGGCAGAATTTCTACCACAAATATTTCTGTCAGGCCATTGTATATCAGCTGTAAAAACTTGCTCTGGGCTGATATTTGGAAAACAAGGCCCAGCAAGATAATCTGTTTTTAAAAACATTATTCTATTTGAGTAATCTACAGATATGTAAATCAAGACATCTGCAAGTGTAGGCCCCACTGACACCTTTGCTGATTCTTTTTTGCTGATGCTATGGCTGTTAGGGAAAGTGAGAATTGGCCATTCCAGAGTTCTTGGTCTGGGGCTTTCCTTTTACCTCCAGATGCCCTCAATGGTTCAGATAAAAATGCTGGGGAGACATAGGGTAGAGCAGACAAGCTGCCGTCAACAAGGAAACATGGAGAGGAGTTTCTGCAGAAGAAAAACCCAACTCCTGAGAAGGCACAAATAGCGAGATATGTACCACCTTTGCACACAGGTGAAGAAGAGCCACTGTTGGAAAGTCCCTGAATCCTGCCTAGCCATACATGCCTCCTTCCAGATCTGGAGTAGGCCAACTTTTCCGGATAAGTGAAAGAAAACTTGCACTTATTTTTATCCCAGAGGAAATGTCTGCTGTTGCTTCCTAATTAAACCAGCCTCTTGGTCACAATGCCATAACACTGCACTGCCCACACAGCCCTCTTGTTTTAAAAGGTTTCCTGTGGGTTCCTGTGTGTCATCTGACATATACTTTGGTGGAAAGTGTCAACTGGCCCTTCTGAATGGAGATTTCCAGATGCGCACAGAATAACCCCAGGATAAGTAGGTGGTTAAACACACCAGGAATGGAAAACTCAGTACTCAACAAACGGTGGCAACTTTTCATGTATTAATGATAAAGTATTCAGGATTCATAGTTAGAAATACTCTTTCCATTGATTTCATTATTAGAAGTCTGCTACATCTAAGCATTTTTTTAAATGCTGAATCTCATTTCCAAATACCCTGAGGGAACAACAGCGACAAAAACAAAATTAGAAACACATTATTGAAGATAAAATTAGAATAACTAAGCTCAACATTATACAGGGAAAATGCAGTGTTAAAATGTATGAGGTAAAATGTTTTCTAACTACCCCAACGTTAGATTTCATTTTGTCCTTGGAATGAGCGAGGGCAGAAATTTGTGACGTGCTCCCAGAGTATTAAACACAATGGTGGTTTATGCAAGTTATGTGCTAGAGTAGTATATTTTCTCAGTATAGTTAAGGCCAAAGAGGTTTAATAAGACATTTAAAATAAATTTTTAATTAAAAAGTCTTTTTTAAAAAATGCTTTAACCCTCCCTTCCTTCAGAACTGTGGTTCCAGGAAGTCCTGAGAAAATAGACAGTTTATTTTTCAGTACCACTTACACAGGAAACCTGGAGGGATATCCCAAGTGAAAGAGCTTCTTCAGCAAGCATGGAAAAGCCACTGCTATCGCACCTCTCACACTGGTGGCAAAAGCAGCAGAAGGTGACAGACATCCACCAATCTGTACTGGGGCAACCCCTCGGATACTTCGTAGGGAAGTTTTCTGAGGTAGGTGGGACAAGTGTTTCAGAGCACACATACTACAATGGCCTGGGTTAGAGACAGGCTTCCCTTATCACTCCTGAGCAAGTGTCTTCATGAAACAGATAGTTTCACACCACCTGTGCATAGTGCATCCACACATTGTGCAGGCTGGGCAATGACAGTTTCTTCTCACAATGATGTTGGAAAATGTATTCCCTTTCTTTTTTCCAGGAACAAAACAAGAAACCACATGTTTCCTAAAGCAGAACCATGTCATAATAGCCAATGCAGGATAAGAGGGACAGGGAGTTGTTGCAGTCTGCAATATCTTCTCACATTAGTAACCCTCCCTTCCTCCCCCTCTTCCAGCCTCAAACATGTGGCTGTCATAAACTCTTTAAGGCAACACTGTCAAATTTATTCACCAGTATTCTGATGAAAAAGAATCATTCAAATAAAAAAAACAACAGTGATGAAAATACTCTGTTTAGAGCATTGCTTCATGTTGGTGACTAGCTCATTTGCTATTCCTGAGTATTAGAGTCGAGCTCAGTTCTCTTGTGATAGGTATTTTTAAATAAAGTTTAAAGAATATGTTTGTCCTATGTTACATACTTGAAATGTGTGCGGAAACAAACAAGCACCCGCTTCTTAGGGCACTGCCTATGGTAGTGTCTATAGGTCTTGAAACAAGCAGACAGGTCAAATACACATGGGTTTCACAAATAGTTCCCCAGCAAAAATCTGCACATATGAGCTGACTCCTTATCTCCACTTCAATCAAATGAGCTTATTGTTAAAGTTTTACAAAGCAACCCAGCAGCAAGGTGAAAGATGAAGAGATTACTGAATAATAGATAAGAATATTTTTAGTCAGCTCAGACGTATTCACATATCTGAGAAAGCACCAGGAAAAAAGCCCTCAGAAAGGTGCTGGCTGAATTCCAGCCAAAGCAACCTGACTGTCAGGGCCCCGCAAGGGCTGGGGTCTGCCCATGAGAGATGGCAAAACAGAGCTGCTGGGGAGGCACGGAGGAACCCAAGACAGTCCCAGCCCCAGGCACTGGGCAATTCTTAGGGATGGGGACATGGGCCCGTGGTGGGCCCAGCCTGGGGCACTCACAGCTGAGGAGGGCTGCGGGCAGCTGGAGAGTGGCTCTGCTGAAGCATCACTGGGACAGGGACTGACAGCTCCAGGGGGCTGACATGGGATCCTGGGCTGTAGGCAGGGTGGGGGGAGCCCCAGAGGCCTGGGCAAAGGTAGTCCGAAATGGGGGTGCCCTCAGGACCTTGATATAGTTATGCAGACATGCAAAATTAGTGCTTAAAATATTCCTATTGTCCATATTTCTGGTGCTGGAATTGATTTAGACATTTTTGCTTCTTTTTCACTCATAGCTTTATAAGCCAACAATCCTGCCCTTAAATTTGCAGCAGCTGGAACTGTAAACCTGTTCCCAAAGCCATTCTTCCCATCAGGTTTCCTGCAATGTAGTTAAATGTGGGAGCAACAAAGCACTTGTAATGATCTGGAAAGCACCTTTCCCTGCCACAAAAGAAGAAAACTACCGAATTATCTGATTTCAGCACTGTTCTGCTTCTTACCCTGAATCCACTACCCAGTGAGAGTTATTGTTCCGTTATTATGGTCTGAGGAGACAAAGATTTTTAAAAGATCTTTTCACTGAGTGAGTCAGCCCTCTCCCTGTTGTCTTTCCCTTTTAATGAAGATCACAGTGTAGTTGACATCTTTGATCCTGAGAGCCTCTGAAGAAGTGAAGGTATAATGACATTATTCACTTAAAAGCTAGGGAGATACTGGCTGAAACATCTACTGAAATAAAGTAGCAGTGAATAATGAAGTGTCACTTGGATATTCAGAACTTCATTCATTAAAAAACATTTCTCAAAGGAACTGGTTCATGTGTCCCTGGAAACGCTAACATAAGACGTGCCAGGCTAAATCAGACTTGGCATTTAGTCTGGAATCAAAGTACTTGAATATAGTTCATCCTCCCACAACACTGACTACAGAGCAGAAACTCCTTCTCTTACCTTGTGTACAGCTATGAGACTAGATGCAGTAGTGGGCTAGAGAATCTCTTAAAAGGCAGGTGTAAACAGGCAATACTTATCTCAGCAGTATTCAAGATGCATATTCCATCACAATGTAAAGGTATGACAGCCCCCAGAATACTGTAACACCTGAAAAGAACCAAACTTTTGTCTTTTGGACCACGGACAGTCATAAACCTGCTGCACCATGGAGCTCAGTGCTGCCTAATCTACCTTGATTTTTTGACAGGACATTTTTTATGAACTCCTTGCTCCCTTAACGAGCCTGCTGTAGGCAACTGAGTTAACGCGTTCAAAATTAGCTTGGATGTGTCTAAGTTATGCCTTGGGTCCTGCAGAGAAAGAACAGATACAAACTGGGAGTTGAAACGGCAGCATTGGCATAGCCCAGCATTTTGGACCTCTGTCCAGAAAGGCACATCAGCACACATGTAGCTGTAAGGCTCTGAATAGACTTGGCAACTGCTTTAGCTCAATAATGGTGAAGCATGTTATGAGCTCCCTTCTGGACTGGAAACTGTCTCTGGAGGGTTTTATAAAATGCAGTAGAGCCTCAGGAAGCAGGAAACAATATTTATTCAATTTCTCTCCTCTCAACCTGAATGCACTGGAACTAGGATATTTTGGCATGAAACTCAGACATATTTAAGCAAATTTCAGAGGCCATCAAAGGCCTCAGCAAATTTTCAGAAGCCAGCAAAGTCAGTTTTGGTGGGTGTGGGCAGGTACAGAGAGGGCCCTTTCCCAAGGCCACACAAGCCCAAGTGACAGAAGTCAGGATGAACACCAGCAACATGGAACAAGGAGCCACGTCATCTTTCTGTGAAGACTTGGACAGGCTATTGTGCCATTGCAGCATGCAGGGCCCGGAAGAGTACTGCAAGTAGCACAGCTTCTTAAGAAAATAGCAGTAAATAAATCTGTATGCAATGCTCTCCTGGCAACAAATCAGTTCAAAAGAAACCCACAACAAGCACCTTCAAGAGAAGAACACCATGCAAGAGCCCATCTGTGCACACACAAACACACAGAGACACCAGCATATTTATCCAAAACAATCTCACACAGCATCTCACTTCAGATCTTGTGGATCACATGGAGGTACAGGGTCATCTACATGCAGACCACTGCTTTTGCAGCTGTTTGAATCCACAGTTTCAAACATCTTCTGCTTCCCAGCTCCCTCAAAGTGAAGTTTCAGACAGACCAAAACACTGAAAAATCTCCCTGCCTGCAGACTGCAACATTTGGAAAAGGCTGTGTCAGCTGCTATCCACCCCCTGTAATGGCACTATTTGATATTTGAAGCTGTGTTTTCATTTCTGGAGAATAATGCACATGCATCAACTCCCTTCTCAGATGTGTCATCCCACTGCTATTCCTTTCTTCTTTAAGCTACAGTTTGGTATTCTTTGAAGTGAACATGATTACCAATAAAGCAGTCCCCACTTTCTCCCACTCCCACAATTTCTCCCAGATCATCTGTTGTACTGTGCCATCATAAATATTTGTGTGGCTGCATGGTTAACCAGATCAAGGAACTGATCCAGATGAAAAACAGCCCCTGGGAAAAAAATACACAATTTTTGCAATATAGTTCCCCACAAAGTCATACAAATGCTTATGCTGCAATTGTAAGAAGGTTTCTGTAAGAATTGGGACGACAGACTGAGAAAAGGGAAGGGGAACAATCTGGTTTTTTAAGCAGTTTTTCTGGCCTTAATGTGCTGCCATGGTTTGGCATTTGCTTTTACCAGCACTTGTCCACAGAAAGTACATAGAAACTCCTGCTTTGGGGAGTAAATGTGCAGAGCTATTGAAAATTCTTTCCAAGTGCCCAGGGAAAAGTTCTTTGCACAGCAATATCCAACTCTTGCCAGCACTGGAGTCCAAGTCCATGAAGTGCAAAACAATGTTCTTACACTTGAAGAAGAGGATTCTCATATCAATGACAAGCTCAAGGATCCTTTAGAGTCAACTGTTAGCACTTCAGAGGCAAACAGCCTATTTCTCTTCCTCTCACTTTCTCTGGATTTAAGGACTGCAGAAACAGAATGCTGCCTTGTTACCTATTCCACAGCCCTGAGGTGTAAATGGGACAGAAAAGTATGGAAGCATTACCATTGGATTGCATTCTATGAAAAAGCCTTTTGAAAACAGCTCACCTCCCCGTTTAATAATTTCTAACAAACTAAGCCTAAAACTAGAGACAGAAAGTCCTGACACCAATTCCCTCAATTTCACTTCTTTTTGTCTTCTTTTCTTTCTTCACAATAAAGTGACAGTTCCACTGCTGATATTTCTCAGGATATGTGTGATAATCTTTTGCGAGACACTTGAAAACTGCAGTTAAATGTAAGGTTGCTGATGAATAAAGCTTTTGCATAGAACGCAAAAATGTTGCCTCCTCCACTTAAAAAAAAGAAAGTCAAGAATTACTGATCTCTCCCCCCTGGTTTGTGGTGTGAGATAGCTGGGATACAAAACTAGCTGATGCCATGAGTGGGAGGACTGACTACAAAGAGAATCCTTATTGTTTCCAGTAACTGTACAATTAACTTAAATTGCGGCTATCTTTTCACCAGTGGGCTTAACATATTCAGACTAGGGATAGTGTCTAAGTGAACATTACAATTTCCTGGAGAGATTGCAAACCAGTGATCCTCCCTGAAATTGTATACCATTGCTAACCCTTCACTAACCCAGAGACACGAAGGCTGTATGTTACCATAGTCCAGGGGACCTCCTCCACGCAGGGTCTGTGCCATGGCGAGCCTAGGGACAGAGCTCTGGCACATACGGTAGACATACTCAGCTTCAGGCAGTAAAGGTCAGGGGAAAATGTGCAGCAAGGTAACAGAAAAGGACTGATCCTCATCATATCTACTATTTGGGTAGCTCTGTTAGCTTTGATGAAAGCCAAGAGGGACTCAGCTACAGAACAGGGAGGTGAGCATTTTTAGACACTAAATGTGTTTGAACTCTATGGAGCCTAGAGAATGTAAAATCCTCCGCTGGGCAGAGACTGCTTAAGGAAGTTAGAGGCCTGTTTTTAACACATCCTTGGGAAAGCTGGCAAGAAGAATTGCCTTTGAATGTTTCCACCAACTGCCAGTTCCCCACACATCATTCTGTCTCTACTTCTGGCTGTATTCATGTGGCTTTTGGAGCTGTGATGGCCTGAGAACATGACCAAGGCAATATTTGTAAGGACAGGTCTGATTTCTTATTAAACTATAGGGGCAGGAACCAGACAGATTTTCAGGCACATAAACTCATCTCCATGGCACTAAAAAGTCAGTGTGCTTGGAAATGTGTCAGAGCTTTTTCTAACTATACCTGTCTAGTAAAAGATGACATTCCCCTTCAACACCCCTCTCTTGATCTGATGCTCAGCTCCCTCTCTCCCCAGTAAAGACTCCTCTAACCCTATCTACATTCTGACACCATCCCCTGTCTTGTCTGGATGCACTTAGTTTTCATACCCTCATTTCCACCTTTCTTCCCATTCTTCTCACCCTGCCCCACCACCTCTTCAAGGCCTCAGTGAGCAGATTTCTGGATCTCCCACTCTTATTACACTGAAGCTCCTTTGACAGGCACCTGTCAGGCAGGAGCAGTTCCACAAAGCTTAGTCTTGCTGCAAGGCAAAGCCACCAGAGATTCCTGCCCAGCCAGAGCCACTTTCTCTGCCAGGCACTGCCTGATAACTGGACAGTGGGGCTGTGCTGCTGACTACACTGCTGCAGGCATCAGAAGTATCAAAAATCCTCAGAAATGGAGTTCCCTTCAGCTTTGATAATTTCAGTGATAGGGTTCAATCCCCTTCGTGGCACAGAGCTGCAGGGACGGAGTCAGCAGGATGAGGCAGGGATGGGAATGAAAGGCTGAGCATAGGGCAAAGGAAGAAAGTGGTGGGGTGAAGCAGAGAACTGTTTAGGGTGTCTGTGCCCTGTAGAGAACACCAGTGGGTCAGAAAGGAGCTTTCACAGTAGCAAGGAAGCAGCCTGTGTACAATAGGCAGTATTTTTCCCTGCAGTTCATAATAACACAGTATTTTGTGAGCCTTGTCCACAGCTGCTGTGCGAAAAATACAGGAAAAAATACTCAGCAATACTTTTAATGTTGTTGTGTCATAACGTTCTTCAGTTCTGCATGAGGTTAAAAGGGACAAGAACAGATTAGGACCCAGCTAAGTGAGGGGAAAAGAAAGGCAAAGGAAAGAAAATTGCCAAATACCTGCCTCAGTGGGCCATCAAGAACTGAAGGGGCAGCCCCCTACAGACATGAACAGGTTGGCAGCACCATGAGGACCCATATGACATTGTGCTTCTGCAACTGAAGACTGAAGAAAGTCCCTTGAAATGGTAGGGGTCAGGAGAAGGAAGAATTTCTAGCAATTCACTGCAGAACAGTGACTCTCCCCGTAGTCAAGCTTGGCTAAGAGCAAAGAGTGGTTAAGAGTAGGAATACCTTAGATAGGATGAAAGGAGAAAAATTATGTCCCAGGTTTCTGCCTAGCACAGGCTGTATAGACATTTGAGCTGCCGATGAATCAACATGAATCAGCCCTATTATACCCCAGACCATAACCGTGATGTAAACCGAGGTGATGCAGCAGCTGACTCAGAGGCACCTTGCACATCTTGGGTGAGGCCCAGAGCTGGGGACAGCAAGCTGTCAGCCATACCCTAATAAACTGATAAAGCCTGGGCAACAGTCCTGAGGTATTTTGCCCTCTCTAGTTCAAATAACCACTATATATCATGCCAACATGTAATGTGCAATGGCTCCCTGCCTTCCTTTAAATGAGCAAGTTCTCCTTCAGGATTGATTTGTCTCAGCAGTGACATCACTGACAAGTAGAGGTGTTGTGACTACAGCCTGGCTCACCCCACTCAGAGGAGATGGGCTGGTCCATACATACAATCCTCTCCCATCATGGACATCTGGCAGCAGAACCACTTAAGGCAGCAAACCCCACAGCAAAATAATACAGAGCACATTGTATTTCAGTGGCATCAGTGTCCCTATGCAGACTGTCCCATGGTGATATGAACAGCTGTGGTGACATGAAAAAAGGGCCACCTGGCTTGAGATCACAGCTGGGATCAGGTCTGCCACTAGAGAACTCCTCTTGAGACTAGGTGCCTGAGCTCTTGACTCTCCACTAAACTTTTCTGAAGTAGTTTCTGAAAAAAATCCTTCACAGGCTTCAGCTAATAATTCACTTTCAGCTCATAAGGAATGCAACTTACAGGCCTCTCCCCGTGCCATACGCGATGCTTGTTGGCATGAAAGAAGTGCAGGCAAAGCTATCACAAGAAAATTTGGGAGCCTCCCTCTCCTCCCTCTCCCAGACCATCCAACTGTGGTGCTTCTTCCTGCCTTTCACACTCCTCCTAGTTGCCACCAGGGACCTGCAGGCCCTGTGTCTGGGCAACATCAGCTCTTAGCATGCTCTTAAACATCACCCTGCCTGTATGCTCCCTAGATTGTAACACCCTTCGTGAAGCCCCTCCATGGTTGATGTCCCCCTTGGCCTGGCTGTGACCGTAGCTCTACATGCTGGTATGCTTCTGTCCCTCCTCACCACAGGTCCTCTCTCTTCAGTATGGATCCAGAGAAAGCTAATATGATCATGTTATTAACAAGAGGAGGCTCTCAGATCCCCGTGTTAAACCTGGGCACAATGATACCTGTAGTAAATCAGGGATGAGACTCGTCTCACTAAAACTTTTTATGCCTTTAACATAAACATACAAAACTGAGCTAGTCATCCAGACAATCATTTTACTTAGTGGAGAAGCAATTTTGGAATAAAACTCACATGAATTAATTTATATATATCTGCCTTAAAGTGGCACAACCCCTGTGTGGCATAGTATTTGTTCCTCAGCATTGAATCAGTCAATGAATCCCATTCTAGATGACAAACAAGTGGAGGAGTATTTGCTTACACCATTTCTTTAAAATACCCACTTGGACACATTTACATCAGCTTGGAACTGATTTATTCCAGTTTAATTTGAATAGCTGAAGTTGGTTCTCAAATCTAGAAACACTTTAGTATTAGGTCTCCTGCTTATACGTTCATGCATGTCAAAAAGAATTTTATGGGGGTTTTTTAATTGATATTGTGCAGGCTGCTGAAAAAAGCACAGTACATCACCTTGAGCCTTGGACAAAGTGCTCCTCTTTGGCCTTGGATCTCTTTGTGAAGTATGTTGTGGTCTTTCTGAATATCACCTCAGTGGAAAGTAGTAGGGGCTGACAGAGCTGGAATACCAGTGGACATGCCAGATGGGTGGGAACTGTGGACTTCAGCACTTTCTTTGATATCTGCATTACTGCAGCTGGAGTGGGGGCTGCCTTCTCTGTCACTCCCTCTGCATTTTGCACGAGGCACCTGGAAAGGAACAGGGCTCTCAGCAACAGCATCATGGCAAGGAAGAAGGAAACAGGTATGTGTTCAACACCTCTATGCCACCTGCTACCACTTCACTGCAGCCCTGATCCTGAGAGGAGATACCAGAGCTTCCAAGGATAGTCCCATACCACAGAAGGCACTGCCTGCTTTGTCATTGGCTGTGGAAGAACAGGCACAGGTATCACAGAAAATTTGACGACAGTGCAGGTACAGGGTTATCTGCTGTTTGTACCTAGACATCACCCTTCCAGCTTTCACATCATTTACAATTAACAAATTGTAACAAACCTAAATACAACAGCCTACATAGCGCCGTGTTTGCAATTCTTCCTTAAGATAAGGCAGAAAAGAATAAAGAAAAGTTCCAATAGTGTTCTTCTTAGTAAATAAAAATTGGGGGGATGTGATCTGGCTTTCAGCATGTTGAGCACACCAGATGTCCAGAGGGCCTCTATCTCTGTTGAACAGTTTTGGTCTCAGCTTTGTATTCATGCTGAATGACATGTGTGCAAATGCCTGACAGAGTCAAAGGATGCCTGTAACAGGATTTAAGTTTGAATCATAGAACCACAAAATAATTGAGGTTGGAAAGGACCTCTGGATCTCACCTAGTCCAATACCCTCCTCCAAGTAGATGCACTGCCAACACCATATCAGGTCACTTGATCAGGTTTGCCTTTGCTTTCACAGCACTTTCCTGGGACTGAGGCTTTGGCAGCAACGATGCTTGTGCCAGCTGAAGCCATTCCTACTCCACCTCCAATCCTGGTTCCCACAGTGTCCTCCCAGCACAAACATTTGTGTAGTCTCCTAAGGAAGTGATTCAGCTGAAATATAATTGGTACCACCAATATCATAATAACTTTTTCTATCCAGAACAGTTCCCCAGTCCAACACATTCTGTAGTCATACTCACAACCATGGTGGAGGAAGAGCCAGACAAGGACAAGCAGCCAAGAGGAGGAAGGGAAAGGAGGAGGAAAGAGCAACAAAAATGCTTGCCTGAGCCAGAGCTGCAGATTAATGAATTCTGTGTTAATACCAACCCTCAGAGAAGCAAGATTCAATTCCTGTTCAAGCCCCTACAACACTGCAGTTTCCTTTCCAGGGGTGGGGCAGGGTGATAAAGTATTGCTTATTGAATATTTTCACACCCACTGAATTTGTTGGGAAAACTCTATCAAATGTATAGGAACCAGGAGAGTCTGTACATATGTCAGAAAGAAGAAACAAGCAGGAAGTTGACCTGAACAGAAGCATAAAAGAAATAAAATTTTCCAACAGAAATAGCCAGACTGGCTGAGCTGCAGAATCTGGGATGACTCCATCCAACATTTTGTGGAAAGGCATTTGCTTCACAGTTAGATCAAGCCTGAACAAAGCTGGAATGAACTAACCTACCTTCACTCCAGCTTTCCCATCTTCACAGTATTTCCATATTTGCCAAAAGGATTCAAAACGTTATTCAAAATAACTGACAAGGACAACAATCACTGGCCAAAACAATCTGAGGAAACCCCAGAGAAGGACTAGATTGCTGAAAATTCAGGCAATTGATCCTCATTAGTGCTTCTGCTAACAAACAAAAAAACAAAAGACCTGATTGATTCCATCTAGCAGTAGGTATTTAATGCAGACATCTGAGTCAGAAGCCAGATCACACTAGTGCCTCTGTGTAATCCATGAAGAGTAGCAAGCATCCCCTGAAGATAATTCATTGCAACATCTAACTTACCATTTCTATATAAGCTCATTGGAGGTCAAAAGTGCCCTCCAAGCAATACCCAAACACCCACACTCATCACCGACCAGTGAGATGCTCAATGCACTGTTCTGTCACTTTTTATTTCAACTTCAGTTTCTCATTTCTACTGGGCAGAGTTCAAAATACAATTTGAAAGCCAAATACAGATTGAACTAAAACCTCAGATACCAAAGAATAACTTAATAAAATCAATCAAATACTGAAGCTTGAAATAATATTTAAAATTACATAATGACATTGATTTGTTCAGAGTTAAAGATAATAGTCCTACCCAGAGCATAATATTCCTGTATAGATTCAGCAGAAGCTGAAGTCTCCAACCAGTCCTGACTCTCATCATTACCCTGAATTTAACATTAAATGTATCCTCATAAAGACTTCCAGTCCAACCAAAAGTGAAAGTAGCAATAAGCTCCTGGCTCCTAACTGTCAAAAATCCTAATTCATTTGCCCACATGTACCACAGAACAGAAGGTAGTACCAAGAAGCCACCTTAAGAGCAAGGAGTGGCTTTAACCAGAACCCTGTACCAAACCTTTAGCCTCTGCTTACAGCTCTGTTACTGATAACAGGTTCAAATTGACAGGTGACTTGAAGAGCCACAGCCTGCAGACCAAAGATATCCAAGTACTCAATAGAAACAATGCACATGCTGTATACACCCTGACATAAACCAAACTGTACTGACAATACTTCTCACAATTCATGTTAAGCACAGAGCTGCATTCCTTTTTAAATAGAATACAGTATTTAAAATCAAGATATTCCCTTCCTAAAGTATTAAGAACAACTTAACTTTATAGGATTGATTCTAAGGACAAGACCTGTATAATTAAGGAAAGGGAAAATGTCCTAATTCCACTTCCTGCTAAATCCCATCCCACAAATTACTGCCTTATTCAGAAAGCCAAACTCACCCTGCTAATTATAAATTATTCTCCCCCAATTAGGTAATGGAAATAATAACAAATGACTTAAGTAACTAATCACAGCTAAATAGCACAGCTTGTATTGTGGATACCAAGTATTCCATACCGCAAAAATACTTCCAGAATATGAACAAGGAAAGTGCAGTCTGTCTGCGTGAGCTCCACAAGTGGAAGAGGTTACTCACCAAAATGTAGACAATTAAAAGTTATTTGGGATCTATTTGGGACCTACTAATCTTAGAATATTTCTGTACGTCATCATTCAGAAGCATTGCACTCCAGCGTGTTACTTCATTTTACAGATCTTATATGGGCTGTTTTCTGCCTTTGTACCATGCTACTAAAAGATTTTACAAGTGGGTAGTTAAAGTGAGCTCTTCTGCAAATTCAGTGAGTAGAATATTTCTGTCTGACTACTCTAAATGTATGCAAAGGGAAAGACCAGACTGAAAGCTGATTACACTGCTTTTTAACATGTCCCTGAGTGTCATGTACAGTCTGCAGAGTGACTTTTAAGTGCCATATGATTATTATGTAGAAGCATAATAATTATAATCTTTGGTGCATTCTAGCTTGAAGCTTTCAAGCCCATAATATCTTTTCATGTTACTTGTCCTGAATACAAAGGAAAATTTAATAAAAACTCCAATTAGGAGCACTCCTGGATATGAATATGCTCAACAGGGTTTTGCAATTTGAAATCCAAGTGCTAGCATATTTATCTCAGAAATTAGAAAATTCTGGAAGCTAACTAGTGAGATTACAGCAGGGCAGCAATAAATGAAGGCAATCTTCATTCTACCCCCTAGCTAGCAGATTATTCAGAATAGTTCATGGATAAAAGGGCAGAAGAAAGATACCAAAACTCTGCCTTTGCAGTGCTGTATTAAAATACCCCTGTGTGCTCATAAGCAGAACTAAAGTTACCATATAAGAGCAGGAATTAAGAGGGAGGACGAAAGATTAGTTGTCCCTTCTGTAAAGAGGAATGGCTAGCAATTCAGACACTCACCTCCAGTCACGCACCTGACTTCAATTTCTTGCCCTGTCAAGAGACCCACTGATCGTGCCTTCTCCTGGAAAATGGCAATAGAAGAACACCATTACTTCATGGGCAGCGCAGAAGGAAGCCCAGAGAGAGAGGTATTGATATGCTATGAGTATGGCCAGATGTGTAACAGAGAGGATTTAACAGCTGGTTGCTTTAAGATGCAATGGTCCTGCTCCACAACTTTCTTTCTCCCCCTTCCTTGTCTGTTTCCCCTTTCCTAAACACACAGCCTCTGCTCCTCTCTTGTGTAACTTCTGGTGCTCTATCTGCACAATAAAGCCAATCCAACTTACTAAGCAGCAAAAACCCTACACTTTGCTTTTGTTTTGGAATTATTTTATTATTTAGTGCTGCCAAGTTGAATCAGGTCACTGTACAGTTAGATGAGTTCTAGAGGCAGTTCTGAAGAGGGAAGAACAGAGCATGGGAGAGCAGCAGGATCTTCCCTCTTTAGCATCAGTAATTGTCTAGACTGGGAGCTATAGCATGTAATGGCTCTTGACTGATGGACGTCTCAGGTGCACAGGTACAGAGAAAAGGGGCAGCTGTTCGTCACTAGGAGTGGTGATCAAAGCCTGATCCAGCACAGGCACCAGAGCTCCAAGAGACTCCAAGACATTGACAAAGAGCTTGCAAACATATAATAGAGCTGGAGCTTGATATAATTCTTTTTTAAAGATGACTGAAACAGTAGCAGACCAAAAATATAGGCAGGGAAATTTACTGCCAGCTAATAAGAATACCTATTTCCCTTACCACAGAAGTTATTAAGTCTTGGTTTCAATTGACTGCACAGAGCTACCCCATCAGATTTGATACTGTTACTCAGTTTGCTTGCAAATAATACCATTTTCCTAACCTATTTTGCTTTCATAACATGCTTCAAAGACAGCCTGCGCATTTAAATAAAGGGCTACCAAGTGGCCATCTTCAGCAAGAGAAAGCATTGGATCTGTGCAGTAGAACTTAGTAAAGAAATTATTGGTTGACTAGATGCCCTTGCACCCAGTGGGGCCCAGCAGAACATCCAGAGCCACAGTAAGAACTGTTGTTAGCTTTAGAATAATGTTCCAGCAAATTACAAGCACTGCGTCAGCAGAGTAATAGCACACACTGCTCTTACATCTTACCCCTGGGAAAGTGAAGGCTGTCTCCCTTTGATGCACAGAGGCTTTCTCAGACTAAAGCATACCAGGCACCTTGCTGGGGGACTCAGGGATATTTTCCTGATTACCACTGAGTCCATCCGTAAGAGGGCAGTGATACATACCTACAACATATCCATCATTCCCCTGAGTCCTGGATGAGACCTGGGTAAATACAGTTAAAAGCATGCCCAGAAACATGCAAAAGCAGCAAGGAGCAGCAAGAGGCTGTTGGCACCACCCCTGCCCACCTTCTGCTTACCAGCCTGCACGACTAAGCCTTCATTTAAGGCAGGATCTCTTGGGAACCACTGTCAGCACACATTTGGAGCACAGCCTGTGCTCACAACTCTGGCTTTGTGACCAGCTGTCCTAATTCCTCTGCTACCAGGCCCCTATGGACTGACACAAATTACATTATTAATGCCTGGCTATATATGTTGGAGGCCATGAACCAGGTTTATTAAGCAGATAAATGCACCACCTTGAAGAAGAATGCATACTTTACCTTTCACAGTACCTTCCCTGCAGTATTTATCCCTGTGGTGGTGAATTACACTGCATGAAGAAGGCAATCAGATCCTAAACACTGCATATATTCCTACAGAGTGTGATTAACAGAGAAAGGAAATTGCAATTGCTTGCACCTGCTATATACATTTTTCTAGCTGCTCAGAAAGAATGGTGATTACATTTCGTTTTCTCATTTTCAGAAGATAAATAAGAATATCATCTGTCAAGCTTCAAGAGTAGATCAACCAGCCTTTTATTCTCTGGCAAATTCCAAAATAGCAGTATTCAAAGGGCAGAGAGCACACCTAGCAATATGTGCTGCAAAGCTCCCAGTACACTAGAAGTGCAATAAATAAATGATCACAACAATAAAACTGTCTTGCATGTAAATAATAGTTCACCTTGATGTTTAAATTCAGCAAGCAACATCTCACACTGTACATCAGTTTTGATGCACCTATGATAAGGCCAAATCATGAAGTGTTGTTCTGATGATCTTAACATAATGGTGCAAGGAATGGGACATTAAAACTAGGTAAGGACAATTTAGGAAACTGAAAGAAATAGAAATATATTCCTGGGAAATTAAAACAACAGAAAGTAAGTGTCTTCATAACAATTCATAGAAGACTTAAGGTAATCTATTAGCTGATTTAAGTATTTATACAGAAAGGATAACTGACATCACCCAATTTTAGGCACTTCACAAGCAAGCAATTCTCACCATATCCGGCAGAGAGGGAGAAGTTCCTTCCCTGGCTGATCAGGACTCTCTTAACTCAGGTGTTTTCAGTTGCCTTGTCCAGGGTCTCATTCTCTGCTACCTACAGAGGAAGTTTAGACAGCCTGGTTGGCTGATGTGGTGGCTGAGGCCACAGGATTCAACGGCTGGGCTGGCTCAGACGCCATTAAGAATGCTTGTCCTAAGCATCTAATGCTGGCAAAAATGTCTTTTCTTCCCTATCTGGTAATGCATTAATCTGACAGTCTTTATATTATTCATACATTATTTGTCAAATAAAAAGTTTGGAAATTAATTAAGCTGGTTTTGTTTGGGTTTTTTGTTTTCCGAAGATCAATGTAATTTAAACATACCCAGTGCAAAAAACAGTCTAGTAATATGAAAAGCAGAATGAAATAAATCCATAAAAGGCCATTACATTTTCCCCTGGTATAGTAGCCTACAGGATCCTAGGTTGTCACTGCCTCCCATCAGGCAGCTAAAGAAACTTCAGACACTTTCTAGAGAAAAGAAGACAAAACCTGAGGTCTATTTTTTTTCTTTTTTTAATAGCTAGATAATTTCCAGACACGTGTTTAACTCATTATTTTTCAGAAACTTTTCATTTGGTTATAGATCTTCTTACTGAAATTCCATTTTCTGCCTTCTTCCAAAGGTTTGGCTTGGTTATTTTATCTAGCACATTGAAAAACCCTGATGGAGACAGGACAAGGTCGTCTTACCGAGTTGAAGCTGGCAGGCCTGGAGTGCCCCAGGCTGCCTGCTCCACTGGGGCTGAGGACACAGCTCTAACCTACGTCTCCCAGACCATCACAAAGGTCACTATCTAAAACCCAAAGACGCATTCCTCTAATCTTTGGAAATATATGGAACCAGATGCATAGAATAATGTTCAGGTTTGACGATTGAGCTATACACACAGTTAGAGAAACAAAATAAATGCCACCAAATAAATGCAGCCAAAGGGGAAAGAGAAGAAAACTGCAGCAGTCAAGAGGACCAGAGTGGACAACACATTGCATAGAAGCAGTAACAGTACAATGTCCCTCCTTCCACTCGTGCTTTACAGCTGGGTCAGGTTACTCTTTTAACTAACACAGACTCGGTTTCTAGAGTTCTGTACTCCTACTTATCAGTGGGAATACCAAAATCCAGCAAAACAAAACAGATGGTCAGGTAATGGCCTAAGCAGGCAGACACAAAGGGTTTCCATGCTCTTTAGAGCAAGGATAGATGGGAACACAGGACTGACCAGGAACACAAGCCCTTACGTTCCCTTCTGAGCACTGCTCAGTTTGGCTCATTTGTAGCTCAATCCTGCCCAAACTAGCTATATTTTCTGGATGTCACCTTCTGCTAGATGTCAGCTAAACCTGTATAGCATAATTCCTGTCCCTTTTACTCTTCATGTCCATTCATTTATCATTCACACACTTTTCACTCATTACTCAGAACAATGCGGTTTGAAAAAAACATTTCTTTTTACTTGGTACTTTCCTAACTCTGTGCCATTCCTATTCTGCTAATACTTGCTCCAAGGAAAAATATTCAGCAGAACACACAGTGTGTATCCAGCAGAAGCTGCTGGGTAGCATTCTCTGTTAAAGAGAGGACAGCAGCTTAACACAGAACTGCAGCTAAGACTGTTATTCCTGAACTCAAGTAACTAAAACAAGAGTTTTCATCACCAGCTTATCCTCATTATGGCAAGGAAGACTAATTTCTTTTCTAGTTTTTCAACCAATACCAGTTTGATTGTTTGGTTTTGCATATAAATGCACCCGATGTAGATGTTCCATGGTTTTAATCTATTCTCTAAGACATTCTTCTTTCTCTTCCAAGACATTCTAATTTTTTATGTCTTTTCACACTGTTCCAATTAGGAACACTTTTTCTTTATTCTGTGTTTTCTATATTGCTTCTAGATTAAAAAAAAAAAAAGGCCCTGTAACCCTGAAAACCCACACTGGCACCAAACTGAAGTAGAAAGCTTTTAAAATGCTTCTGAATTTTCTTTCAAGCGAGATTACAATGTTTTTCTTGGCATAACTAGTTCCCTTTGAAATACAGAGACTATTCTTGATATGTTCTTGTTTTCCTTGTATTTTATTTTAACAAGATGTGTCCTTTGGGAATACATCATGAGTCCCTTTTCATAGGTTGGCTCTGTCATCTGACTGTGGCATCTCTCCAGTGCCAAGTATGCAATGTATATTTTTGTGAAGTGTTATTTAAGCAAGGTTCAGAAATTTTCACAGACCTACATAAGTGTCACAGACTTTGGCACCAGATGTGATATCTAGTGGTAACCCCAGAACAAAAAAAAAAAAAGAAAGTGTTTTTCTCAGGAAAGACAGGTAAATAAGACTCGGAGCTGTTGAAATAACACGAAAACCGTCTTGAAACAGACTCACTGAATTCAATACTTAACTTCTCAATTTTGAGTTATTCAGAAATGTCACAAGTCCCAACACCCTCTTCTAACAGAAAGCTGCAAAAAGCAGTTTCACACACTTGACTGACAGGAGATAAAGGAACGTGGAGACATGGATGGAAGTAGAAAATTTTGTTGATAAAGATGGGTGTACTTGATCAGAAAACAGTAACAATGTGACATTGAAAATGCAGCTTAAAAATCTGTCCACTAAATTCCACAGTATCATGATTTTTAAGCCCATGTCAGATCCTCTGAAGGGCCAAACTGTTAAACTTACAGTGACTGGGCTGCCTATACTGAACACATATCACAGATGGTGAGCAGTCCATGCAATCCATTGGTCAAATACAACTGTAATGACTGTTTCAAGGCTTTCTAAAGCTTAAATGTGTTCATGGATACTGGCCAAAAGGAGAAAAAAAGAGCTATGTAGGCTGCTTGGAACAAATAGTTAAATCAGTCCTCACAGATCTTTTCAGTTGTGGATACAGTTTGGAGGCTAAAATTTTTCTAATGTCTCACAAAAATTCAAAATAAAATTAGTCTGCACTAGCAGAAAATTAGAACCTTTTCAGGGGTGCTTCAGAACATTCAGTGAATGTGACAGTCGAACAATTCATCCAGCTCGCTGGCAGCTTGTGTTCAAATCCATTATTGACAGTCTACTGTTTTTCCACAGTACTGGAGGACCTCCTGAAAAAAAAAAACAAAACAAAACAAAAAACAAACAAACAAACAAACAAACAAACAAATTTATTTCAGGAATGGTTACGACCTCCACTTGTAGTTTCAAACAATTCGGTTTCTCTTCTTTTCTTCTCTCATTGCTTGATGCAAATATAGCACAGAGTACTATAATGGAAAACTATATCCTCAGTTTCCCTTTGATACAGCTTTCTGGACATCCACAGCGTATGTAAATCACGTCAGTTTTCTTGCTTGTTAGTTCCAAGTTCAGACTGTCTTGAAATTCTGAAATATTTGTTAGAGTATTGCATCATCCTATTGCATCCCTCACAAGCTTAGTCTTCATTTCCCTTTTTTCTCTCCCTCTTCTTCTCCAAATACACAAAAGTTAATAGTTAGTGTTGCTATTCATGAAGAGGAAGGATTCCAGGGTTATATCATATGGCAGGTAAACAGAAAAGCTATCCTTTTTCTTGTGCAAACCATACATACATTATGCTAAATTTGGTGTAGAGAAAGCAAACCTTGCAGGTTCTTGGCAACCTAATTCCATCACTGCTGGCAGATGAAATGAGATGACTGGTGGTGCTAGGAAGGTTGAGAAGAAGAGGGGGTTTTAAATTACATACACTTAGTAATTCATTGCAGAAATTAAATCTAATAGGTACAGCTGCTTCATGGATGTGAAGATGTTTCACACGGCCAGCACTGCCCTTGACAGCAGGTGGGGTTTTGGATAAACAGCATCAGGAAGCAACTAGCAAAAGGCAAAAGAAACACTCTTGGAAAAACTATGTTGGAATTTGATCAACATGTTTTCCAGACAGCTCAGCTCCTAAGAGAAACACAGATTATTTCAGTTCAAAAGCAATATCCAGCTGGGGAAAAATCCCAAAAATAAAAAACTACACAGTAGTTGGTCAGTAATGCTCAGTAACGCTTGGTCAAAAGGGCTTGAGTTATTCTAATAATCAATTGTGTGATACATACCAGCCCCTGCTTCAGCTTTAGCCCCTGAATTTGAAGACCCCGTGTTAGACTTCAGCCTGAAAGGAGGGATATCCACCAGAAATACTGCTTCCAATGTAGGGTCCTCCTAGAAGCACTCAAACCTGGGTTCTGCCATCCCACTCACCACTGTTTGTTGCAGAGACTCAGCAGTGCAGGTGTGCAAGGGCAAGATTCAACTGCTGTGAGAACCACTCACTGGATGGGTGCAGGTCTAAGACCTGTTTTTAATCTGCAGGGTTACTTCCAGTGCATCCCTATTCCTAAGGGATTCAGAAGTTTGAGACCCCAGACATTTATTTGAAAGGCTGCCTATAGAGAGAAACAGGATGACGAAAAACAGACAGTAGCTTCACAGTGCAGATGAAGCATGATTATCCATCTCCAAAGAAAAGCTCTGCAGAAAACAGGGCTTTCTCAGGCCAGTCTGATTTCTGGATGAGTTTCCGCTGGAATTACCCCCAGCACAAAGCTCACTATCTTCTACTCTGAATGTGAGTCACATACATACATACAGAGCCATGTACAGATAATATAATAACTGTTTTAAAAGAGGCCAAAAATAAAGAGAGCACAAGGGTCATCTTTAGAATGAATAGGAAAGAGAAAACCGTACCTAGCACATGACAATTCCACCAGTTAGTGCACTTCTGGAAGACACTCAACCCTGTAATGTGCGGCATATAAGAACCAAAACAAAACTTACATAACATTGCATCACATTGACATAGTTTTCTAGGTAAGAGGCACTGCCTGGAATTCATATAAACATATCCATGGAAAAATAATATCTCATCCACATGTACAAGATTTACCAAATAAGAAGAAGTATCACAGCGCTTGGCAATTATCATAACATGCACTTCATAAAGTGTAGCTATGAAAAACAATATCCAGTGTTTCCTAATAGGAAATAGCTTATATGGGTAAAAGTAGGCTTTATTCAATTGTCTCCTGCCTTGCAAGGAAACAATTTTACTCCATGGATACTACACAGCACACCCCACACAAGTCTAGGCTTGGTAGCACTCCATATTTTGATTTTGATGCAACACCAGGACATATTTCACATTGTCCTAACTCTTACTTTGCTCCATGTAAAGCTATTTCGGAAGCATTTAAATCTCAACCTCCCAAACAGAAGCTTTAATTAACATTTCAGCTATGAAGACTATTTTTAAAAGAGTTATGGTGCAGCTCTTATCCTGCTAAGCAAAAATTCAAAACATTGGAACTGCATTTTAAACATTACAAAACGGAAAGTGAGGGTCACCAGCAGCCTCATCTGTAAGCATGTTTAAGTACTTTTGTTCTTGATAAGTAAGAACTAAGAAAACCTAGCCATGAGATTTGTCAGCAAATGTGTATATTTGCAGAACACCCTGGAAAAATACATAAATAAACCCAGCCTTTGCTGAGAATTTAGAAGCATTGCTTCCATTATACTTCAGAGTCTGTATACTTTTTAAAAGAGTTCTGAATCAGATCTTGGTGATTTCAACATAAACCCTCGATAAAGAGTTGAGCAGAGCATTCTTCTCTTCTTTCCATCTTTTTCCTCATGTGTTGTAACAAAAGCTATGAAATTATTCCAGACACCTTGATCCAAATGGATAAAAGGAAGGAACTGAAGGAGTGCCTGATATTACAATAGACTCAGTGTAAAATAATTTTTATTTCCCCAGCCTTTGATTGCTCCTATTCAATCCAGATACATATGCTTCTCCTGGACCTTTTGCTACCACAGCAACCTGCTCAAAGAATTCTCTCAAGCTGTGTCTATACTGTGGGAAACAGCAGTGTTTTGTAAATCTCAGGTGTAGGCATACCTGGCATGTCTTGTCTTGACCTGGGATGTATCAAGACCCAGGGCCACTTGTTGGCATCTAGCTTATAAGGAAGGAAAAGTGTACAAATTGCTTTCTCTTCATTTTTCCTCCTGCTCTAAGAAGAGAACTTAGGCAGACAGAGTGGGAGGGCATCACAATGTGGTCCAGTAGGTGCTCCCATTTAGACCTTGTAAGAAACCATACAAGGAAGTAAATAACAAAATTAATCCTTAACAGTGCTGCTTATGAATGATTTTGCACATCTTTAAAGGAATAATCACTCTGCAAAGTTCCAGGCAAAAACAAAACTAAATTTCTGTCCACATGACATTTTTATGAGGGCAAGTAGTGATGGGACAGGGGGGAACAGCTTTAAACTGAAAGAGGGTAAGTTTAGATCGGATACTAAGAAGAAATTCTTTACTGTGAGGGTTGTGAGGCAGTGGAACAGATTGCACAGAGAAGGTGTAGATGCTCATCCCTGGAAGCGTTCTAGGCCAGGTTGGAAGGGGCTCTGAGCAACCTGATCTAGTGGAAAGTGTCCCTGCTCACTCCAGTGGGGTTGGAACTAGGTGACCTGTCCCTTCCAACACAAACCATTCTACGATTCTGACATCTCAGCCACAGCCTGGACTCCCTCCTGCCTACCTGGTTTGTAGCACTGCTCCCTGGTATGGCTCTCCATATTGTCCAGGGTAAGAGCAGAGGTCACTTAGGACGCAGTCCCATGGACATGCACAGGGCAGTGTGTGCTGTAGTGACCACACACACAAACCCAGAAATGAAGCGGACCGGAAAAACTGCACATGCGCATAGGAGGGGATCTTCTCTGCTCTTTCAAGCAAGAGGATGGTGATCCTACCCCAAAGACTACTGGATGCCAACCTAGGCCAAGCATTTTGGTCTCTGTCATATGAACCAATGGTGGCACCTTAACGAGTTGTAGCCTGTCAGATTAATCGCTTCAGCTACCCATGGATGCACTCTCAAACTACCCAAAATATGAGGCAACGTGGCTCACCTGAATATCGTCCATGGAGGCTTAAACTAAGTCACATCTCCTTACAACTGTGGTGGGCTAAGTTTGCACACCTGGACAAGTATCAACAGCTAGTAAAGATCTTCTGAGCTTTACTAGCTATGTGGCATCTTTTTAAGCCTCTGCAACCCAGCCATGAGCTGAGACCTGAGTAAGTGACGATGCCTTGAGTTTTAACTTTTATGATTTAAAATCCTGTACTGTCTAGAGTATAGCTCTGAAGTTTCTTGTAGTCTGTTAGCTGCTGCTCTCTTAGGCTAGATAGACACAACAAAGCCTCTCCAGGCCTGCCCTCCAAGGACACCCAGCCTGTCCTAGGCCCAAAATGTAAACCAACATCTTGGGAAGGGGGGGTGAGCTTGGGGAAAATTACATCATTAACTGAAGCTTTAATTAGAGTATTGGACTTGATATGCAAATAGACCAAACATAAAAGTGTGAAGAACTCATGACCTGGGGTCTCTCTTGGGGTCCATCTCGGCAGTAGCCTCTGGCCCCCTAAGGTGTACGTTTGAAGGCCCTTCAAATAAATACCTACCTTTATTCCCTTACTCTTGTCTAGTCTCTGTTTTCTAAGTAGCATGATAAGGCATCAGTGATTGCAGACACAACTAATATTCATATTGACCCATTCAAGTAACCATTTATAAACTGGACTAAGAGTAGGAGGATGTAAAGGGTTAACATAAAGGTACCAAGATGTTAATACTGCTAATTTGGGGATAATGTAATTCACCTCAGGACTTAAATGGTACTTCAGTTTTCACCAATCTGAGAGCACATTTTAAAATTTTGGATTACTGATAAAGAAATAATTCTGAGTATCTCAAGTAGTGTTGCTAATAATTACCATCAAAGGTGAAAGGTGCATTCACTTAGACCATCTTCTATAAAGTGCGGGCACCCTGGGGTCTCTGCCCACCTCGAAACTGTACAGTACATTCTCCACACAATGTGAAAGACTCTTCTCCCAGTGAGCACCTTCTCCCACCTTGTGCTATAGGTGAAGGCTGCTGTGTAAGCCTGCCTCAACACACAGCTCTCCAATGCCCTTTGCACTGCCTGCACTGTGGACAGAATCCATGGGGTCCACACTGCTCTTTTTTCACTAACTGAAGGCCACCTCCAAAGCCTGAGTGCCCTACAAACAGCTTTGTATATAAAGCCCCTCACAAACACAAGGAACAGACATACCTTCCTAAAACCAAGCCTAGGTTTTTTTCTTTTTTTTCTCACAAAAATTTAATGCAAGATGAACATTGGTCTTTTAAGCCACCCCTTCACTATATGAGGTGGTGGAGGTGGAGAGAGGTTCTCTTGGAAAGCCCATGTTTTTGTCTAAATCCACTATTCTGCATTCCATAAAAAAATCAGAACTGTTTTCATTCAAGAATCAACAGTACTTACATTGGGAGGAAACACACTGCTGCTTTTACAGAGGAAGGTGTTTGGCAAGCTCAACCATCCGCAGCATTATCTCAGCACCTTCTAATTCTATACCACTATCTCGAAACATACTACCAGCTGTTTTATTTTGGATGCATGCAAAAACATGGCCAGGTACTTATCACAGTAATACTTCTACCATGCAGTTAGTGAATCCACCTACGTAAGTATTCAGCCTGCTATTCCTACAGTGTAGCAAAGTCCCTACCTCCAGTGTGTAAGAGTTCTGTTGTGCTCTAAGTGCAGGCTTTGGTTTACCTTTGAGGGGAAAGTCATACCCATGCAACTGTGCTGGTTGAATTCATGATTTTGCACAGATGTGGCTCCCACGACTCAAGTTCCAGTGCAGACAAATGTGGTGAGACTGATTCATTCCAATGAATTGACATTTGAAAGCTACACGCCTGTCTCTTTTGAGCCAAGCACTCTGTATAGTCACCAGAGAGGGACTGACAGCTCCACAGTGATTTCTCTGATTGATCTTACATATTTTACATACTAGAGCTACTATTTCTGCCATTGACTAAAAGGAAGCCCAAGACACTTGACTAATTTGTATGTCCCTAAATTTGACGGAGCACATGGAGCTTTACAAAGGTAGAGTTTATTTTTCCTCCCGGACCAGAATAAGGTATGCCAGTATAAGCACTGCCATTTACATGTAACTGCATCCCACGGGGATTTGAGCTGGCTAGAAGTACAGTATTCTGAAAAAAATGTCCAGTGCAAAAAAAATTCTGTGGTGTTTTAAAGTGCCTGTAGCTGGCCTCTGCTACTGGAGAAAGAGGCAAATACCATACACAGGGCTTTCCAAATACCAATCTTGAATAATTTATTATTTGAAAGAAAGAATTTAAGTGACCAAAGTAACACAACAAACAGACGTAGTTTGCACATATTAAATTTTTTCCTGCATGTAACAAAAAATTAAGAGGAAAAAAGCTTCCAAAGTCACTCACTGTGAAAAATCTGCTCCCTTCCTACCCTGGCTATGGAAGGGCTTCTTGCTTTGTGAAGAGGTACCCTGTGATCCTACATGAAATCTTCTATTTCTCATAATGGTTTTTTTTCCACCAGGAGTCTTCTGTTCCTTCTCGTCTCACAGGAGCTTCTCATTTCCATTCCTGCCCCAAGGTGACTATCTCTGAACACTGCCATCTGGGTCAGATCCAGATCCCACCCCTCCTTTTGGGCAGATTCCCTGCTAGCACTTCTCTGTTTTCATTATCCCAGCTCAGTGAGTGATCACAAAAGCACAAACTGATCAGAGAATCAACAGCCCTGTTGCACTTCCAGCTTCCTCAAGGCCAGTGAGCCTCCAGCTACCCCTTGATTTTTATTTCATGTGTCAGGGACCTGGGAGAAAGATGAACTGATGGTCTTCAGCTACCAAACAGGAAAACAGATTTTTACCAGAGTGAATAGGAGTCTGTATGGAGTGGTCTCTCTTTGCTCTGCCCATTCCAGCCTGCTCCCAAAGGCTGCCATGACCAGTGTGTAAGCTAATGTTTGCCTGAGAGACCAACAATTGTTTCAGCTCACCAAACCTGTGACATTTGAAGTTAAGCACAACTCAAAATACAATCAGAAGTTGCATTTTTAAAGTGTTAAAACAATTTTAAAAACAACTAACTGAAGACGAAAAATCCTACATTCCCATTAGGAAATAGATTGACTTCTGTTGTTTTTCATACTGTACCCTCTGTTCCACTGCCTGCTCCAGAAACTAAATACCTCATTCTATTCACGTTTCTGGGATACTTTATCCCCATAACTTAGTATTTTATCAGCACATAACTTTGTGAAATTATCTCCCTTTTTTTCATTCCAGTTCAATTATTTTTCATGTTTTGATTAGTCTGAAGAGAATGATAGAGTGCTCTAGTTGTACAGATACACAGTTGCCATGTATGTATTGAATTTAATCAGGACTTGGAATTTCCAAGCAATCTATATTTTTCTCACTGAAAAATATCAAATGCAAGAATCACCTAAATTTGCGTAACCACAAAACAAACAAACAAACAAACACCCAAACCCAAACAAAACCCACAAACAACAACAGCCATATTTGTTACATTATCTAGGGACGGAATTAATCTTTTCTAATCCAGGAGTTTAAAACTCAGATGTTGAAATATAAGGTAGTCATTCTTGACTCTGTATATAGTCAGTGAATATACTTAGTACCCTATTCAAGACAAGTTATCTTGCCCTATATCATGACTACTATCAGATTCATTACTCCCTAGAGGTCAAACTGTCTGTTGACTCAAAGAAAGTCCATGAAGTCCGGTTTAGATTTGTATGTTTCATTTTCAAGCATCTAAAACAAGGGGAATTTTTATTTGATTTGCTAACAATCAAATAATTTCAAAGTTGCAAAATTACCAAAAAAAAAAAAA